>CM029015.1:212244143-212844143 GCA_016801055.1 Panax notoginseng | reverse complement strand
TAAGATGTTTTCTATATGTCTAAGAGAATTGATGATAAAATTAAGAAAATTGAGAGAGAAAATAGAAAGTTGCATACTGAGCTCGTAAAATTAAATATGTAAAGAGTAATTAAAAGAGACAGATAAAAGTACTAGTGGATAAAAATAAAATTTTACAGCAAAATTAATTATCTAACGTTACTGTTAATGAGATTTCTTAAGAAACAACTTAGAGAAGAGACTATACGAGTGTAGCCTTGTAGGACTAGGTTGGATCCTTTAATTGTGTCGCTTGTTCTTTCTTTTGAGGCAAATCAACGGTTTTTTTTTTTGTTTTTTTTTTTCCTTTTTCTAGAATGTGAAGGCAAAACAACAGTAATTCTTCATCCGTGAGCTATTGATTGGGATTGGACAGGTTTGTATTAATAATTTAATCTAATTACTATTATTTACAGTTTTAGACAAAGGAGTTTTTTTTTTAAATAACTTAAACTACACCCTTTATTTAAAAAAATAGGAAACTGATATTTTCACATGTTAAATTGATATTTTTACATAAATCTCTCACACATGATTTACTCATTATTTATGTGAGAATGATAATGTAAAAATATCACTTTTTTATGTAAAAATATGAGTTTCCTAAATAATAAGGTCAATATTAATTTTTAGAATCAATTTATGGTATTTCTAAATTTAAAAATTACTAATATGAATGAACTTCATATAGACAATTGAATTTGTACCCTTGGGAACCCACCGGCTCTTTATTGGCTGGACAGATTTTTTGACAATTGCTTGGGGTATGGGGGCCACGCCAGGTGGGAAAAATTCGAAGAAAATATGTCGCAGATGGGGACCAATCCTATGCCATATATTTTTTGGATGGGGCTAATATGAAGTTTATTTTGAGATAAATTGGTCAATTGATCAATAGAATATTCGCACGCATGCGAGATTTTATGTGTGTTAATATTTTATTGACCAACTTAGCAAAAAAAATAACTTCATGCTAACTGGATCCATATTTTTTATATATGCATAATTTAGTCGGGTATTAATATTTATTTACAATAGACTCGGTATCTATAATATAAAACGGCTTAAATTCCAAGGCTTCAACATCCAATGGCCTCAAATCAATTTAGACTTCAATATCCAACGATCTAAAATTATTTGAGGCTTCAACATCTGACGACCAATAATTTATCTCTCAAAAATTCAAACCCACATCCATCATCTCACTCTCTCACTCCAAATAATTTTTAATTGTCAAGTTACTATTTAAAAAGCTACAATCAATCAAAAAGGCTTATAAATAATAAAAAATAAATCTTGAAATGTAGTTAAACTTAGTTTAAATTTATGAAAATTTGACTATTAAAGTTGGATATTCTTTATTTATTTATTGAAATTTGTCTTCCTAGGATTTTTTATTTAAATACTTTGTGGAGTATATATAAAAAGTGCGGGTGTGTTAAGAATTAATTTAATTTTTAGTTTAGTGTGCGTCCATATTCATATTCAGTGTTTCGTTATTTTGTGTTCATGATTTTTTTTAATTTTTTTTGAATTTAAAGTGCCTTCATGGGTTGTACTTGTATCTGTATGATTTGCGCCATTTAATGTGCCTTAATTTGAACTGTTCATAGTTGTGACAAACTCTTCATTTCTTCAATGAGAAAAGCCCACATTGTCTCTTTTTCCTCTCTCTCTTGGTAAGTTTAGAGATTAATTGGCTGGATTGCAAATACATTCATTCTTTCTCTCTCTAGCTTTTGTTTGTCTTTGGTTTTGGGGGTATTTGTACCTTTCTCTGCATGTTCTGTCAATTGTTTACCTTCTCTTGGAATTGCATTGTTGGAATTAGGTTCACATAACAGTAAACTACATGTTAGTATGTCATTGAATTGTTGCTGTTTAAGTTGTTATTGTCTCCAACCCTTTTCTGGACTTTCATAATATTCTTTCTTTTTGCTTGAAAACCAGACAAGTTCATTAATTTTTTTTATTTTTTCAGGAGACCCAGAACCCTATTTAGATAAGTTAATTCAATTTATGATATTATTAGAGTAGAAAGATTATGGTGGGAATTATATGAAAGTCCATGAGTACTATAATATTTAAGGATTTTGGTAAGTACAATTTGTTTTAGCCTACAGTCCTACCTGACAAGAGTCTTGAAATTTTAGTAGTAAGTCCAGAAAATTTGAAGGGCTTCCAACTCTGTGCCAGCTTTTCTGAGATTCCAGGGGAATCTTTTGGGATTTGAAATTTGATTTTTCTGTCAAGGGAGAATTTGTGGGTTTGTAGGCTTTGAGAAAAAAACCAGGAAATTTCTGTCCAATTCAGTAAAGATAAATTTCTTGTGATCTGCTTTATCCATATCTTCTTTGAAGCCAGCTTTTTCCATAGCTTATGCACTAGTAAGAATATTTTTCTTTTTTCCTTATTTGGCTGGATTTTATTGAACAAGACCAAAAATATGGCTCAGTGTAATTTTAGCAAGTTAGCATTTCTCAATCTTTGGTTAGCTCTTCCAGTATTTATATGAATGCATCGCTCCAGATTGAATGCACTATCGTAATTGCTTTTCTGTTTGGAGTCGGTGAATTTCTCTTCATTTTACAGGCAAGTCCAGATATGAAAGAATTTTTTTTATTTTTTATTTTTTAATTTAGCTAAACAGGAAAGAAACCCTTTTTGGTGTGAATGGAAATTTATATTCCGATAATAAGATTTCAATGAGGAAGTGTATATTGTTCCTGTTGGTTCTTGATATCAACTGATGTTGATTATACCATGAAGCTCATTTTAATATTGTTATGCAGTTCATATCATTTTCTTATTACCCAACAACATTTATTTATTTTTGCAATTTAGTGACAATAGATTAAGTTTTTCTTCTTTATATTCCTGTTGATCACAATTATTGGCTTTTGATTGATGCCATGGCTTTGTATTTTGAACATCCAGGAACTCCATAATTGCATTTGAGGATTTCCTCGTATTCTGGCTGTTATGAAGAACCAAAAAATGATAGGAATTGATAGTTTGTTGAAGAATCAAAAAATTAATACTTTCTGATGATGCAATTCTTCTGGTTGCAACAGCTGCCGTTTCTAATACTGCTACAACTTTTGGAAAGCTGTAGGTCAAACTGCAAGCTACATTGTTTGCTTCTTTCTGTTTTCTCTTCAAATTTATTTTCTGAGTTTCACTAAAGTAAAGTAATATTTATATCACCGATGTGGAATGTAGATAGAGATTACAATTTCTAAGCAATTGTTGTTGTTTGTAAATTCGTTGCACAAGTGACAGAGGAAATTATTGGTCTCCTTGCAGTTTGAGGATCAGAGTGAAGGTTTTCCTTTACGTTTTATACGACTGGTCAATGGTTGGTCTAACATTACATTATTTATTTAGTTGTTTTTAGCGCTCATGAGACCACATAAATGGCTGTAAGATTAGACATGCTAATTAGTTATTTATTTAGTTGTTCGTACATTTTGTTTTGCTGTTTAAAAAATATTGCAACCAAAGTGCATCAGCCAATGCAAGGTTGACTTAAGAATCCAAATTGGCAGTTGTGTCCCTGTTGCAACAACTAAACCATTTCTTGGATTTCAGTTTCTTAACAATGGATTTTGTAGTTGTGCAAGTGTCATGTGATTTGTGGAGAGGGGTTAAATCACTTGGTGATTTATTTTTCTATCATATGAATTCTGCCTCACTGACTTGTTCTCACAATGTGTTCTATTCCCCTTAGAATTTGTATGAATTATCCTTAATAACCAAGTTCTTCCAAGTGATTGCTAAATTTTCCCCTATATTTGAATGCCAAATTATCGTAAGGATACTGATAACCTACTCATTTTTGCCCCTGTAGCTGAAGCTCTAATTTCTGCCAAGAGTACTGTTGGTAGTTCTCGACAGTTTGATAGTAGGGCATGGAGATATCAGAGCTTGAGAGAATGGGATTGTGTCAACTCTCATAAGGTGAAAGGTCGGGGGGGTCTTTGTGTGTAAGCTTTTTAACTTTTCTTCCTTTCTTTATGCAAAGTCATGATGTGAGGCAGAGAATGTATCAACTAAGATTAAGAATGCATGTAGTCTAAAAATAACATCACTTAAGGGGAGAAAAAGTTTTTATACTACACCTCATGAGGATCCACTATAATTTGCTCTTGCCATTAAACAGTTTTTGTGACCACGGCTTCAGTTACTTAAGCAGTTATGCCTCTCATAGTAACATCACATATGTTATGTTCTGTCCGTTTAAATCACTTTAAAATTTAACAATAGATATTGCACTACAGGATGCTGTAGGATAATTCAGAAGTTAAAAAAGTAAAGCAATAATAATTCCTTTAACAAAATGGATATCATATGAAGATAAAAATCCTTTATCTGCAAGCATGCTACATGTAAACATGCAAGAAAACATCTAAAAAAATGGACTTGTTTGCCTAAAACCTCTTTTCCAATCACACATTAAGCTGCATATAAAGATTAGGTTGACTCATTTTTAGAGAAACTTGTTTTTATGTTAAAGGTGAATCTTATTGCCTATTTACAAGACAACATGTATGTAAAGTTCATATTGGTACTCCAGTCGGGTACCATATTTTAACCTAATTGTGTGGGTTTGATTCTTGTGTTTGTGCAACACAAATTAAAATATAAAACTGTAAACTATATGCAGAAAGTACATTTCTTTAATGGCAAAAATCAAAATATGTGAAAGTGAAGCTTCTAATCTACACTTTACTGTGATATAGTATTCCTCTTTTAAAGTAAAACAGGTCCAAGTAATAACTACTCCCTCCGTTCCTAAAAGATTGTCGTTTTAGAAGAAAAAATTTGTTCCAAAATGTTTGTTGTTTACAACTTTCAAAGAGAATAAATTATTTACTTTCCTATGTTATCCCTACCTTCTTTCATTGTCCCAAGAAATTCTCTCCCTTGTATTAATAGTTTTCAACTCCCCATAAAGGAGTAGTGATGGAATTTCAAACAAATTTTACTTGGTAAATGATACTTTCTTAATTTATGTGCAAAAACCTTAAACGACAATCTTTTAGAAACGGAGGTAGTATTTGTCAACTTAAAATGATATAAATTTACGACACATTTACAGTACGGACATAAGTTGTACCACATTAGTGATTACCTTTTTCTCAAACTCTGTCTTCTTTGCTTTTCAACTCAAGTACATGCAATTTTCTATAATAGGTCAAGGAAACTGAAAATTGCGGCAGTGGTTGATGGAGATACAGACGTGCCAACGCTCACACCTGTTCAAGTGACTACTGTTAAGAAATCAAATAAACAGAAAGTAGTTGGAGTTATTGGTGGTGTTGTTGCAGCTGTGATTGTGATAATCATTGGTCTGCTTGTGTACTTCTGCTTGATGCGTCTTAAGAGATTACTAAGGAAAGCATCTGATGAAGAATCTTCTGCGCCATCACCTTCCGGTAAGTCAGATATTCGGTATTATTTGCTATTCAACATGGGAATCTATTAAAAGGGATAATCTATTATTGAAAATAAAGTAAGCTGGTGTTGCTATATCATGTAGACATGTATATAATCCTGATTTAGATACAATGATACCTTTCAAAAAGAGGGGGATGGGGAGAAGTTTTACACAAAATGTTCACAGGTGTGCCACCTCATGGGACTTTAACGAATGAATGTAGAAAACAGGTATTTCATTCCTTTTTGGCTTGTTTGGGGCCACTGCTGATTAAGCATGATCATGTTGCACATTGCACTAATAAATTGTGGAAACATACATTGAGAGCACAATTTCATCTCTTTCTCCAAAAAATCTATTAATCAGCAGCAGGTCACTAATTGGGTTCCTGTTTTATAATGAATTCTACTCGAATGCAGTGTCTGTTTATCTGTTTGGTGGCTCAGTTATAGTGTTAAAACTAGACTAAATGGTAAACTAATTTTCATATGTAAGGAAGACAGAGTTCAACTACGATTGTATTGTACGAGTTGGATCTTTTTCATTTTAGTAATTGCTTCTATTCAAGAATCAAAACTACATTCCATGCACTTATAAGGTTGCAATGCATGCTCACCCTTCAGACATGATACATGCAGATCACTTCTCGGGTGAAATTAGTTGAAAGAGGCCCATCACTAATATTAAGGCTATGGTCTTCTTCCTAGATTAGTTTCATTGGCTGATAGATGATGTAATTTTTCTTTCAGTTGACCTGGGAATAGCGTATACTTCGGTTGGTGCTGGTGCTCTCTCCGAGTTCAACTCAAAAAGTCTGAAGCAATTAACATTTGTGGAGTTGGAGCATGCTACAGGAAATTTTGGTCACAATAATATTATAGGACAAGGTGGATTTGGTTTAGTATACAAAGGATTGCTATATGATGGATCAATTGTGGCTATTAAGAGAAGCCTTCATTTTCCAGCCCAGTATTTTGTTCAAGAGGTGATACTGATTATCTGAAGAAAATTCTCTTCTTCTACTTTTCTATCTATAACACACGTTAGTTCCTTTAATGTTATTTTTAAACTTTGAAATGCGGGATACAGCAATTACTACATAAATGAGTCTTTCTAATGTTCAAATTTTAAGATGGTATTGTAATAGAATGTGGTGCTTTTCAGTAAGTGAAGTTTATCAGTAAGCTATAATTATATTAACTCGTCAAGAAATTATTTTGCAACAAAGTTCATGTTTATGCTGAATTCTTTGTATGCTTTTCAGGTAAAGAACATAGCTCGAGTCCACCATAAGCATCTTGTCAATCTTATTGGTTATTGTGAAGAAAACCATGAGCAGTTGCTTGTGTACGAGTATCTTCTCTACGGAAATGTTGGGAATCATCTTTATGGTACTCTCTCTATATGTGTGTATGTGAATATGTATGTCTACCTGTCTATCTATTTATTTCTCTTTCTAAATGCAGTTGTTTTCTAGATGCCGATGGTTCACCTATTGGAGAGCTAGATATGAGGCAAAGATTAATAATTGCTTTGGGTGCGGCCAAAGGTTAGGACTCTTAGGACTCCGGCTCATTCCCTTTTCACTCTTTTCACCAGAAAATAGTATCTGATCTTTCACAAGTTGTTACTGGAATCAGGATTAGAGCATCTTCACGGTTTGGTGCCCCCTGTATTTCACATGCGCTTCAGGACAAGAAATGTTCTTGTTGGCGATAATTTCACTGCCAAAGTTTCTGACTTCGGTCATTCCAAATTTCTGGTGGAGGCTAATCATGCTTCATCATCTTCAGCATTTGACTGTTTTCTTGATCCAGAGTATGTAATCTTTTTCTGAAGCATACAACGTTTGTATTTAAATGTCTTTTTGTTAACGTCCGATGTGCACCTATTGTTCTTCAAGGTTAAGAACATCCAAGGATTTGTCAGAGAAAAGTGACGTGTATAGTTTTGGGGTCTTCTTACTGGAACTGATCAGTGGACGTGAAGCAGTTAGCAGATTACAATCAAACGTACAGGAGAACTTGGTATGGCAGGTAATTTTTACTTCTCTTAAACTGGTATTGATGTTATTATCTTATTTTGCAAGGCCTTTAGCCTGCCCTTGTTCATCATCCTCCTTTATTTTCGGACATATTAGTCTCATTTGTAAGTCAAAACTTTTGAGTTTTTTTTTTTGAGTTTCCGATTCTATCTGAAACTGAATAGACAAATAAGTATATACCGCCAACATAGATTTCTCAACGTAGACACAAGTACTGTAAGTGTCTCAGACATTATTCAGCAGCTAAACTTGTCACTTTCTAGCTTCTATACACACTGACTGCGTTTTTTTTTACTTATGAGCTAGTCTTATGTTTAAATATTCTCTGTAAATGCCTGATTAGAGACGCTTACAATACCTTTTTTTAACTATGAAGGCGAAGAATTTACATAGTCTGGATAATTTGGTTGACAAGACAGTAGGAGATGACTGGCAGCATGCCGCAAAGCAAATGATGGAGTTGGCATTGATATGTGTAGATATTGATGTAAGAAGACCTACAATGGAGAATGTTGTGAAAGAGCTAGAACGAATTCAAGGGACGGAAATTGGTCATTTGCATTCTCATCACATTCAGGAGATTGGCAATGTTACCCTAGGGAGTGAGCTCTTCAAATGACTGAACCTCATATCATTCTTTTATTGGATTTATAATTTATTTATTGGTTATATTTATGGAGATTAATTTAAAAACTCAGCTATAAGAAAATGTTTCAGCAAATAAGTTGCCTGCCTTCACCTGCATTTCTGAGTCGGCCTTCCTATTGGATAGTATTAGTACTCAAAAACAAGGTACAGGAAAATTAGACATAAGTTGTATTTGTATTTGAATTTCAAATACACGAGGTGTATTTGAATCGTGTCCCATTTTTCCATGATGGATGTTTTCTAGATCTTAAAAATTTATTATCTGTGTAAAATTGATTTTTTCTGATAAAAAATAATAATAGTAAATATTATAGTATAATAGTAAATATATTTTCTTATTTCTAAATAAAATAATAAATTTAATTTATTATAAAACTATCGAATTCGAATATTAAATATTTTAGTGAAGTCGAATTTGAATTTTAGTTCAACTCATTCACACGAACATGTATACGAAAATTATATTTTGGTGTTTCTTTTTTGGTAATAAAAGAGAGAATTAGTTAACCGTGTGGAGTGGGTGATTATTTTAGAATTTATCACTAATTAACCTCTTTTAATAGAATTCTTCTTATTATAAGTTGTGACCCAATTTCATGAAAAATAACTGTTTTAATGTTCATGCTTTATAAAGTAAAATAAAAATCTCTCAGGCGGAACAATTATAAGTGTCTTATTGATAAATCTCAATTTCAGGGGAAAGAAATCAAAAAATTAAACCGAAAGGGTATAAAATATGAATTTATCCACAAACGTTTTGTTCATCCCGTCCAAACTCCAAAGCAATAAAATCATGTTGGCGGGTCTATTGTAACGGCGGCAAGTAGCAACCAACATCTCCGCTCGTGAGTCAACTCAAACCACGCCAAACGACGTCGTCGCAAATTGACCTTCCCACTTTCAATTAAAACCCTACCGAATCAGATCTTACCATCTCCCTCAGTAGAACTGTATCTCACTCCGATCCGAGTGAACTCAGATCCAGACAAAAAATGGCGAGTCGACTCGTCCTTCTCCTTATTCTCTCCTCTCTTCTCCTTTTCTCTCTCCTCATTTCCCCAACTCTCTGCAAAGAACCCAATCACACCGACGACGACGAAGAAGATCTCAGCTTCCTCGAAGACGACGACCAGAACGACGCCGCATCGCATCACCATTCTCACCACTCGGATCCGCACCAATTCGGAGACGAAAACGACGACGAATTCGATGACCCTAATGAGGACGAATTAAACTACGACGATTTTGACGTGCCGTCCGGATCGGAATTCGGTCACGAGGAGGATGAGGGGTACGGATCCACGATCGAGGTCGACGAGAAGGACGTCGTCGTTTTGAAAGGAGGGAATTTCAGTGAGTTCATTGAGAAGAATCAGTACGTGATGGTAGAGTTTTACGCCCCGTGGTGCGGACATTGTCAGTCCCTGGCGCCGGAGTACGCGGCGGCGGCTACAGAGCTCAAGGGAGAGAAAGTGGCGTTGGCTAAGGTGGATGCGACGGAGGAGAGTGAATTGGCTGAGAAGTATGAGGTGCAAGGGTTTCCGACTGTCTACTTTTTTATTGATGGTGTTCACAAGCCTTACCCTGGCCAAAGAACCAAGTATATCCTTCTCTCTCCCCCTATACATATAAATATGTGCATCTGATGGTTTTTTTTATGAATTAGTAAGAAGAGGAAAGAAAGTTTTTATTTTTAGCTATTCTATTAATCTTGGATCGAGGAAAATAAAATTTTGGTTCTTATTTATTGACTTGATTTTTTTTCCCTTTCTATTCTGAAATGATAGTTTACTATTGATTTTGATTCATATTTTTTACTTGGAGATATCAGATGTGGATGTGTACTATCAATTGTTTAAGGATAAGTCAGTTCCTCCAAAACTAAAACTATAGATTGAATACTTTCCACATCAACGTCTTTCTATCATTCCATTAATATGATATTGGATTTGTTTTTTATAAGCAGAATAAGTTCCCGACTTTCCGAAATCTTTAAATGCTGAAAAGTTTTATCTTCATTTTTATTGATATATGATACAGTTCTACTATGTTCATTATTTCCACAATTGGTAATTTTTGTCTCAAAAAAATAAAAAAAGACAGTCCTGATCATTTTTGCTTTGCATGTCACATCTGAAGAGTGGTTACTTGAAAGGATCCATCTAGGATTATGGCTGCTATTTCACCTCTAGTGTTTTAATTTTTAAGTTTTTCACTTCCAGAGGACGATAATATAGTTCCAGAAAAAAAAATCTCATTTATGCTTTAGTGGCCATTGTGGGTCAGTCTGTGTGTTTGCTCGAGTTTAACAAGTTAAATGAGCCCAACTAATTGAAAATGATGTCCATAAGAGTATTTAGTAAGGGTTGTGAGTATTCAACTTTGAGGAAGTATAACATGCTAAAGGAAGTAGTGAACAGATATCCTGTTTTCTTTAAGTTCTTGTTTGTGTGGACTTTCTCGCTAATAAGTTATATTTGCCACACAGAGATGGTATAGTGACTTGGATCAAGAAGAAGATAGGACCTGGGATATACAACATAACCACCACCGAAGAAGCAGAGCGCATATTAACTTCCGAGGATAAAGTTGTTCTGGGCTACCTCAACTCCTTGGTGGTATTTACTTATTCCCTTTAGCTTTTGCCCGATGAATAATTTGCCTAGGCTGCCAATAATGGCCAAAATCATTTATTGATGTCTAGTACGGTTATACTAATATGTCCCAAGTGCAAAATGTTCTATAATTAATACTAGTACTCCATTCATTTCAAAATTAGAGATATAATTTGACTCTTAAGATCAAACGATGACATATTAAACTTCAAATTTAGTTGATACAATTATTATTATTGTATAGTATATAACAAAAATTATTAATCACAAAATTTATTTCATTTTAAACTTTTATGAGTCGTACCAATTTTGAAGTTTAATATGCCGTCGTTTGACCTTAAAAGTCAAATTGTATCTCTAATTTTGGAACGGAGGGAGTATCATTTATTTCTGTTGTAATAATTAATACCCTCTCTTTATCACGAAGATTGTCCGTTTCAAATTTTATATATGTTACAGAAAGGATTCACTTTTTCAGGAGTCAAGGGAATCCTAGTGGAAAAGGCCATCAATCCTTGTTAGTACTAAATTGAGATGTGATGTGTAAAGGAGTTTGATAGAGTCCACTAGTGAGTTGGCTTTAGTATTGAATTGTTTTTTGCAAAATCATATTTTTAGTTAATAAAGCATATGCTTAATTTGTCTGAAATAGCCAAAAGTGACAATTTTTTGAAACAAAGGTGGTACTCAAAGCATGATTCTGTTAAAAATCTTACTGTCTCAATTGTATTAGGACTTAGTAGAACTATCAACATGCAACTCTCGATGTATGCTTCTTCTCACTATTTAATATTTATTCATCAATTTTACTAGGAATCACAAGGCTAGGTAATAGTTTGGCAGTATTAACTGATTACATATTCTTTCTCAACCTGGGCTTTGTTATACAGGGTCCCGAGAGTGAAGAGCTTGCTGCTGCTTCAAGACTTGAAGATGATGTTAACTTCTATCAAACTGTAAACCCTAATGTGGCTAAACTTTTCAACCTTGATACTACGGTTAAACTCCCTGCTTTAGTCTTGCTGAAGAAGGAGGCTGAGAAAGTGAGCCATTTCGGTTAGTTTCTACATGTACAACTGGTCCTGTAGATTATTGTAAATGTATTCTTGTCAAGAAACAATGTTTTCATTTCTTGATTTTGTTTTCTGCAGATGGTCAGTTCCTCAAGTCAGCAATAGCTGAGTTTGTGTTTGCAAACAAGCTTCCTCTGGTGACCACTTTTACTAGAGAAAGTGCCCCCTTAATTTTCGAAAGCACAATTAAGAAACAGGTATTGGGGCATTTCATCATTACATTTACTCTTACTCGTCAACCGCATATTTATGCTTTCTTATACCATTTAACCGTTCACTGGTTATGGTATTGACAAATCTTATATATTTCATTGCCAGCTATTGCTCTTTGCCACATCAAATGATACAGAGAAGGTTGTTCCAATATTTCAAGAAGCCGCAAAATTTTTTAAGGGGAAGGTAACTGAACTTATTTTTAGTAGGTTTTAGATTAATATTATATTTATTCCTTTAAATATGGATGGCGGACTTATATTTAATCTTAAAGGCTGTGCAGTTTCCCTACTTGTCCCTTTCCATTGGGTACATCTTATCATTATTGTTCTTTTTATTATTTTTTTTCCTTTGATTCATTTTCTGGGTTGTATATCAACGTTTCTTAGGGAGTTCTTAAACTTGCTTGAAACTTTCAAGGAGTCTTGGTGAGTCTAGCTGTGTCCAGTTACTGAGCATCTCTTTAGTGCCATCTAGTTGATTGTTTGGTTATTCTTGAAATTTGTTGGGACAAATGTTTCTTGTCAATACTGTTAAGTATTATTAGAAAGTTAGTGAAATTTGGTTTTGATAACAACGTGGGTATTGTTTATATGATATTTTGTCTGCTGATGACATACAATTACAACATATAACTTCTAGAAAACAAATTACACATCTACGCTCATAATGTGTTTATGCATACACAGCTTATATTTGTATACGTGGAAATGGACAATGAAGATGTTGGAAGGCCCGTTTCAGATTATTTTGGCATCACCGGAGATGCTCCTCAAGTATAACTTCTGCTCTACCTTCATCAATTTTTGTCAGAATTCATGCATTTTAGGTGGCAAATTCTGGCTTGATATGGTGTAAGATCATTTTTCAGTTATTAATCCATTTCTATGCAGATTCTTGGATACACAGGAAATGATGATGCTAGAAAGTTTGTACTTAATGGAGAAGTGACCCTGGAAAAGATTAAGGTTTATCTTTGTGCTTCATTTTGCCTATATATTATGTTTATCTCTAGCCGTATGTTTTTTCTTCTTGTTTTTCTCTTAAATATTATGGAAAAAACGTAGTTGTATCTGAATAATTTTAATTCTCTCTGATTTTCCCTTAGGCTTTCGGGGAGGACTTCCTGGAAGACAAGCTTAAACCTTTCTATAAGTCGGATCCAATTCCTGAGACTGTGAGTTGTTGGTTATCTTCTTCTAACTAATTTTTGTTTTTTGTTAACTTATTCCACTAATCCAATTTGTCTTCCATATTTTAATTAACACAGAACGACGGGGATGTTAAAGTAGTGGTCGGGAATAATTTTGATGAAATTGTTTTGGACGAGTCGAAAGATGTTCTTCTTGAGGTACCACTCACATCCAATGTGGAATGTCATGTACAATTTACTTCTTAGTTTACCTGTTTGTGGGACTCACACAAAATATTTGATACAGATCTATGCACCGTGGTGTGGACACTGCCAATCTCTTGAACCAACATACAACAAGCTTGCTAAACACTTGCGTGGCATTGAGTCTCTCGTTATTGCGAAAATGGATGGCACCACAAATGAGCACCCTAGAGCGAAGGTAATTTTTTAGTCTTATTATTGATAATTTAAATTATCTTGTTCTATTGGGTTTATTAATGGTTTAGTCCATCAAGTAGTCCTGCTAATTACCTTTGTGTTGAGAGCTCACGTGAATTACCAAACAACTCTTTGATTGGTGTCGACTCGGACAGTTTATTTTTAAGAAGAAAGAGTTCCTTTGTTATCCATACTAATGTCTCATCTTGTTTATGGGTTGAAAATAGAAGTTGAAAGTTTTTTGTTTTTTTGCAGTCTGATGGATTCCCAACGCTGCTCTTCTTTCCAGCAGGAAACAAAAGTTTTGATCCGGTATGTTGGATGTTTCCATTTCTGTTTCTTTTCATGTTTGCCTTTTGTGCTAATCTTCTGTGATAATTTAGATTTGATCAATGATGTAAACCTGACAATTTAGGTTGAGAAACATATAGTTAACCAAAACCACTTGGATCTAGTTTATCCCGGATCCTTTCAGGTTCCTTTCACCTAGATTGGCCCGGATCAAACACTCCTCTGATATGTAGCCCAATAAGGTTGGGAGCCATATAATCCTTGCTGTGAAAAGGTTTTCCAGAAGCCACCTGAAATGTTCAATCAGAAGGATTAAAATTTTGAAAAAGACAAAGCAACATACACGTGTATGGGTCATGTAACACACATTATTACAACTACTACCGAAATTTTTAGAAAATGAAAAATGAGCCAAGTAACCAATCAGGTCATGGAACTTCAAAATATGGGTTGGAACTAGTTTAATTAGTTTTGACCCATATTATTAGTCTATATAAATGACCTTCAAAATATGGGTTGGAACTAGTTTAACTAGTTTTGACCCATATTAGTCTATATTTATATTACTAGACCTCTAGGTTGGGAACCATCTAGTTAATCAAAACTACTTGGGTTTAATTGGGTTGGTTAACTATTTTTTGTGTCATGGGTTGGTTTAGTTTTGAACCCATATTATGAATTACAAATATGACCTATATTAGCCCAACACATCCCAATTTGTTTAGTTTTCAAATTTGGACTGCAAATCTGCTATTTCAATACATGTACCATTTGATGTCTCATGCCTCCTGCAGAATCTTGCCACGTACCCTCTTGTTAGTATAATGGAGCAAAGTTCACGATTAAAATAATTAAAACTTATAAACTTAGGATCCATAAGTGCATAAAAAATAGCGAAACATAAAATTTTATAGAAAATTTTAAAATTTTGTTGCAATTTGTCAGTGTTGGATAAAAAATGGAGAGTATTTTCCTTTATTAGTTTGTTAGGTTAATAAAAAAGTACATGTAGTGAAACTATAATTTGAAAATAGTTCGACCCATAAGCATTTAAATCCAAACCACATCATTCATATTAAATATAGGTAATATGGTTTTAGTTCTTTAACTGATCCATAACTATTTTACGTAACCCAAACCAACTCAAAACTATTTCTTGTAAGCTCTAGATGTAATATTGTTTATGTGGTCTCGCAGATTAGTGTTGATGCTGATCGAACCGTGGTTGCATTTTACAAATTCCTTAAGAAACATGCATCTGTCCCATTCAAGCTCCAGAAACCGGCTTCCCAGGCCAAAGATATAAAGTCCGATCTAAAGGATGAATTATGAGAATTGTATCCGTACATCAATATGTATTCTTAACATATCTACCCGAAATCAATCGGGTAGAACAACAATAGGTAAGATATAGACAGATGAAAAATACATCAACTGAGAAAATTCCTTTCTTAGGTTTTCCAGGTTTCATGTTTTGATTATCACAATGTCTCAAAAACTATGTACAAGTTATTTATTAAAATGTCTTCTTCTTCTTTTTTCCCTCGTCTACTATTTAAATCACTTAATTTTGGCTAATGCTCAAGAATTCTCTTCTCTAGTAAAATATGCATGTGAATATAAGTTTGCTGCTCGTCTGTAGGGCCTTGCCCCGTATGTGTGCATCTCTGCCAATTAGAAGGAACTTGACTTCCATTGCTTGCTTCCTTTACGCACGCCTTTTTCACCTGTGTACACATGATTCACTTTATCTGCTGTTCAAGTAAAGCCAACTAATTAGAAAAATAAAGTGAAGTGGTAACTTGATAGATAGAGAAAATTACAAGTAGCACATGAAGGAAGATCCGGTCGCCTCGGTACATATGATTTGATAAACATGTTACTACAGAGGATCTGCTCTCGCTAGCTATCTACTTAAGCAAGTAATCAAGGCACCTCTTGCTTGGTATACAATGAACACGACAATGAAAAATGAAATTTCTTTCCATGTTATAATAATTCTAACAAATATTTTTTTAAAAACAATTCCAATTTGTACTCCCTGCAAGCATTTTAAAGTAAGATATTTATGACTTGATTTTAGTAAATATCTTTATTAAAGGGTAAATTAGGAAAACAGTAAATGTATAAATTGCCTTTTCATTTATAAAAGACATATTAATCACTTCATTATATATTTAATCAACACCCCTTCTAATCTACATTTATATATTATAAATCTTACAAGAAAAGTAATATTCCTATCTATTATAATTACATCATTACTAATTTAGAATTGATTTTGTATTTTTTAGACATATATATAAATAACTACCTTAAACTATTAAAAATATAATTATTAAATTAAACGAAAGTAAAAAAAATTATTAGTTTAATGACTGATTCAAAAAATTAAAAATATGATTATCAAATTGAAAAAATATTAATAATTTAGAGTAATTATTTATATTTAAGCCTAATTTTTAAATTTTATGTGAAGATATTTTGTGTGTTTGTATTTGTATTGTCAGCCCCGTTTCTTTGTCCTTCACGCCACTTTCTCCTACAAATTATAAGGGTTGAGGCCACCTTGTTGTCTTACCTTTCTTTCTTCAACTTTCAACCGCCTTTCCTTCTACTTAACCAGATCTCCACTCGATCTCTTCTTCAATTCCCCATTTTTCAATATTCAATCACTTTTCTCTTTCTGCCAACTGCACCATTTTATTTAAAACCCCATTATCAGATTTGATCTGAGAATATTTTTTTTTTTACAGAATCAGTTTCGCTTTTACTCAGCAGATCCTTAATCCCAAATACTCAACAATGGCGACAAAGATGCTTATTCACCAACAAGCAATCATACTTCTCTTTTCTTTTCTCCTAGTCCAATCCGTTCTCTCCTCAGATCCGCCGGAGTCATCACCCAGTCCGTCGCCGGGACAAAGTACCGGCCTCCTCTCTCCTCCTACGCCAGAGGCCGGAGCACCATTCAGTCCCTCGCCGTCGCCGCAACTTGATTCTCCACCAGCGCCTCCGCCATCTACCCCTGGTTCATCGCCGGCGCCTGCTCCTGCTCCTGTTCCATCCTCATCAAACTCCTCCTCGCCGGGTGCGTCCCCGGCCCCAGTACCGTCTCCGGATGGGGAGAGTGATGTGAATCACGAGAGCGCGGATTCTGTGAGTAAAGATGAGAAGGATTCGCCCGGGGGAATGAGCGGCGGGCAGAAGGCCGGAGTTGCTTTCGGAGTTATCGCCGGAGCGTGTATTGTGATATTTGGGGGAGTATTGTACAAGAAACGGCAGGATAACGTCCGGCGATCTCAGTATGGGTACGGCGCCAGGAGAGAAATGCTGTAGAAGAATCTCCTATATTCATATATAGATTTATACTATTTTTCATTAGTGTTTCTATCTACATAGAAAATTGCTGATTAAAGTTAATTTAGCAAAAAATTGGTGATTGAGTTTAGAAAATGGTGATTTGTTTAAATTCTATAAAAAACATTTTTTGCCATTGAAGATTGATTTAGTAATTATTATTATTGTACTTTAAGAATAAAGTTTGATTATTAATTTTGTTACCACTGTGCCGAATTTATAAATTAGATTAATTCAGATTTTGTTGATTCTTGGTAATATAATGGAAAGGAAATGATCATAATTCAGATTTAAATTTTTTTTTTTTAAAGAATTAGTTGCTGGGTAAGTGGAAGTTTTTCAAATTGAAATAAATTAAGAAAAGAGAGAAAATTGTGAGAATGTTTTTTATTTGATGAGTTCAGCAGTTTATTTTCAAAAATTGTGAGAGAATATTTTTTTTTACTTTTCCAGCTTTTGGTGCATTTAGAGCATATGGTAGTTGAATAATTTATTTTCAAAACACAATTTATCTAAGTCGAAATAGTTGAAAATTATAAGCATCTTATTTCAAATATAATTTATTTAATTAGTTTATAAAAATAATGTGGAAAGTTTTTGACTTTTAAACACTAGCAAACGTTATTAACAAAACAAACTTTTAATTAAAAGGATTGAAAATAATTCTGAAAAAATCTTGCTGAAGCTATATATAACCTACCTTTTTAAATTTAAATTGATGTTGGATCTAAATTTATTGGAAATATTTCCACAAGGCTATTCCCCTAAATATATGGATGGATGGGATAATTGTATTTCCAACTTTTGATATATTTTGTGCCGAATTTATAAATTAGATCGATATTGTTCCGGTAGTTGAGAAACTTACCCTAACCCTAACCCTAACCCACCAACCAATTCTTCTTTAAAACTACTGCATTGAGCGCCATGAGTTTATTTCAGTAGGTGAAATGACATAACCATACCAATTTATTTATGAATGATAATTCTTTTTGTTAACATTATACATTAATATCTCCAACAAGTCAAGTCACAAATTGGTAAATAATGTAAAATGATGATATAATGGTTCAATACCACCCAAAAATAAATAATCTCTAAATATCTTGAATACATTTGAGAACATAAAATTTTAAAAGTTATATTAGTTTAAAATATATTTAAAGCGGGACTATATTTTTTTCATCTAAATATTTGCAGTACAACCAATTTTGGCAATGCAATATTTCTGCGCAACAAAGGCCATGTTGGATGGACAACATTAATCATATGATAGGAACACAACACACACCCTAACACCACACCTAAATTTTGTCATTTTTGCAAGCCATGTGTAGTTGATTGTCATGGCAGCTCCTACGGGAATCAAGTTCCAACACCATACCTTCTATATTGACCCAAACCCCCATTTACTACCATGATCTCCATTTTGGCCGCCCTTTTATTTAAATTTGTCGAAGCTAACTGCATATCCTACTCTTCTGCAGGAGGGTCGACCCAGCGGCCATGATCTTTTATTAGCTGGATTAAGGCATCGGTTGCTTGCTCCATTGCAATTGCCCGTTTTACCACCGTCTAAAATGCAACCAACCACCAGTAAGTTGACAAAAATGGGTCATATAAAGGCATCACAAAATCCTTGTATACAGGAAGCTGATAAGAAATCAAATTTTATGCTATTTTTTGGTAGAAAACTAGTCCACTCATTTGGAGTCTTTCATCTATTCTACTAAGGACAATTCAAACCAATGTGAAAAGCTGCTGCTAAACAAACTTGGTATGATTGGCCAAGTGCCACTCAAGTCTATATATGTTTTTATAAAAATTGGTTTGATAAATGCCTCTGAAGTCTATATGCAAGGAGCTTGTAGTTCACTGTAAACCTAATTCTACATGATTTGATGAAGTTCATGACGGTGATTAATATTTAATCAAGAAAAAACTCAAGCTTCCACTCCAGAAATAATGACGACTTTCGGACATCCTAATTGCAGAGTTCATATTTCTAGTTTTCAACTTTTGTCCAGGTAAAGTGGATGCACATATGCATGCGGCGAAATTTTGGTACTTGGTACAAATTTATAACATTGACCGATAGACAAATATTATATCATATCTCATGGCAAAGAGGAGAAGCAAAAATTGTACCTTCCCGACGTAAAGGTCAATCTTTCCTGGAGCACCGCCAACATACCCAAAATCTGCATCAGCCATCTCCCCTGGTCCATTCACAATGCACCCCATGATTGCGATCTGCCACAAGAAAGAGGAAGAATTAAATGATGGTATCTGCTGAGAGTAGAAATGGTGCTAACTGAAGTTACTGATCACTGAGGGCAAAGAGATATAGTGATTACTGAAACACCGGGCAAGTGTGATGTCTTCTGTCTTATTTCTGCACTTATTTCTTGAAGGTCAAATAAAGTCCTACCGCAAGATGGACAAGAGACATATTCCTGTAACAAGTGTGAGGAATTCACCAAAGTAAGTCAATAGTCCTTTGTCATCAACTCAATCATTTCGGTTACAAAGTAATACTAACCGTTTTTGTATTCCGCATCCTGCAACCTTGCAGCAAATTGAAAGATGTATTCCTAAGAAAATCAAAGTCCTGATCTGATGCTTCTAATAGGACGCCATCTCCAAGACCGTCTACTAAAAGGGCTCCAGCATTGGTACCGGCACCAATGACTAAATCATCCCTGCAAGTGATCAAAGAAAATGTAAGCACAAAATGTCTGCAACTCCCATAACTAGTAATGATCCTATGGTTACCTGTGAATTCCTTTTGGAAATTGTATGTGGTGAATCACAGGAAAGTTCAGAGAATGTTCTGATAGATATTCAAATAACCTGCAACCATTAAAACATTCCAATTATCAGGACCACCTCTTATTGTTTGCCAGTTCGGGGAGGAAACTGATATGAAATTTCAGATATTTTAGTAAATGAATTCAAAGAAGACAATTGGTCATATACTAAAGATTATTTAATATCTTAAGTGCGATCAAGCTGCAGAAACCAAATTCTTTGCCAGCTAATAGCACCAGGTGGTGACATCAAGGTCGAGGACAGTTACATCGCTTACTCCCTTGATCAACTTTTCATAGAGAAACTTGTGTTGACTATCAGATTTAATATTCCTCCCAGGATTGATAGCCAAAAATCAACTTGATAAGAAATAAGAGTTGTTCACGTATATACCTCCTGGCTGCCTGTACTCTGCCAATTTTCTCTTCAGTAAATGGTACGTCATGGAAAAGGATGGTAGCATTAGTGCTCTTTAGGTATTCCAGCTCTTCCTGTGGTTCATCACCGCGTACAGACACGACCAAGCGTGTGCCTGAGAGCAAATTTTTAACATGGTATCAGCAGAAGCATTCTACCATATGAACAGCGACCAATTAGGGTGCTCACAGAATGAAAGGCACACCTTTGGGCAAAAGCTTGTGAGCACCAGTTGATAATTCCTGGAGAGTTGCCAGGACAATGGCATTGGGCAAAGGCTTCGTGAGGTGCTCTGACAGAGGAGTTATGACTCCCATACTTACATCTATCAACCTTTTAAGAGCTAGTCGCTGATAATGGCACAAGGAAAAATATCAACTCATCCCACACCTCTATTGAATTTAAACAACATAATGGTTTGCATTACAACAAAGCAGGGTTTAAAATGTTAAATATGATTGAAAGAAACTAAATCAGGAACCATTCCATTAAACTAAAGGAGCAAACAGGAAGTATAGTCCTTACAGCATCTTTATCATCTACTGCTGGCAGCTCTCTCAATAAGATTGAATCCACAGTTGCCAGGTCCTGAATTAACATCAATCTGATTAATAACTGGTTGTGTATATTGTAGATACAATAAAGTTACTTCTGGAAGGCCTTCTGCAATATAATAAGCAGGATTAAACCTTAAATGGCATGCCAACAACAAGTTTTGCTGCTAGCGATCGGTAGAGGAGTTCAGGTGTCTGGCAAAAACAGAAAAGAAACTTATAAGATGGAAACTCACACAGCAAGAATGAAAATGACATGCAATGTACAAAATATAATCAAATAGAATAAGAGAACTCCAATGCTTGACCTTCAACTGATCCAGGGATACGGACATGAGAACAGAGCCATCACGGTGGAGGGCACCTCTATAATCCACCTCCTCACCCTGTTATTAAATCAAGTGAGAAGTTATAAGCTTCATAAGTTAACTGATGCAAAAAGTTGGTACAAGATATAATTTTCCTTAAATCCGACCTCCTTTTGCACTGGTAGTTGACCAGTTCTGCGCTGGAAATCAAAATAACGTCTGTGCATTTCTTCAAATGGTGCCTGAACAAATAATTACAAGAGTAGTATATAAACATGTAGTCAAGGAAGTTGAAATTCAGAGTGCTAAAGCTTAAAAGTCGATGAAAAATATTGTCAAGCTTACCACGCCTTGCTGCGTACTAGCTGCTCTCATACCAAGGTTAGCCAGCCTTCTGCAGGGATCTATTTCTTCCTCTGGAGGTTCTGTAAGGGAAACCCTGATTGTATCACCCAAACCATCCTATTTATGAAACATTGGACAGAGAAGCAAGATTCAATTCGCTGTGGATTCTAGAATCTACTAGAACATAATAAGAAAAGAAAGAAATTTTACCACAAAAATTCCATCCAAATGGATGCGGAATGTACCAGAATGACTAAACATATGACTTGTTAATGGTCATATTCCAATCAATATAGAATTTGTTAAATAAAAAAGCACCTGAAGAAGTGTTCCAATTCCAATTGCAGATTTCATCCGTCCATCTTCTCCTTCACCAGCTTCAGTAACTCCCAAGTGTAATGGATAATCCCACCCCTGAACATACATTTCAGATACAAGTAGACGATATGCCTGGACCATGACAACTGGGTTGCTTGCTTTCATGGAGAAGACAAAATTATGGAAGTCCAACTTCCTACAAATTCTTGCAAACTCAAAGGCAGATTCAACCTGTTTTTAGATCAAGATGAGTATGAAGTCGTTAAATTCAGTTCAACGTTAAAAGAGATAAGCAGGAAAACCTGTAGCAGCTTAACAGATGATCTGCTTACCATTCCCCTAGGAGAATCTCCATAGTAACTCATGATACGATCCGAAAGGCTCCCATGGTTTGTCCCAATGCGCATTGCCCTTCCATATTTCTTACATTTCTCAACCAACGGAGTAAAAACCTGGTATACTAGAAAGAAAAAATATATCAGACATGTACACCACATCTTAGGTGAAAGGCCTATTTTAAATGGCCATTTATTTGTGTATTTTATTCAAATCATTAATTATTATTTTTTATTTTTTTATTGTAAATGTGAGTATATAATAGCGGAGGAGGAACAATGGAGGATTAAATTGCCCAAGAATGACCAACTTCATTTGTTAAAAGTTTTCATTGATGTAGTGATTAGAGTCATTTTGACAAAATTTACACATCAATTATTGGGGACCAATTTATCAATAAAAGATAAATAACTTCGCTCAGAAAAGAAAAGGAAAAAAAGAAGAAGCTAAGAATCCTCAAGGATTACAACTTCCAATTTCCAAAAAATATTTGAAGTATTTCAAATATAAAACTGAGTTAAAAAAAAGGATTGATAATCAAGCTGCTAGACATAAGCATGCATAACATCAGGATTGACATCAGCCCAACATGCTTGTTATTTACTTAACTCTCTTATCTTCTTTTCTAGCTTGATAACGGAAGTGGTGGATGATGTGAAAGAGCTTTCAGAGTAAAATCAAAATGAATGGATTATCAGACCCCTAGACATAACCATACACAACACAACATTATGTAGTTTGACAAGATTATAAGAAAGATGAAAAATGAAGGCGATGCCTTTGTAGACATAGATGAAGTGCATCAGTGTTACAGGTGCCACATGCCCACCTCTTACTCTAGTCTCATCGATATCATAGCTCTTTTAAGACTTGTTGTTAGACTGCTCATTCATTTAGAAGGAAATGTCAGAGTAAGGTAACATGGGAGCTGATTCAAAATGGATTTAGTTTTGCGCTTTATATTGACGTCTTCTTCTTTTATGTCTGTGTTTTAAATATAGGAGAAATCCTACACTAGAGAAGGGGTTTCCTTACTTCTTTTTTCCTTTTCTCTAAATGTATGGAATACCCCCAAAAAATGATATTCAGGCTGTAGTCTGTACAATAGTGTAGATGAATTGTCAACAGAGACCCAACAAGTAGATTTCCCAGCTATACAATGTTTATTGTCACCTTTTAGGCTTTTTCACTTATTCACTACATCCTTATTCCTGTGCTGCATGGCATTTTGTGGAAAAAGTGATACATTTCATTCAGCAATTCTAATTTCTATAAAATATTTAGTGTTAAGTGGTCTGACCTGCTCAATATGCTCGAGTTCTTTTTGATAGTCATCCTCTGTGTATTCCAACGTCTCAAATTGAGCCCTCCTATCAGCTGCAAGGAACCCATAGATTAGATCAAGAATAGTTGTTAGAGAAAATCTATTAATATAACCAATTACTAGTTAATAACATACCAAAATTTCCTGGGTTGACACGAATTTTATCGAAGCATTCAGCAACTCGCATTGCAATAGGAGGGGCAAAATGAATGTCCGCCACCAATGGTATGTTATAACTGCATGAATAGAGAATTAGTGAGATGAAATATGCTCTTACAATTTGGTTCAAAATATCCATCAAAGAAAATGTACTTGATAGTACCTACTTTTTTTGAACAAGGGAGTTTTTAATCTCAAAGCATGCATCTGCTTCCTTTTTCCCTTGCACTGTTATGCGAACAAGATCAGCTCCCTTGTCAGCTATCTGCATTACCTGAAAAAGTGGAAATTAACTGATAATCAGTCAGTTGAAGAAAGAATATTAAGATGGACATACAAGGGATATCAAACATCATATAATTTAATTTCCAGTTTAAATATATTTGCATCTAGAGCATAAAGTGATGCTGCCAAAGAACATTGGAGTTTTATAGTCATACATCAGAAACTGTCACGGAAAAAGTTGTCTTAAGTGATAATTGTATGTCTCATTTAAAATTTGAACCTTCTTTGGTAGGTCATCTAAGTCAAGTGGACAAGATGTTTTTGGAAAAGACATAAGAACCAGGTAAGAAAATATTGGGAGATTTAAATATAAATAGTCTGTGGTGCATATATATGTGCCAGTAAATATGCTGTTAAAAGAAAAGGGGAAAAACTAAAAATTTGCAGTTGCTTTGTAATATTAGGCAGCTCCATTACAATAATTCCAGGCACAGCCATGTTCATCATCATGAGATATTGCAATATCTCTGTTTGTAGTACGGAATAAACTATAAAAGATGTCAATAAAAGAAATCAAGGACAGAAAGAAACATTTAAAGCTGAACCACAGTAGAATAAATAGCTGCTCCTTAACTTTGTTAAGTTGGACGAAAGAAATGTAGCAGAGAGAGGGAAATTTAAGAACCTGCTCCACTGTTCCAGCAATATCCTTAGTGTCAGTTGTGGTCATTGTTTGAATTCTTATAGGATGTTCGCTGCCAATAGCCACATTGCCTACCATCACGGTGCTGGTTTTTCTCCTTACAGTTTTGTGAGTCGATTCACAATACTTTTGTCGAGGAACTACAATAAAAAAAAATGAGGATCATATTTGTATAAATATAATAGTATATATAATGACAGAACATATTTTCTACTTCTCTGCCGGGATGATGAGAAAAAATCAAAAAAAAAAAGATGGAAAAAATGTCAAATCTGCAAATATTTTTCTTTCGTCATTGATAAGCAACAACAATAACTCACTTTGGCTATGTATGGAAATGCAAGTTCAAGCTGAAATGACTAAATAGCCACTTATGAGTACATAAAGTCAGATGTTAGTTCTATATCTAGGTAACATTCGCCTTATTTGGATCCAAAAAAATAAATTATTTCAATAACAAAACTCCTATAGCATAAGAATCAAATTTTAGCATCTATAATCTCCTCGAATTTCTTAGTGACAAAAGGGTAAAAGTTAGAGCTTGTTAAATTTAGAAATTATGCACTAATTGATTGGATCTTCACAAATATGCATATTTAGTAACTCACAACAATTCCCAGCACAGGAGTAATAATACCTAATAGAGGGCTCCCTTCTGATGCAGGCTGAAGTTCGGCAATTTCTGAGCCAGGGTTTGAATTCCTAATCGTGGAGACCTTGGTTCGACGAAACTTAACCCTCTGCAAGTCAGAAACTTTTATAAAATCCATACTTTTAGTAAACCCTACACCATGATCCTTGCTCTTCAGACCCGTAAATGAAGTTGGAACAGCTCCAGTGGCCATTTTCACAACACAAAAAATTCAATCTTCACAGTCCTGTAACACACAAAAACCATGTTCAATTAATCTAAGTTCTAACATAACTACATACTCCTAAATCCTATTACTTTTAGGCGCTAACTATATTTTGAGGTATATCCAAATTCCTGAGAAAAATAATTATCTGTTTGGAAGCTGAGAAGTGAGAGGCCAAAAGAACATGCTTACTTTCAGCTTGTCCATTTTTTTTAAAATTTAATTTCCTCTCCTCCTTGGAAACCAAAACTTAAATTTGAAACAAATAAGAACACAAATAATTTGAGGAACCAAACATTTCGTTTCTGGATAGATTCAGACAAATTTAATCCTGATCACAGTATGAAATTCTAAAAATATTAACTAGAACATAAAATCACGAATAAATTTCAGCTAATAGCTGATCAGAAGACTTACTATTAATCCGTCACTCACAACAGGCTTTGGTAACAACAAAAAGTCAAAACAGAAAATTGCTTCCAACACTGAAAATTACTTCATGAAATGAAAAACTTTGAAACGAAGTTTGAGGGACAAATGCACTTACCGTTGGGTGAGTTATGCAGCTCACACAATTGATCGGATCAGTTAGATTTTAGAGAGAGAAAGTGAGGGAGGGGGTAGATTTTGTGGTGGATGGAGACTCAAAAGCCTGCGCTTGCAATTTGTGATCAGAAAAAATGGGTTAAGCTGATGATACCTATACTATATATATCAACAAAAACAAATATAAATATAAATAAATAAACGAGGTGAAAGTTGGAAAAAAGACAAATTTTAACGGACGCCAAGCATCTTTTATGTTTATCACTGGGTGGCCCAGCCCGGTAATATTATTAAAATTTATAAATATGGAGTATAAAATATTCTTTATTAAATTAACAATTTATTATAACGACGATTGATATTTTTACGTATATTTTTTTATTTTTAAATAATTATCTTTCAGATAAGTATATAATGAGTCTCATTATCACCCAAAAAGAAATTATGTATCGAAAACACATTATTTAGATTATAATATATTGATAGTAAAAAGAATAATTAGTGGAACTTTCAGGGGCTCAACAGCAACGATTCTATGGTATCTAGAGAATCATTTAGAGATTATTCCAGTGACGGGGAAAAGCGTGCTGTACACGGGCTGTTTTGCAGAGGAACTACCCAATCAGGCAACGCGTGTCAAAATAGGTGCAAGGTTTCATTTGGACCCTTCGTGACTAGTAAAATATAGACAAAGTTGCGTAGAAATGTGATATTATTTTTATAACAAAAGTGTCATTATTAAAAATTGATGTTATATATTTATAACGACATTTTTGTTATGAAAATAACAAAAAATATTGTGAAAAAAAAGACATTATGTTCACGTGTAGACTGGCCCAATAAATATGTTGGACCACCTCCTTACTTAAAAACTTAACTTATTAGGTTGAGGCTCCACCATACTTATTAACCCATCTACATTCTTAAAAAAATAACTCAACATTAAGAGTTGAGATCCGATCTATAAAAAAATACAACTAAAATATTTTTAATTATTTTTGCCTTCGAGAAATAATTAGTGTGAGAATAAGAATAAGTATTGGATCTAAGAAATATACAGATTAACAATAGAGGTTTTAGAGATGATTTCAATAATGAAGATAGAGTACTTTAACATATCTTTTTAAGTTAATTTATAATATAAAAATACTTGGAATTGAAAAATATACAACCGTTAATAACTTATATTAAAATGCACATGTCCTTGGTTCTAAAATTTAAAATATATTTTGACTTTTTAAAATAAATTTATTAAACTATTAATTTGTCTTGATTATCATCACTAGAGATTGCCCTCGCCTCAAAATCCTCACTTGTCCCAACAATATATGGTTATTATTGCATTGCCACTGCGGTCACCGGTCACCACCTCCTCTGTTCCGACCGGACCGTTGGCTTCCGGTTACCGTTGTTAATCTTTGGTAACCCGTTTCATTTCATAATAGTTTTTCCAACAATGAATAACCACCGGAGCTACTCTGATCCGTTGGATAAAAAAAAGAAAATTGATATTTTTACAAATAAAATTTGATATTTCCCTACATGATTGTGAGACCCATTTATTATTTATGCAGAAAGAACCTTGTACAATTATTATTTTTATTTGTAAAAATATGAATTTTCTAAAAAAATCTTGTAGTTGTAATGCCTTCATTCCGACCCATTTCTAAATCTCTCCTATTAATAAACAAAATTATTCATGTACTTGTAATATATACAGAGAGCTATCCATAGTCATTATTTCGTGAAACACGTGCCATTCACAATAAGCAACCTCAGTGTAGTACACAAGATTTATCTCCACGTTTTTCACGTTATTATTATTTATTCATCATACTTTGATGATGGCATTCCACAACTTGCTATATTTACAATACAACAATACTACATATTTTTAATGCAACAAAGCAGCAATTGTATCAAAAGCTTCATTCTATATATAACACTTGCTTATAATCCAACTTAAAACTCTCTCACTCACTCACTCACTATTTTTGCTCCTCCTTATAATAATAGAAAGTGCTAGGAAAACTTAATATAAAATACATACCTAAATTCAGCCATCAACTGCTAGCTAGGATAACCCCTTCTTCCTCTTATTTTTTTAATTTTTATAAATTGCTTGACGTAGATAAAATGCTGCTGCAACATCACACATTCTTTCACATGCAGCTTTATAAGTTTGAACCATTAGGCAACGCAGCATATTATTACCTCCCACTAGCAGTTTCTACACTCTCGGTTTCTGTTTGGTCGAGTGGAGGATCGACATGGGATGACTCCACAGCAGTTTGAGGCCGATGACCAGTGGCTTGCAAATTGTCATGCTGATCTGACGATATGCGCCACCTTCTTCTCCTTCTCAAAAACTCAACAAGAATACAACTTCCACTCATTGTAACACCAAACCCCGCAATCGTTGCTAGAATAATTGACAGAACTGGTTGCACATGAACCTATAATAAAACAATAGAGAAAGGGGGGGGGGGATATCAAACAGTTTATACCTTGCGCCTTCATCGAATAAAATTACAAAAAATGGAAATTTTATAAATTTGGCTTTGCTCAATCAATATAGAAAATAGTCAAGTTGATAAAAAAGCAAACAAAATTTTTTGGCTTCAAGATTTATAAACACTTCAAAGGAAGTTTAAAAATAATCTACCAATATGATAATTAAAAATGTTCCATGACAAGCAAACCGCTATGTTCGATCAATACAAGGGGTCCAAAATACAGTTTCCCTTGACCCAAGTCAAATCCACTTTCTATGATCTTGTAAAATAATAAGATCTATTGCTTACTTCAGGTTTCTTAGCCATCTCCTTTGAATCAATTCATAAAATACAGTTGGGAGCAGAGAATCTCTTACCACGTTGAACAAAAAGTGCGCAAACATAACCACGAATGTGAGTTGTATTGATGCATAAAGCCAGACAAATCTTCCCTTCACTACAGACAAAATTTACAAGTCTCAAGTAAGGGACAGTGTCAACGAGAACACAGAGAATCGTTGAAATAACTCAATAAGTATCTGCCAGGATTTAAATGGAACTTGGTTTTAATACCTTCAAATGTATTGACATGTACGGAAACATATATTTCTTGCTGTTTCAAAACCAAAAATTACAGTTTAACTTGTGTTTTTAGTTTTCAGTTACTTGTAGTTCATTGACACCTTTCCATTGTATTATGTGTACTTTCTATTTCCTTTTAAAAGTAGGTATTATGTATCCTTTCAATGAATGTTTTCTATATCATATAAGGGAATCAACTATTCCTTATTACATAATTTATTATTAGATATTAGATAGATAATAATTATTTTAAACTGAATTATTAGCCAGCTTACCCATGGTTGAAGAGGTCACGGATGCAAATAAACCCAGTATAAAAGAAAATGGAAGCGAGAGAGCAATTGCCCCCATACCCAAGTCTGCAAGCTGTGCATAATTAAATTCATAACTTAGAAAACTAATGGCAGATATGATAAACAGACTAAAGCCACAACAATTCTTACCAGAAGTTGCTCAAGAAAACAAAAGTACGCAAGCATGTTGACAACGACAAGAATCGGCGCCTCCTGCCAAACCCTGTAGACTTCACTGCAAAGAAAATAGATTTTAGATGTTGATGCATGACCCATTTTTTAATATTTTTTTTGGGGCGGTATACATAATTCTACCTCCATCCAAAAAGTCTCATTTCACCTGTTGACTTTAATTTATGCAAATGAAAATTTTCCCAGGTTACACATTAAACATAATTATTTTTCAATAAATCTTTCTCTAATAAAAAACTTGGACAACGTTTTTGAATTTTTTTTATATTTAAATATGTCTAAGAATTTTACAAGAAATTCTTAATCTGCACATAAAAGTCAAGAAATTATATCGGATCCCATTTATGGATTGGGTGGGGGTGGGGGTGGGGGTGGGGGGGGGGAAGTATGGGACAAACTCATGCATACTTACGAATACATAAATTATGGTAATCCTTCAGTGAGAATATCTCTTCTTATTTTATATCAGGAAAACCAGAGCTGAAGCATTATCAACTACAGCAAATTTGACCTTCAAAGCAAAAGAATCAAAACAAAAGGAAGCATGAACAGCAAACTATATGGAGGTAGAAAATTGGCCGAAGGATGATAGTATTTGGGATTTGAATCACTAGATATACATACAGAGAGTGCTCGCAACGCATTTAAGGTTTCAAAGGTATGAAACAAATACAAAAATCATTTACTTGCCTGAAGCCATTAACTTCCATCTGCGGGACTCTATTTGCTCTGGTAATTTGACTTTGAACGCTCTGAATCCGTAAAAGCGTGACAGGTAGATTTTTAACCTCATGCTTGCACACTTCACAGGTTTTGGTACCTTTCATACTGAACCATTTTATAGCGCAATCTCGGTGAGCCAAAGCAAGTTCACCTTTGCAATTGCATTCCAACTTGAGGGTCTCCCCACCTTCACATAATTCAACCATACAGATTCTACAAACAGCCTCTTCTTCTGGTATATTTTCACCATCAGCTTCATTATTTTCTGAACAATAACACTAATTTTAATGAGACAATATCAAAGCACATACATACTAATCAAACAACAGCCTTAGAAAATCCCAGAAATTTATTCTCCATTTGATTGCCAATTAAAATTAGTAATAGAAACCTTAAAAAAATATAAAATGAAGAATAAAAAAGAACTCCATTTCAAATGGTAGTAAAAAGGTTACAGCATTCTATGCTTTCCTCCATAAGTCTCGGTAGTTGAATAGTTTAGAGAATTGGTATAAATTGTGGCTTTTAAGCTAGGAAAGAGCCTTGGCCTAAGGGAGATTAATTAAATTTATGTAATTGGGAAAGTTAATGCACAAGGCTGATCAACTTCCTTGACACCAAAATAATCAACCACTTACGATGAAAATAATATCGAACAACTAATTTTTATTATTCATGAACTAGGCAAGCATGATGTAAGACAAAAAAAAGAAGCAACTATACCATCATCTCCAGTTGTAGCCGTAGTTGAAATTGTGTCGGTTCCTTCTTTCACACGAGGAGTTGAGGGAATTACGCGGATAAATGAATTCATTCTTCTAAGGCTTGGGTCTTTGTTTATAACAGGGACTGAAAGTGAACGAGATATGTTCCTATGAGCTCCTTTGCTCTACACACAACAATGCAGCAGAAGTTATAATGCCTGTATGACTCTGAACCTGATCTTGAATCAAAAGCTGAAGAAAACAAGCTAAAAGTCTGAGTAACTGCCTAAGAAAAAGGACTCCTTCAACAATGATGCAGTGAATTTAGTTTTCTTCCTACTACACGATGAGAGTGGTTCAAAGACAATGCAACACGAACATAATAGATGTCAAGATAAAACCCAGCTGCGGTATTGTCAGACAGTTCAAAGCTAGAAAATGGGGGGGGGGGGGTACCATGCACTTCACTGCAACCCACTCAATGCATTCATAAATGGTTTGGCCAGGTGCTACACTTTCCATATTCAATAACCGACTCGAAGGTAATACAGTAGGTTAATTGATAAACTCAATAAATTGTATACACAATTCACATGAAATAAGAAAGGAAGTACCAGGTTAGGATGTGCACATGAAATAAACAAAAATAAAATAAAACAAACAAATAAATAAACAAACTCAACTTCCATATACTGGACAATTTCATTATAAGTTACCCTAAGTTAATCAATACAAGTCTTTCAGAGGTATTCTTTTATGTGCAAGATCAATGCATACAAACATGCATGTAATGAGCAATCAATTTATAGTTTTTAAGGATTAGATAAACCGAGTTACTAGATGCCTTTAGGCTTTAGGTAATCATCACACTTTAATTGATCAATCAGGAGAGTTTTTCTCTACTTCTCTTATTCTTTATGTGGAATAGAACCCATGTAATGTGCTGATAACTCACATCTAAATCCAGTGAACCACTTAAGTTCCCTCCGCATATTGATTCTGAGCTTGAGCGTGCAATTGGAGTAACAGTTAGAGACGATGTTCTATTTATCCGAGGAGTAAATATCTTTGCAAGTGACCAAGCTCTTGAGATAGAAAGCTCCTCTTGTGGCCCTCCAGGAGCTAAGGTGGTGGCTTTCTCTACATCTGAACTAGAATTCTTGTACTTGAAGCTTAGCTTTGGCAGAAGACGCCTCATGGATGATTTACCTTTGGATGAGGAAGGATCAGCAGATGCATTTACTCTTGCATCAGAAGGGCTAGGTGTCAGGTGGAAATTCACTTTCTTTGGATTGGGAGTAAGGGTGGGCGGCATCTTTATTTGAACAAAGTCCTTAGAGGAGCTCTCCATATTTTTTAATGGTATATCCAACAGGAGATTTGGTTTTCTCGACTGCTTATCCTGTGGTGTTTCTTGACTTGATCTAGATGAAGAGTCCACCTGAAAAAAGAAAATGAAACATAAATACTACCAAACTGAAAACATGCAAAGTGGCATAAAATCTATTTTTATAGCAGAAAATGCTAAATGCACTTTAATGTTGCACCTACTACTAATGTGTCGAGGGTAGTTCTAAAATTAATCAATATGCTAGTTTCTTAGTTCTAAAATTAATCAAAATACTATGTCCTATTGCCTATAACATGAAGAATGATAAGATGGACTATGTCATCAAATGCTCGTAAAATTACACTTTCGACTTTTCTAGCTTCTTCCAAATCTGACAAGCATCAGCTAATTATAACTATGCTAAATGATTAAGCAAATTCAAATAAAAACACCTATGAAGCTCAAAACAATATGCAACCTAAAATTTCACAATATATAATATTGTTACCTTGCTCGATGCCTTCTTAATGAGTTAGGTTATTAGTAGGATTAGAACTGGAATTACGATATCTTCTGAATTGGAAAAATGAAAGAAAGAATTACGGATCCTTATGAAAATGAATTAAAAATACTGGATTGATTACTTGAGAGGACTCAAGTTATTGTTCTACCTTCCTTATTGTGTTATTTTTCAAGGAAATGATCCTGTTCAGGTAGCAGTTGAATGTTGCACAATTTAAAAGTTTCATTCTGTTTCTCACAGAATCTAAATACACTTTTGTCCTTCATATAAAGTGTTTTGTCATCACACACTGCAACATCACCCCCAAAAGTAGGATCATATCAAATTACACGTTTGTTAGTTGATTTACTTACATGGGATGCCAAATATATTATATTACATTAAAACATGTCAAATATCAGGCTACTACAAGGTTAAGCCTTTTAGAAAGTATTAATTACAATATATGGTTTGTTGAAGTCGTACTATCCCAGACTGTATCAAATATTTTTGAAGAATATCACAATACAAATTCTCAGTCAGCCTTCTATCAGAAAAAAGAAAATATCCCAATACTAATTGTCGGTCACAGACTCACAGTCTTCTATCAGGACAAAGTACATATCTTTACGTAAAGAATTACTCAGTGGAATCAAACAAGGTATTTCAAATAGTCTGACATAAGACATTGCATCCCCACACACTCCCCCACCCCCAACCCCAACAACTACAATAAAATAAGAGAAGAAAAAGACGAAACATTATTTCAAATGGATTAATAAGAGTTTTGACCAAATTATGATTCCTCGTGAAATCTGAGTGAGGTCGCCGGTGGAAGTGAAATGTAACAACCTTATATTCTAATATAACCTAAAAAAGGCGTGGCAATTTTTATCAGTGATAAGGAATAGACTTTTTCCAAAATCATTTTGCATAGAATAGATCACCTAATTCATTATTAAGTTTCGTTGATATCAGAATCTATTATATATTTTCTTAATTACAGTCTACATATAGTAGTTGAATGGAAATGCTCACCAACAAAAACAAGATTGATGCCTAAAAAATCAATTGCTGACCCTCAGAAATTCGACAGAATAGGATAACAGAATTAGCTTATCAAAAGCAGCAGGTATTTACCTAAAATTACTAAAGTCCAAATTAAGCCACAACTCCATTCACGTTTTAGAGATTTAGTAGGTACTACACTAAATCATAACCCCTTTGGTATGAATTTCAGGTTTGTCACCGGTAAAAATAAGCACTCAGAAAATATAACACAACAACAACAACTTATGATGTTGATAATTAACATAAACAAACAAACACAAATGTAAAACTTGAAACTTAAAATTAAGCTGAGCAAGAAAGAATGGCTCACAATAATTTGAAAAATAATAACCGAATTTCCGGGGTAAATTTTTTTTTACTCAATTGCCAAAAGACAAAACACATAAAGAAAGATTAGCAATTAGCAAGCACAAAACAATAATAATAATAATACCTTTCTCATCTTCTCATATAGCAGCAAATTTCTTCTATCTCCCAGATATCACAAACAACGATACTAATATCTGAAAGGGTGTCAAGAAGAGAGAAAACAAAGATGAAAAATAATGGGGGTTTTTTTTCTTGAGATGGGCAAGCAGCAATCAATTAGTGAAGATGAAAGGGAGAGAAATGAGAGCTGGAATTTATTAGGGAAAAGCCCAGTGGAAGTGGGGAGAGCTCTCTTTTCCCTTTTTGGTCCCATTTTCATGACAAACTGCCACTGCACTAACCCCATACGTCAAATCAAATCAAAATTAATTGCTTCTTTTTACTCAATTCTTCCGGGATTGGGAGGAGGGAGAAGAGATAGAAAGAGAGTTGAGTTAGTCGGCCAATAAGCTGCAAGAAATTGCGTGTAACCCATTATAGCAAAATTGCACACTTGGTTATAAATTGTAAAACTAAACCCCAAGCTTATCCTTTCTTTCCTTCTTTAAAATTCAGAGTTAAAATTAAAGTTCCTTAATGGTATTAAAAAAAATTACTTATATTCCCTCTCTTATACAAAAGAAACTTCATTTACAATCTTTTTTATTATTAAATAATGTTTTGATCAACAGCACATTACAAAATTAGATAAACTAGGCTATTGTGCAATCAAACCAATGTTAATTTTGTGGAGAACTGGTACAGATTTGGCTCTTTTTAACCAGGATATACACCCCTGGTCCCAAACAGATTTGGCATATTATATTATCAAAACAGCTAATTAACTTTTGGTCAAATTTATTTGGTTTCATAATCTTTCTAAACTCTTATCCTTAATTTATGGAACAACCCACTTTTAATCTTTCTTGCTTAAGGACAGAGCCTATAAGAACCTGTTTTACAATTATAATGTATGTTTGGTTTCTCGGCGTTTGAAGCATTTTGTTTGTTTGAATGTTCAAGCGCACTAGAAAATTTTGTTCGTCGAGTAACATTTATTTTTAACGTGACTTATTTAATGCACTAATTACGCACAGTTTGAGATTCAAACGTAATGCACCAAAATTGATGCGATGATGCGGTGCGTTTAGAGTGTGGTTTAGAGTGTGAAATCGCTAGTAACAGAAGAAACCCAGCTCGTCATAAACGGAATTTGCACTAAGAAAGAATTTTAAAATCTTGCTCAATAGGGGCAAAGGAAGATATAGGTGTAGATGATTTTTACTTGGTTTTACAAATAAAGTTATAATCAATACTAATATGGAATATTCTCCACAAAAGGGATTTTTGAAATTTGTTCATTTCCATAAAATTGAAGAGAGAAGTTTTATAAACATGAGATTAAATAAAGAGCTTTGCAAAGAAGGTTTCTTAAAATTCTCTCTTTAAAAAGAATGTCTTCTTATAAGGATCAACTTCATAACCATATCTCAAATCAAATGAAGATGATTTTCATTTGGGGAAATTGGCCATAAAAGATGGTTAAATAATTCTGTAAGAAGTTCAAGGCAGCTGGTGTATTATCATAATCATGCAATTTTAGTAATATCATTGTCCAACTGGCCTTAATCTGTCACCACTCAAACAAAAGCTAAGTTGATTAAAGTAAAAGTGAGATAAATGGTATATTGTACAGTCAGAAAACCATATCAAGTCATGGATCATCAAGTTGTTGCTAAAAAAAAACAAAATACACAACTTTGTTAAGACCCTTTTAAAAGCAAATCTCACTAATAAGTTCTACTAAGCTTCAAAAGGGGATTATGACAATGACTGGGATCCTAAGGACAATAAATAAATAACTAGCACATGGATTTAAATTAAATAGGAATATCCACTCCCATGGTGAATGGTGGTAATTAAATCTTCCACACACAAAAAAAAAAAACATTGTTTTTTTAGATACATTGTTGGTGGGGATACAAATCACCTAAAAATCAAGCACATGCCCAATTTTTGTTATATTTTTTCTAGGTGAAAGGACAATATTATCCTGTGTGAGAAATAAGAATAAATAAATAATATAAAAGGAAAAGGAGGGGAAAGCTTAGATTGAACTTAAAAGGAGAATTCCAATAATTTAAATTTCAAAAGTTAACATGTATTATTTAGGCTTAGGAAAACTATAAATTTTTGATATGATAGAAATTTTAGGTAAAGTTATAGCAATAGAAACATGAACCTAAGAAAAAGTAGTTGTGTTTTTTCAGCAGATATATTTTTGGACTGTCTAGATAATTGCGGGTGGGGGTGGGTGTGGGAGGGGGGTGGGGAAGAAACTCCGTATCATAGTCAATGGTATAGATTTCCAGTCCAAGGGAGGTACTGGCTTTAGGTAGAATATATAATATGGCTGTTTACAAGATTATACCAGAAAAATCAAGCTATTTATTGCAACAACAAAAAAATAATTATGACTCAATAATTCACGATTGTGAAATAGATATCTGTCTATATTATTAAGGGAGAACAAAAAATTGGTTACTTTTGGACTCTTTGGTCTATGGAAAACAAAAATATTTTTTTTTATATTCTTAGTTTCTCTCTCCCCTCGAATTTTTAGAACAGTTATCACATGTTAATAAAAATAAAAAAATTACCTGATAGTTTTTAAAGTTAGTGGGGAAGTTATATTTATTATTAGCAGCGTGTGCGTGCATAGCTGCATTAAGACAATATTTAGAAATTAGAGGTAAATATTAAAAAAGCATTTTAAAGTACAAACAAAATGGTGACAAAGGTGCTTTGAGAAAAAATATCTACCATCATTGATGCGTAGTGGGAAATTGCATATTCGGGGGGGCGGGGGAGGGGGAGGGCGGGGTGTTGTTGGATGTTGTGCTCCATAATAATTTTTTTTCATTAAAGTTAAAATGATGATGTATTTTTATATTTATTTTAACGACATTAAATATTTTAATAATACATATTATTTTGGTAACATTTTTTTTTACTTTAAAAATATCAACCATCAAATAAAATAGGAATAGGAAATTTGAGCATCTACCATGATTACATTAAATACATTTGTACATATCAAGCTTTAAACATGCCGAAAATAAGTCTTAATAAAGTTTTTCCACAACCATATACAATCTTCTGATTAATACTTCTTTCTCCACTCATATCCCGGATAGTTATATTCAATTTGATTTTTGAGGTTAAACAACAGCATATTAAACTTAAAATTTAATATATCAAGTCAAATTGTATTTGAAAGGGAATGAGTAATATATGTAAAAATAAAATCACATAAAACCTGTTAATAATAATAATAATAATAAGACTGCATGTATGCTTGCTTCACCATCTCTCTCTTTGGGAGAATTATCCTCCTATCCAAAAGCGAGTCTGTATAGAGGTCACCCTTTTCCAAGTGGCAAGCATATATTAAGCTTGCTTACAAGGATAGCTGCTGCTTTCTGCCTACTCCTCAAAAGAGTTGGTTAGTGGAATTTAGAAAACAAGTCTCTTTCGTCAAAAGGGTTTAGCAATATTTTTCAGAATCCCACCAACCAGTAAACAAAATTTGTGGGTGTGGGGGATATATATTTTCTAATTATACAACGCAAATTTACTTTGCTTTATGAACTACTAAAATTCTAGAATCAAATCTCAAGAGCACTAGCCCACGCCCCAGACACTGCACTGGGGGGTTGTATTTAATAAATGAAGCCATACAACAGCTCAGCTCACTACCAAAAATTGGCATGAACCATCCGTTTTATCTCAAAGTTTAGATTATAATCACCCACCAAACTAAACACCTAAGAATTAAAATATTCAAATAAAAATTGAGGCATTTTCTCTCGTGATGGTAAAATATTCATTATAATGTACAACACCTTGACGATTCTTTGAAAAATAAAATAAATTAGTGAATATCATCATCATCTTAAAAATCTGCAAATAAAATCTGCTAAAGTAAGATGACCTCTGAATTTTTTGGTTTAATTTACCTCTCCAGAAGCATTACCAACTCACAGTGTGGAGTATGAGGGAAAAGATCAACCGCCATGGCTTTGATGGGTTGGAAAGGCTCTGAGTTGGGCATCGACTTTGCTCTATGGCGAGCCAAACCAGCACTGCTCATATTCCTCCAACCCCTGTTATTCTTATTCCCCTTCTCGGTTTGATCGACAGATGGTGTGCATAGCTCGATAGCATTGGCCACTAGGCTTTCAGGATTACATGAAATGTAACTGCAGAATAATAAATTATGTAAATCAGGATCTTGAGAAAGAACAAAGTTTAAACAAATAAGCAAGAATACAACTAGTTCAATGTCAGAACTAACACAAGCCTCCTTAAACGTGGATGGGTTCTCAGAGCTTTGATAACCTGCAGTCACCGAAAACAAAAATCAAAACACGATAGTTCACATAAAAACTTACATGGAACAAAACCCAAAATCTTTGAAGACAAAAGTTTAAAGCAAGAATAATACAGAAAGAAGTATATAATTAATATGGATGTGGACTGCAAGAACAGAGCCAGAAATTTTTGGAAAACAATTTTAATTTACGTGGTAATACAATGTGGTAGTTCGTCATCTAAAAAGAACCCATGTAAACAAACTACTGGGTTCAGCTATTCTTCAATTTTAGCAGCAGGCCAAGTAATATTCAATAAGAATAGTTGGAATCTGGAGGCTGCACGTACTGCATAAAAACAGTCCGCTACTTACAGTGGGATGAAGTCCAACACGTGGGGGATCCACAATTGCGACAACATTTTTAAATTGAATATTAGTTCCATTTTCTGAAGTGCAGCTCTGTTGAGCATGGCTTTCTTGGCCTCCATTTCTGCTACACTCGGATGCTCCTTCACTGTTTTTTAGCTCAACACCTGAGCTCTCCTCTGGGTCTGTTGCATCAGTGGCTGTAACCTCTTCGTCATTTGTGTCAGAGCTATTAGGAATTTCATCTTGTTTCTGAGGCAGATTCAAGTACTCTTTCAGTAGAGACCCCATCACATCCTCCGCCTGTTACTCAAAGATGGAAATTCAAACAAACATGCCAGAAAAATTATTTCAAAGATTTAACAAAGTATATCCTAATATCACTAATAAATTTTAAAATCATATTTGTCTAGTAAAGATTGGTCTTGGTGACATCTATGTCACAACTCACTTCAGGCTTTTTAACAATCAAACTAAGTAGGAAAATCCTGAATCTCACCTTTGAACAGACAAATCTACAGTTTTTTATTCCATTAATTTCAGCATTACGGATAGCATCTGAAACTGCAGAAGCATTCATTTCAATCCCCACAACCTAAAAAGATTTCAATGTCAAAACAACCTATTGTTTGCCATACAAATAGAAAAATGATAGAGACAGAAAGAATATCCATCATACTTGGATACTAGGAAAAGAAAATGGTGCAACTTTCAAACTTTTCTGCTCAAGAAACACAATCTTTACTTGCAATTTTTTCCTTTCCCTTCCAACAAAAGGGATATTTTTCTGATAGGAAATATTTTTATTATTGATAGGATAGAAGAAAAACAAGTATAGGAGGACAAAGATGACCATCAAATCAATACAAATGAACAAGAAATTCTATGCAAAAGCAGCTTTCTGATCTCTTTGAAGATATGATGCAGAAATACCCTAAATCACCCCCAAAGTGGAAATCCATAAAGAAGCAAGAATTCCACCAAAAAGGTCAAGGGAGATACTGATCCCCCGACAAAGGTATATATTTCATATTAAAGTGGCAAAAGTTTTTAATCCAATTAAACAAAAACAGAAATCAAACAAAAAGTGGATGCAGAACCTTACCGTACCAACACGATGAGCTAATGTTAGACCAATTGTCCCAGTGCCACAGCAGATATCAAAAAGCAAGGTATCAGGACCCAAACCTGCCCAATCCCCAGCAAGTGAATACAACTTCTCTGCCGCAAGGGTGTTAACCTATAATATTGTGAAACTTGAAGATTTCCCAAATTCAATTAGAAAGAGAGAACTTTTGATTGACAGAAAGAGGGAAGAAGTACCTGGAAAAAAGCCGTTGGAGATATACGAAACTGAAGATTGCTTATATAATCATGAATCCTTGCTTCCCCAACATCATTTGCTTCCTGCAGTCCAGTTTCACTCTCTGCTTTCGGAATGGACAAGGAGCGCAATGGAGCATCAGCTGGTGCTACATTAGATATTCCTTTATGATCCTGCATGACAAAAAGAATGCCATATACAAAAAAAATGATAATAGCGTTTTGAAAGTGGATTGAACTAGAACATATTATCAATCCAAACAACATACGTCTCAAATGTTTCATTTTTCCACCAAAAGAAGTCCTTAGCAAGACAATTATTGATTCTGACCTTAAGATACACTACGGCTATCCGCTAAGCTTAATCATCAAAAAGAGAGAAGCAGAAAAATAAAGGGGACATCTTTGCTAAAGTAAATATGCCTTTGGAGTCAGTGGTACTGATGATTAAATTCCTCTGAACAAAACTTATAGAGAACACTTGTAAATTAAAAACATTAAGAACTAATTAGCATAGATAAAGACAACTAATCAATCCCGTAAAGAAGCAAATCCAGTAAAATGATTCAGAATGACAAAATATAATCTAGTTGACAATTGACCCAGATCAGAAAAGAAGAATTAGGAGGTAAACCTACAACTCATCCACATGTCTATCTGTATGAAAACACCATAAGAGTAGTAAAATGATAAACGTATGTGTTCGGGAGTGTTTTCCCGACCCTCTTTTGGACTGAAGGCTTGAGTCGGGTCATAGGAGGACGGGCTCGTATGTTCAGAGATGTAAGATCGGGGTCGGTTACCCGATCCCAATAGGCTGGGGCCCGTGGTCATCGTAAGGTTTGAGTTCGGGCCTATTGGGTTTGGCTATTGGTTTGGGCCTGAGCGTATGAGCAGTTCACATGCAGAGTTGGTGCGACAAGGAGTTTACGTGATTAAGGGTGTCAACCCTAATCCTACGTCAACAAGGTAACTCTGGATGTAGTGGTGGATAGGGATTCCACTTGCACTTCTCAAGGAGATTGTGTTGGACCCAAATATGGTAGCTAACATATTTAGGAGTCCTACTCTAATCCAAAGAAGAGGATACCAAGGTGATGGGAGCTCTATAAATACAAGGTCAAGGTTACAATTAACGGGTAATATCTACTTTGAGTACTAAACATATAAACCTCCATTGTTAAACCTTGTGAACGGCCTGTACTTATTCTCACACCGGAGCTATCACCCGGCGGTACGGCCGTCAAGCTTCTGTGTGATCTGTTATTGTGCAGGATTCAGCGCGTGGATTTTGTGATTGGACGCGCAGACGAAACTTGGCGTTAACATTGGCGCTAGAAGGAGGGCTGCTTCTTTGCAACCACAAATACTTTTCTTCGGCAGCAATCATGACGAGTAGAGATAATATCGCTGTCTCGGAAAGGGCCAAGACCCAGCAGTCCCACCAAACAACTCAGGCGAGGGGGTCAGTGAAGGACCGACTGGGGTCTAAAATACAGGAGGTAGAAGAGTTACCGGTCCATGATCTTCGACGGAAGCTCTTCCCCGAGAGTCAACACACGCCTCATCAGGCGAGTCAGGCCGACGAGAGGCACTCTCAAGCCCTCGTGAGGCAAGACCGGGGAGTAGGAAGCCGAGACCAACGAGAGTTTCTCTTGCAGAAGAGACTGGACCAGAATAAAGACGCCATGTTGGCGCTCCAGCTACAACAATTGGAGTTGGAGAGACAGATGGCCAACATGGTTGGGGATCAAGAAGTGAGTTCCAGAAGGCGTAGGAATCGAAGCCGGTCCCGATCGCCTCGGCGGGGAGAGGCAAGAAGAGAACAGAGCAGGCACCGGAGTCGCTCTAGAGATGGAAGGAGCAGAAGGAGGAGTCCTTCGGCCGGGCGCCGATCAGAACACCGAGGCAGGACGGGACAGATAGAAAGGGAAGCGTCTCCTGATTATGGGAGGGACAAACCTCGATCGTCCCCTCATAAGGAAGGATCCGACCCCCTTACCCGGAGAGTGTCTGAATTAGAAAGGTTGCTAGGGACAAAAAACTCGACGGGGACATCTTCGGCAGGTTTAGGATCTCCCTTTTCGCCCGAAATCAACCGGGTGATAGCCGATCCAAAGAAGAAGATGCCCCCGATGGAGACATATGACGGATTGGGAGATCCCTACGACCATTCGGATGGATATGATCGCCTGATGTCGTACTATGGGCATTCGGATGCAGCCAAATGCCACATGTTCGCTACAACACTTAAGAAGAGTGCCAGGGAGTGGTTGGGGACCCTGGCACCAGGATCAATCGGGTCATGGAACGATCTTCGTGAAAAATTACATGCTCGGTTCGGCAGCAACCGAAGACGAGGGAAGATCACGGCGTCCATCATGCAGGTACGGCAGAAATCAGACGAGACCCTAAGTCAGTTCGTCAAACGATTTAGAGAGGCAGTGGGATCTGTAGCGGAGCTGAATTCCCCACAAGCACTGGGATTTTTTACGACCAGCTTAGACATCGGGAGATCTAAGAAGCTGGTAAAGGATTTGGTGATTAACCCTCCGGCAGACTTGACCGAGGCCTTTCATCGGACAGAAGGGTTCATCGCTATAGAGGAAGCTTTGGGAAATTTCAAACCACACCAACAACCTTACGAGAAAGCGAAAGATCGGGAAAAACCGACCTACCAACGTTTGGACAATAACCAGTGGAAATCAGACCGAACGGAAAAGAAAAACTTCAACGGGGGAGGTTCAGGTAGCAACCGGCCTCCACTACCCAACCGTAACGTCAGCAAGGTCTATACTCCCCTCACCGCGGATCGGTCGAAAATCCTGCAGGAAATGAAAAACCAACCATTCTACGAGCCATGCCCCAGGCGAACTAAGCCCGGAAAGCGTGGTCGGGATAAGTATTGTGAATACCATCAGAGTACCGGACACTCGACCGAAGCATGCGTTAATCTGATGGATATGATCGAGAAAAATGTCCAAAACGGACAACTGTTACAATACGTGGCAGGCCGGGGAAATGCCGAGGTGCCCAGAGAGGAGACCGCAGAGCAGATCCCGGATACCCAGACGCCGCAGAACCCCCCAGCCCGAGGTGTAGTTGATGTCATTTCGGGGGGTTCCGTTAGACGGGTATCGGGAAGAAAAAGAAGTGGGACTCTGGAAGCAGTGCTATCTATTTCGGGGTCAACCCCTAGAAAGGATCGGGCATATCCGGGAACGTCTATCTCATTTACGGACGATGATTACCCGACAGATCTCATTGAGCCCCACGATGGTGCTTTGGTAATAACGGCTCAGGTCGGGATAGTGGATATGAAAAGAATGATGATAGATAACGGTTCTTCGGTCGACATCCTGTATTCCCACGCCTATCAGAGGTTAGACCTGCAAGGAAAGAAGATGGATTTGGGAGGGGAAGGCCCCTTGTACGGATTTAGTGGAGATCCGGTGCTTGTGTTGGGCACCATCGAGATGTCAGTCAAATTTAGTACGGCACCTAATCAAGTCGAAATAGTGGTGAAATATTTTGTCGTCCAAATAGACTCGGCATACAACGCGATCCTCGGAAGGCCTACCTTGGCAGCCCTGCAAGCAGTAACATCGATACCCCATTTTAAAATCAAGTTTCCAACACCGAACGGGATCGGGGAGGTAAAAGGTGACCTAGATATAGCCCGAAGGTGTTACCGAAACAGCTTGATTTCTTCAGGGGTCGGGGTCTGCAAACAAAAACAGACAATGGCCATTGAGATCGAACCATTCACGGAGGGAAGCACAGAGCCACTTGCTCTTCCGGCCGAAGAAACTGATGATGTAGAGTTGGTACCTGGGCAGGAAGACAAAATAATTAAGATCGGGTCGGGGTTATCAGAACCCTTCCGGACCGGGCTGATAGAATTACTCCAAGTCTATGCCGATATCTTTGCATGGGAACCCAGCGACATGCCGGGGGTAAGTGAATCAGTGGCTCTACACCGGCTGCACGTGAACCCGGACAAGAAACCGGTCATACAGAAGCGGAGGATTTTCGCCCCAGAAAGGCAAAAAATCATCGACGAAGAGATCGCCAAGCTCCTGGAGGCCGAATTCATCTTCGAGATTGATTACCCGGAGTGGTTGGCCAACGTGATATTGGTCCAGAAGCAAAATGGGAAATGGAGGTTGTGTATTGATTACACGGATCTAAACAGGGCGTGTCCGAAGGATTTCTACCCTTTGCCCAACATAGATCAACTGATCGACGCCACGTCGGGATACGGTATGTTGAGTTTTATGGATGCATTCTCTGGGTACCACCAGATTTCGATGAACAAGGAAGACATCCCGAAGACAAGTTTTATCACACATCGGGCGATATACGCATACAGGAAAATGACCTTCGGGCTATTAAATGCCGGGGCAACTTATCAACGAATGATGAACCTGGTGTTCACGAAACAATTGGGGAGGAGCATGGAGGTCTACGTAGACGACATGATCGTTAAAAGCATGTCAGTCCGCAAACATCTTGAAGATCTGGAGGACTGTTTCGAGACGGTCCGAAAACGCAAGCTAAGGCTAAACCCGACCAAATGCACTTTTGGGTTGGGATCGGGTAAATTTCTAGGATACTTGGTCAGCAAAAGGGGAATCGAAGCAAACCCAGAGAAAATCCAGGCAGTCCTGGATATGAAATCACCAAAGTCATACAAGGATGTGCAGAGACTAACGGGTCGGATAGCGGCCCTACGAAGGTTCGTCTCTAAATCAGCTGAGAGGTGCCTTCCATTTTTTGACACCTTGAAAGGACCCACGAACAAGAAAAGCTTCCAGTGGACCTCAGAATGCGAGGACGCGTTCCAAGGGATCAAACGATATCTTTCTTCGGCACCTCTGCTGATGAAACCAATCCCTTCAGAACCCCTATATCTTTATCTGGCGGCGAGTTCGATGGCAGTGGGGGCGGCATTGGTTCGGGACCAAGGAGGAAATCAGTTCCCCGTGTACTACGTCAGCCACGTACTTCGGGACGCAGAACTCCGATACCCGAACCTGAAAAAATTCGCCTATGCCTTAATCATTGCAAGCAGAAAACTTCGGCATTATTTCCAGGGTCGGGTGGTGGTGGTATACACCGATCAGCCGTTGAAGAAAATTCTACGCCGACCTGAGGTTTCTGGAAGACTGGCGGCATGGGCAATGGAGCTAACACAGTTCGCGATAGAGTATCATCCCCGAACGGCAATCAAAGGGCAGGCGCTAGCAGACTTCGTCGTGGAATGTTCGTTTTCGGAGCCAGATGTGGGATCGGTGGCCGAAACACAACCCATAAATACTTCATGGACACTATATGTCGATGGCTCGTCAACGTCAGACATCAGTGGTGCAGGGGTCATACTGACGAGCCCCGAAGGATTCAAGGTCCAACAAGCTATTCGATTTAAGTTCAGAGCGACCAACAACGAAGCAGAATATGAGGCCATTCTAGCCGGGTTAAAATTGGCCCGAAGCCTAGAAGTACAAAACTTGGTCATCTACAGTGACTCGCAGCTGGTCGTCAAGCAGATATCGGGAGAGTATGCGGCTCGGGGGGCGAGAATGACGAAGTACTTAGCCGAGACAAAGAATAAACTGACATACTTCCACACGGTCAGCTGTCAGGGAATTGACCGATCCGACAATACAATAGCAGATGCCCTGGCCAGACTGGCGACAACCGATGCCAACTCCTTCAACGGTTCGGTATATCTAGAGACATTGGAGCAGCCTAGTGTCTCAAAAGAGGAGACATTATGTGTTGATCGGCTAGACTGTTGGCTTACGCCCTACATCTATTATCTGGCTGACGGAACCTTACCATCAGACCGCATCCTAGCAAGAAAGATCAAGCATCGAAGTTCGAATTTTGTACTGATTGATGGAGATTTGTATCGAAGGGCCTTCAGCTCTCCCTTACTTAAATGTTTAACACCGTCAGAGGCAATCTACGCACTTCGGGAGGTACATGAAGGGATCTGTGGAGATCACATGGGCGCCAAGTCACTGGCGAATAAAATTCTAAGACAGGGGTATTACTGGCCAACCATTTACACAGAGGCCAAGGAACTCGTCAAAAAATGTCCCAAGTGTCAACTGAACAGCAACATCCCGCATCAACCCCCCGAAGAACTCTACTCGGTCTTATCCCCGATCCCCTTCGCAGTATGGGGAATCGACATCCTAGGACCTCTGCCGAAGGCCAAAGGGCAAGTCAGCTTTATAATAGTGGCTATCGATTACATGACAAAGTGGGTCGAAGCCAAACCACTGCAGAAGATTACCGAACAGGAATGTCTTAAATTTGTGAAAGAAGGAATAGTTTATCGGTTCGGCATCCCGATGGCTGTAGTATCGGATAACGGTAGACAGTTCGTGGGGTCAAAATTTGAAAGCTTCCTGAAAGAATTGGGAATTCAACACCGGAAGACCTCGGTTGCCCACCCTCAGTCAAACGGTCAAGTGGAAGTGACAAATCGAACCCTACTCAACGGCATAAAAAGAAGATTGGATGAACTGAAGGGTCGGTGGCCCGAGGAACTGCTTAGCGTTTTGTGGGCATACCGGACGACCCCAAGGACAACAACTGGAGACTCCCCCTTCCGTCTGGCCTATGGGACCGATGCACTCATATCGGTAGAGATTGGGTCACCCACCCTTCGGGTCAGCCAGTTCAAAGAACTATACAACGATGAAGGTTTGAAAATGAATCTGGATCTGCTAGATGAAGCTCGAGACGCCGCGGTGTTGAGGTTGGCCATTTATCAGCAGAAGACAGCCCGACATTACAACCAGAAGGTGAAGTTGAGGAGGTTCGAGATAGGAGATTTGGTGCTTCGGGAGGCAGAGGCGTCAACCCCCCAGAACACAGGAAAGTTAATGCCTAACTGGGAGGGGCCTTATGAGATATTAGAAGTGCCGAAGCCAGGGACTTACCGGCTTCGAGCAATGGATGGGTCGGAAGTAAAGAATACATGGCATGCCGGAAGACTTAGGAGATATTACCAGTAAATACATGCCTGTTCTTTCCTGATAACGGTGAAATTTATGCGATTTATCAATGAAATGAAAACTTCTCTCAAGAGAAACGTTTGTACTTCGTTTTAATCTTGCACTGCTTTACCGATCAGATAAGCTTCGAGCGTGAAACGATCAGACGGTCCTAAAAAACTTAACTGATCGATAAACGCCACAAGTGTAACTGATCGACAAAGATACACGTCCGATCAGACAAGCTTCGAGCGTAAAACAACCAGACAGTCCGAAAGAACTTAACTGGCTGATAAAACGCCACAAGTATAACTGATCGATAAAAGTTACCTATCCGAGACAGTACACTTTAGACGAAAATGGACCAGACGGTCAGAAATGACCTAACTGGGCGATAAAAATAAAGTTAAACTGATCGAGATAACTACTTAGAAATCTTTTGTCTCCATTCATATTATAAAGGTTTTACAATTCCCGATCAGATAGGTTTCGGGTACATACACCGTCGGCCTCTCTGGTCAGGTTGAATTACAAAACTTAAAAAAAAAAAACAGGGAAATTACAAGTATGAACAAATTCAAGAAAAAATTAAGGGGAACCAGCATCGGCTTCGGCCTCGGACTCCTCGTCGGAAGAATCAAGGATCGAGGCGTCCAAACCAGCATCAACAAGCTTCGCTCGGGCCTTCTCCCGATAAGCTTCAACACCATCGGCAAACTGGGTCATAATCTTATCGGTCAGGGCAGGCGATTCTTCGTATTCCCTGATGGCAGCCTGTTTGATGATGGCCTGTTCGGCCATCAAAGTGTTGTTCGCGTGGATCAAGTTACTCAGCTGAGCGTGGACCCCCGCGAACTTCCCTTCGATGACCTGAAGGTTTCCCACCAAGGTCCTATTCTCTTCGACCAGAAGTTCCTTATCCTGCACCAGCTTTTTGGCATGATCGTTGAGACCGACGAACTCATGTTGAAGTAGGGAATTTTGTTCTTCGAGTTCGCCAATCCGGCGATTAGCCTGGGATACTTTATTACGGGTATCCGCATGGAGATCCCGCTCCCTCTTCAGCTCCGAATCCCGACCCGATAATTCGGCCTGGAGAAGCTCCACGTCGGTTCTTAGCTAGACCTCTCTCTTGGTAGATCGGGCAAGGGGAGCGATAGTTCGAGCAAGGATGGCGTTGGCCTAAATACATAGGCGAATTGGTCAGACAGCAAAAAAAAAATGAATGAAGACATATATACAAATGAGGATAAATACCTGCGTCTGGGCTCGGAGATAGGTAACCAGAAAATCCTCTGACGAAAAGTTCTTGAACCGTTCATCATCACCGGAAAGCTTGAATTGATCAAGCAAATGGAAAGGGAATTTGTCAGCTGGGCTCTTCGGCCAGCAGGTGGTCGGGGATCCTCCGGAAGAGCTAACCTTGGACTTCGGGGAAGAAGCATTGATCGGGGCAACGACCTCCTCGGCATGGGAGGGCCCCTCGACCAACCGCGGCTTCTTCAAAGCGGGCTCCAGAAGCTGATCTTCGGTACCCTCCGAATCTTCGGCCACCGTCACTATGATCGGAGGTGGAGGAGTTGATTTCAGAGCAGGTTTCGGCGGGGGCGCAACGATGGCCTTGGGGGGAGCTCGAACAAAAGGTCTTTTCTTCGACTTCTTTAGCAAAGCCATCTTGTCGGCCCCCTTCATCTGCAACACACTTTTCGTGGAAGCATCAGCCTTGGAAGGTTCGGGAAGAGGGCCGGTTGACGAACCGACAGACATTTCGGCAATTAGAACAGCCTCGTCTGAAGGAGAGTCATCAGCGGCTGGGAGATGGATTGGCTCGACAAGGATCGGCAGTGGGGACAGGGCCTCTTCAGTATTGTTTGGCTTGAAGATGGTCACTACAACATAAAATAAAAGGATCATTATGAAAATCGAAGCAAAAGATCGGGTGAATAAGAAAACAAGGTCGGATAGATTAACTTACAGCCGTGTTCGTAAAGCCAGGATTCGTTGGACACGATTCCTAGACCCCAATTAGTCTGCCTCAGAAGGGCGTAAAACTTCTTGAAGGCTGCCGAACGACTCTTCGGAAATTTGTTGACCTTCATGGGGACATCTTCGGGACCGGCCCAGTTGGGGAGAAGGTTAAGATCGGTTCCCCTCATGAAGAACCATTGTGAATGCCACCCCTTGTTGCTGGATGGGGTCTTCACGAATGTGTCCCGTCCAGGAACACGGTTCAGATGGCGAAGGCCGGGCTCCTTTGACCGACCCACCGAGAACAGGACGAAGAAGAAATCCAGCCCGGGGGTGATGCCAGCCTCCTGGCAGAGGGCGATGAAGCTGATCAGCTGGATATAGGAGTTGGGAGCCAGCTGGGAGAACCCGATCCCTACCAGGCAGAGGAAAGAAGAGATGAATTCGTGGAGGGGGAACCGAACCCCGTACCTTAGGGCATACAGATGGACGGCTACCCATTCGCCCTCGGGTCGGTGGTACATCCTCTCGCTGGCCTCGGGAACCCGAAGCTTGTATTCTTTGGGGATGTTGAATAAAGTTTGGATGTCCGACAGTTGAGAGTGGGTGATGGAAGATTTGGTGTTGATGACAGCGTAGTCGGTTTCCGAAGCGTAGAGTTGGCGAATTCTGGTTTCGGCGTTCTCCACGGAGAGTTCGACCGGAGTAGCCTCCAGCTCGATTTGGAGAAGGTCACCGGAGTTAAGAGTGGGAGTGCCGGCTGCTATGGTTGGTAGAGGACGAGGATCGCTGGAATCAGCCATTTATGATGGGAAGAAGGGAAGAGAGATACAAGACAAGAGCTTAGTGAAGAAATGGCACGGACTGAAGAAATCTGGAAAGATGAGTGTCTCGCCGGAAATCGCTCTTGCCGGAAAAGTTCGACAGAGATTCAAAATATTAAAGGCTCGAAAAAGTGACGCTGCTGAATGTTGGGGGGCTTATATAGCCCGTCTGGCACGGCTTCCAAAGGCGGCTATTTATGGCAGGTGGGCCCAGTTATGAGAAAACGTGTACTAGCTCGCGGACCGAGGAGAAACCGTTTGGGTTCCCGAGACAACTCATCATTATGGCGTGACTATCCGAATTCATGTCCTTTCAAGTCTCGTGTCATAAATATCTTATAACAAGAGACTGGGGGCCATGTTCGGGAGTGTTTTCCCGACCCTCTTTTGGGCTGAAGGCTTGAGTCGGGTCATAGGAGGACGGGCTCGTATGTTCAGAGATGTAAGATCGGGGTCGGTTACCCGATCCCAATAGGCTGGGGCCCGTGGTCATCGTAAGGTTTGAGTTCGGGCCTATTGGGTTTGGCTATTGGTTTGGGCCTGAGCGTATGAGCAGTTCACATGCAGAGTTGGTGCGACAAGGAGTTTACGTGATTAAGGGTGTCAACCCTAATCCTACGTCAACAAGGTAACTCTGGATGTAGTGGTGGATAGGAATTCCACTTGCACTTCTCGAGATTGTGTTGGACCCAAATATGGTAGCTAACATATTTAGGAGTCCTACTCTAATCCAAAGAAGAGGATACCAAGGTGATGGGAGCTCTATAAATACAAGGCCAAGGTTACAATTAACGGGTAATATCTACTTTGAGTACTAAACATATAAACCTCCATTGTTAAACCTTGTGAACTGCCTGTGCTTATTCTCACACCGGAGCTATCCCCCGGCGGTACGGCCGTCAAGCTTCTGTGTGATCTGTTATTGTGCAGGATTCAGCGCGTGGATTTTGTGATTGGACGCGCAGACGAAACTTGGCGTTAACAGTATGTACTATCCATTATTCAAGATCAAAGGCAAAAATTTAAAAAATAAATAGACAAGAAAACAAAATCTGTATTAAATTCTTTAAATTATCTTTATCTACTATTCCTAGTTACTACTCAACCTAGTAACTTTGTATGATGGTGCTAGTTAAGGGTAGCAAGTGTATTTTTTTTATAAAAAAAATGGCATGTGAAATGAAAATTATTGGTATGCAAACCCAAGAAGGAGGACAATGAAGTCAAGTACATACCTTAAATCGGTTGATACTACAGAACTGAAAAATACAAATTTTATAAAGTACCTGAACTAAAAGTGCTGTTAGTGGCAATGGAGGAGAATTAGAATAAGCTCCTGCAGTAAATGCTCGAGCCATCTTCTCAAGTTCATCATTTACTACACCATCATCAAAGCCTGCTGAGGAAACCTAAGTGTTCATGAATAAAAAGGGAATAATGAAAAAAAAATACAAGTTTTGCATAGAAGATAATATTGCACAAGTACTTTAGGATGGAAGAAAAATGGCTGTCAGGAGCAAATATATTTAACATAAACCTGAACCATGAGCAAGACTTCTGCAATATTGGCCTCAAGGTTTTCAAGCTCAGTAGTCTTCCCTGGCATCCTTCCTTCCCGAACCTGATTAGCAATGTAATAAAACAGAATGTAAGCTGCGAGAAAAAGTATTACATCTGCTTTTAACTCATTCACGATCATAAATATAGAGTTGAGCTTTAATTTTACCAACTTCAAGTGATTCCTTAGAGAGAGTTACAACAAAACCAATCTACCCCTCCCAGCAATTTGTCAGTGAAACTTACGGTTAGTTGACGCCAAAATCCAGTATTATTCAATCTATTCCAAATAGGCAAGCCTGAATTTTGCAGACATTCTTGAAATATGGCAGCATATGTACAAGCAATTCTAGAAACATTTGGGCAGTCCACAGGTTCTTCAACTGCTGTCACACCCTCCCTATAAAAAAACATTTTTCTTGTTAATTAAATAAACACAATGAAAATTTGTAACTCCCTAAAGCTGGATTATATTCAGACTACCTGAAATTCCCTAGCAAAAACCCAACAGTAGGTTTCCCTTGTAGAGAATATCCAACAGAGAATTCACACTTGTTACGATATCCATTAACAAGTGGTGATTCAACTATACCTTCTAGTTTGCATGGAAGACCACCTGCAGAGAAGGAAGCTCAACAGCAATATGAGTTACTAAGTTTACTAGCATTTTCCAACTTCAAAGTTACTTAAGGATAATGTTTCATGTGTAGACAAAAACGAGACGTGTGGTTTACTAATGTATATTACAATCTAGAATGCACCATCCTTTAATTCAAGCACATATTTTTCATCCCAATAAACTCAACATGTAAAGTAAGAAAATTAATTTCGTCAAAATCATCTTCTTTAGGTTCTCAGAAAAGATAAGAGCAGACCTATTTCTCTAGAATTAAGAATCCAGTTTGGAAGTGAAACACCATTTGGACAAGCTTTACGTGCATTTCGAGTCTGCAGATGGACGATAAAAGGTGGGGGAATTAATGTCAGCTCTTGATGAACAAGTAGCAATTAATTTATGAACTAATTATAGTTTGTATTCTTGAAAAATAAATATTACTTCCTCTGTTTCACAAAAAGAGTCCTATTTACAAAATTTACAAACTTTTAAGGATAATTTTTAGTTCCATGTTCACCCCTAATTTTTTTAAGTGTGTAGTTTAGTAGTGATGGCATGATAATGAAATTGTGATGGTAAACTTGAGGGTATTGTGTCTACACTACCATCAAAAGAAATATGACTTATTTTGGAACAAAAAAAATTGACAAATGGGACTCTTTTTGTGGAACGGAGGAGTATAGCTTATGTATATGGAATAGTGTAAATCTAAGTTTATAAAGAAATTAAAAATACAAAAGGAAATGGAAAATGTATTTTAACCAGTTTTTTGAGAGTTTGCGCGAGAGAATTCTTCTTGTGATCCAGTTGATCTACATAAGACATATGAGCAAGTGGCGTCACTACATCACGTGCACTTCTGCCCTTCAAAATTGAACTACCTGGGGTTGAAGTATGGTCATCAATTGAGTCACCATCCTCAATCCCATTTGAGGATTTAGAGACCTCTGAATTTTCAGTACTTTGAGGGGGAGGCATTTCCCCTTGTTTTTTCTTTTCAAAAGTTCTGGGAATGACATCTGCAACCTTTAGATTTTTGTTGCCTAAAGATTTACCATCCAGCTCCTGTCACAGTAAGATTTTAGAAGAAAGGATACTAAAAGCAATGCAATAATTTAATTTGATATGTCTAAAGAGATGGTACCTCCACTCCACTTTTCAATTGTTCTGCAGTTTCAAAACTCACAAATCCTACAATCATGCCTTTCTTTTTCTTGGCTGATTTATAGTGAATACCCTGCAGATTAAGACAATTTATAGTGGAACGGAACACAGACCTAAGTCAGCACAATATCATTTAAATAGTAATTAAGAGTAAGGTGAAAATATTTCCGAACATAATACATTGAACAGCAATACAAAGGTAACAAAAACTAAAACTACGAGGACCCAAGTACACGTAGTATGTTTGATACGTTAATCCTTACAACCCTACCTTGCACCTATATTATATATAGAACTTCTTTGTAACATGATAATTAGCATCGAGACTTCCAGGATTAGACAACTACTTTCAGGGAATTAATCTTTGATCTGAGATCATGAGTGTGCTACAAAATGTTTATGTGGCAGCTATTTACCAGACAAAGGACCACCGTTATTATCCCATAAACTAATTAAACTGTTTGGCATGGAAAATCAGAACTCTATACCGCACTTGTACACTACACAGCAACAAATGCCACACATGTATCATATGAATACTCTTTTGCTGAAGTGAGGTCATAAATTTGGTATGATAATATACAAAACAACCCATTGGACTGGTAACTATCTTTTTTTCCTACTTCGCTGATAATGACAAAACAGGAAACAAATTTTAGTACTTTGAACTGAAAGTTATATATATATATATATATATATATATATATATATATATATATATATATATATATTCCCTCCATTCCAAATTTATTGATGCATTTTTCAAAACAAAGACTTATAAGAAAACATGAAAATTTCTGGTATGTTTGGTTATCGGCTAAGTTTTATCGTATATTCATATCCTTTTTTCTGATATTTGTTGTTAGTTTTCTTTTTTCTTTTTTTTTTTTCTTTTCTTGAAACGACCATGTGTTTAGCTACAAAATTTGAGAAATCATTCTCAAATGTTTTCCAATGGGAGTTATCAAATAACAGAAAAACTTGATCTTTATGAGATAATTTTTTACTTTTATGATACATGTGAAAACAATTGAAATGGACTTCATGCCATCTTCCAAGTTGCTGGTTTACTGAAAACATCTCCTGAAAATAAAAATAAACTTTTTCTTAAACATATATTCCCATTTTTATAAGGTTATCAAAACAGAACCTCAATATTGTATAAATTAGTTATCATACCATTTGTTTATGGTTTTTTTCATGCCCTGCATAAATAAACATTATAAGGAAAATAATACCTAACAAAACAACATACATTTTCCAAAAAGAACAATTTTCAGGAAAATAAGCTCAAACTAACCTGCTCAGAAAGGAAGCTTCTTAAATTATCTGAGCTCCACTTCATCGGTAAATTCACCAAACACTTTTGAAGTCCCAAATCCGAATTAGAACCCTCGGCAATGGCTTCCGTCATTAGAACCTCATCATCTCCTTTATTCGACTCCGTCTTTACAGAATGGTCCTCTCTCTCTCCATTCTCCGCCTTCAATAGCTTCTTCGCCCTCTCCGAAGTCGGGTCCCACGTCTTATTGGGCCTCTGCCGGAGCTCCTCTTCGCCGTGGGCGTACCGGCACGTCTCCCCGTGGCTACACAACCCGCCGGTCCGCCGGAAATACGAACAGAGGCTCGTCTTCCAAAGCGGGTGTTTCTCTTTCTCTCCGGCGGATTCTGTTTCGGACTCGGGTTCTGTTCGCTTTCGCTTCTCGCCAGCTTCAATTTCAATCTCTTCTGTTGGTTGAGCGACGGCGGAGGACTGACGATTGCTGATGTTTGGAGGTTGTGGTAGTATTGGCTGATCTGAGGAGGAGGAATTGTGGCCGTCCATTGGGGCTGTAGGGTTTAGGGTTTCAGTTGCAGAAGGAGAGAAAGACATTGGGGTAATATTTTGAATACTAGTTTGGCCAGTGTTCCAGATCACTTAACTTGAAAGTATTGCCACATTAATAGCTTAGGACCTAGGGGTGTTAACTTCAAATATTTTTAAATTAAATATTAACACTATTATAATATAAATTAAATTATATATATTTTTTAATTTTAAATTAACTTTAAAAAATAAATAATAATTTTATACAATAAAATTAAATGAGTAAAATTATGTAAAATGGTCTTTCAACTAAATACAAACTAACACAAATAATATCTCAATTAAATTATAAGAACAAAATTTGATATTTATGTAACATAAAATTTTAAAGTATAAATAGTAAATAAAATTTACATTCATGAAAATAGACAATCCTATGAAAATATCATAAGAATAAATAGCATTATAGGAGTAATAAGGATCAAGTTTAATAAAGGATTTTTTTTATTGCAATTATTGAAGTTAGCAACATCTGATATTTCAAGAATATAATACTTCCTCCATCTCATAATATAAATAATTTTTAAAAAATATTTTTATCACTTAATATATTTAGTTTATTATTTATTAGTGACTAGACTTGTAGTTAACGCTTGAGTCCAAGATTTATTCGCAATGTTTGCGATAATTGAGTACAAACTGCATGTGATTCAACACTTGTCAATATATATTAATAATGAGGTTAATTTTTAATCAGTTTATTTATGACAAAGACAATTTGAACTCTAAATTTTGTCGTATTGTGTGAGATATGCACCCTAATATTTAAAATATTTTTAAGTATACTTTAAATATTTTATTCGTTAAACAAAATGCATCATCCGTACATTTAATCGGTCAAAATTGACCAATTGTGCCTTAACTCCAAATTTTCAATGGTTAATTTCGATAAAACATGTTTAAGAAATAAAATAAAAAATTAAAATATACCCCAACCTCACTACATCTTCTCCATCAATAACTCCAACCATAAACCCAAACCCTATCTCTGTCCCAGAAGCGTCAACATCTTAGTCTCCGAGCAATGAGAGTCTAAGAAGATCGTATACGTCACTTCTTCTTCTTCTTCTACCAAATTGTAGTTCGAAGAGATCTCCGACACTTACTACACCCGCTCATCTTTAGTCTTTGAGATCTCCAAAATCACCGTCAATCGCTTCAGGGTAGACACACAATCTTCTTCCCCGAAAATCCATAAATTCAAGAAATTAGCTAGGCCGATCCACATTCACCGTCAACTCCACCATTCTTGAAATGTTGTAAGAGAAAATAGGAGGCCAACAATCCCATCCAATCTCAAGATGGTCCGACTGCGATTGCCATACTTATATATATATATAGACACACACACACACACATACACACACTGCCTTGATGTGTACATATTGGCCGATAGATAATGTTGAAGAAAATGTGCTCCTTATTCATGGATTCATTTCATCCTCTGCATTTTGGACATAGACTCTATTTCCCAACTTTTCAAAATCTGCAAAATATACACGATTTTTCACTACAAATAAGAGGGAGAAACTTATTTTGTTTTTGTGATTTTGATTTTAGATTATTGTAACAGTGGAGTAGGAGATGAAGATTGTGACGCCCCCAAAATATGTATACAACACCCATTCTGAGTCGGCAAAATACATGGTACAGAAACAACTACATCTTTATTATTACAACACAAGAACTGTGAGTTTAAATATAAATATTGTCATTTAGACAATATTCACACTCAAATAAGTCCTCATTACAATTATTGATACATTATTTCACAAAAATAGTGAGGACTACTAAAGTAACTTCTAGAACCATCATTCCATACCCCGACTAGTACTCGCTACATTCTCGCCTCCTGAGAAAAATGGAACAAAAAGGAAAAGGGTGAGCTCAACTAGCCCAGTAAAGAACATTATGACTAAGATAATACAGAACAAATTATCGTTAGTCTTCAACAGGAAAAAATCTAATAGAATACAATAGACAACAAGTTTTAAATCAATAACTGCAGCGGAAACAGCAAACCATTAGAAGAGTCAAGTAGAGAATGAGTTCTACTATCTTCTAAGATTTAAAAGTCCACCATCAATATTTTATCCCTGTAACAACAATCAATAACCATCTTTAATCAAATATTCATCTTTGCACTACAGGCCAAAGATATTCATTTGTATCACCAGTCGGTCATGTTCATCTCAACACCTGTTCATCTTTGCACTACGGGCCAAAGATATTCATCAGTTAATCATTCATCTTTGCACTATGGGCCAAAGATATTCAGTAATATCATCATTTAGGACTGAGGATGATGAAAAATATCTTAAAGAAAACGAATCTAGTGAAACAAAATAACAAATATTAAGGATTCGTATTTCGATTTATCCATGTCCAAAAATACCTTATAATTATTCATAGTGAAGTAGAATTCAAGAATGATCAAAACATGGATACAATCAAAGCTAGTATCCAGAATAGATATTTTGGACGAAAAGAAGAAAATTTTATTTTTCGGTGAATAGTAACTCGTGAATAGTAACTCGTGAATAGTAACTCATGAATAGTAACCCCGACGTGAAAAGTTCCAAATTTGATAAAAATTTCCAACCAATATTTCGGCATAATGATATTGAAGAAATAATATCATTTTTGAATAAAATAACATCCCTTACCTCGTAAAGACAGTACTTCTGGTCGGAATACCGGTATAAAGCTGAAAGACACTTGCTCTGATGAATAGAAACTCTCAAAGTATCTAAATACTCACAAAATACACTCAATAATCTAGAGAGAGAAAGAGAGAAAACTTGTTTCTGGTGTGATTTTCAATTCTAACTTAGCCCTCTATTTATAGGAAAATGTTAGCACGCCGAAGCAGACTTAACCTGCAACCTGATGGCTTTACCTGCTACTATTCCCACCCACCACATTTGAATAAAAATCTCAGCACATTTCTTCACCAACCAAGAGTGGGGCCCACCAATTCTAGAATTTTCTACCAAAATGATTAACTCCGAAAATTCAACAATTTCTGAACCAGTCATCTCGTAAAATTCATAATAAATCATACGTTCATTTTTAACGGTTCAAAATTTGTGGACATATACTCAACTTATATATGTATAACATATCCAAAAATTACCACGATCCAACGGTCGGATTAAAAATTATAACCCCCGCAAAATATCTCAAAAACCCTGATTTTTAATACCTCCATTCCGACAAAAATACTGATAAAAATCTCAACATTAACTCCTTCATTTTTAACCACAAAAATATATCCCTCATTTATATCCACAAAAATAAATATTTCCTTATCATATGAATCAATAATTAATTATTCACAAATAATATTACAGAATCACATTTATGACAACCAGACCGTTCCCAGGAAAGAGGGGGCTTTTCAATAAGGATTTTTCCTTACTAGCGCGCAATTAGATGACCAAACCTCTCCTTAGACAGAACTTTTTAGACATTGCCAATAATGTTATCTAATAATATTATTCAAATAATATGAATTATTGATCTGATAATAGGAAATACTGTGTAGTGACAATTATTGAAACAACAGTAATATAAAATATCAACGCAGCAATTATTGAATCAATAAAATAAAATACTGAACAGTAATTACTGTAACCATTATTGAGTAGTGCCTTCTTACGTAAGAATCAATAATTGGTGCAATACAGTGTGCTACTGTGTAACAACGTGTATTACTGTGTTTTAACCACCGGGTATTCCAACAGTATAAACGGTAACAACTACGCCGTTATTAATAAAAAACATATACTTGTCGTTTTCTTCATCCAATCGCTTTCCGTTATGGGGCCCACAAAAGACTGCGCCGTCGTACGAATATTCCCCGACAGGAAGAATATTCCACGACCAAACGAATATTCTCCGACAACAATGAATATTTTATAACCACCTGCTTATTTGAAATATTTGCGCATTTTACCCATAACTAACCTCATTAATCAATTTAACACTTACTATTTCAAAATAATAAATAGAGAGAATTTAAATTTCATTTATTAATAATTTGGGGTCTTACAACCTCCCCTCCTTATGAAATTTCGTCCTCGAAATTGACGTACGTACCTTGTGTTTCGAAAAGATGAGGATACCTCGCTTTCATTTCCGTTTCTAACTCCCAGGTCATTTCCTCAATAGCATGGTTTCTCCACAAAACTTTAACTTGTGGTATGACCTTCGTGCGTAGGACATGCTCCTTTCTATCCAAGATCTTGACAGGTACCTCTTCGTACGTTAAGTCTTCTGCTATCTCGTCCGGTTCTAACTCAATAACGTGGTCTGGGTCTTTCACATATTTACGTAACACAGATATATGAAAAACATTATGAACACGAGACATACTTGGAGGTAACGCGAGTCTATAGGCCACATTTCCTACTCGGTCAAGAATCTGAAATGGACCAATAAATCGTGGATTGAGCTTTCCTCTCTTCCCAAATCTTGTAACTCCTTTCCATGGAGCCACACGCAACAATACATGATCCCCAATGTCAAATTCCACGTCCTTTCGATGAAGATCCGTATAACTCTTTTGTCGATCATGTGCCGTTTGTATACGTTGTCGAATCGTTTGGATCTTCTCTGTAGTCATGCGTACCAACTCTGGTCCCAACAATGTTGCTTCACTCACCTCGTCCCAGCATACTGGAGAGCGACACTTTCGTCCATATAATGCTTCAAATGGGGCCACACCTATACTTGCCTGATAACTGTTATTGTAAGAGAATTCCACCAATGGTAGGTACTTATCCCAACTCCCTTTGAAATCTAGGACACAAAGTCTTAATAGATCTTCAAGAGTTTGAATAGTCCTCTCTGATTGTCCGTCCGTTTGAGGATGGTATGCCGAACTAAATCGTAAATCTGTGCCCATAGCTTTTTGCAAGCTAACCCAAAATCTTGAAGTGAATCTTGGGTCACGATCCGAAACTATGGATACTGGCATGCCATGCAGTCTCACAAACTCATCTACGTATATACGAGCAAGACGTTCAAGGGAATAAGTCTCCCGTATCGGCAAGAAATGAGCAGACTTGGTTAATCTATCAACAATAACCTAAATAGCATTTATGCCTTGAGAAACCATGGGAAGACCCGTAACGAAATCCATGGTAATGTGTTCCCACTTCCATTTCGGAATCTCAAGTGGTTGCAATGGACCCTTTGGTACTTGATGTTCCGCCTTTACACGTTGACAAGTTAAACACCTCGAGATAAACTTTGCAATCTCTCTCTTCATATTATTCCACCAAAATGTATGTCGTAGATCACGATACATTTTGGTACTTCCAAGATGGATTACAAATGGTGTATTGTGTGCTTCCATCATGATCTTGTACTTCAAATCAGAATTGTTAGGAACACAGAGTCTAGAGTGGACTCGAAGTATTCCTTCTTCATCGATTCTTGCTTCTGGAATAGAACCTTCTTGCACTTTCTTCTTCATACGCATCAGCTCTATGTCCGTAGCTTGAGCAGCTTTAACTTTATCGATTAAAGTCGGTTCTACTCGTATATTTGATATCATCATGTGGGTACTTGGAGCCTTCATCTCTATCTCCATCCTTTGCAAGTCATATAAAATGGGCCTTTGTGTTAACAACATTGCACTCGTACCCGCATATGATCTTCTACTCAATGCGTCAGCTACTACGTTTGCTTTTCCAGGATGATATTGGATGGTATGATCGTAATCTTTCAACAGCTAGAGCCAACGTCGCTGCCGCATGTTGAGTTCCTTTTGGGTGAAGAAATATTTGAGGCTTTTATGATCTGTATAGATCTCCACTTTCTCCCCATACAGGTAGTGTCTCCAGATCTTCAACGCGAAAACTACTGCTGCCAACTCCAAATCATGAGTAGGATAATTCCTCTCATATTCTTTGAGTTGTCGCGAGGCATAGGCTATGACTTTCCCATGTTGCATGAGAACACATCCTAACCCTTTGCCTGAAGCATCACTGTAGATAACAAATCCATCCGAACCAGATGGTATTGTCAGAACAGGTGCCGAAATGAGTCTCCTCTTAAGCTCTTGAAAACTCTTCTCGCATTCCTCGCTCCATACGAATTTGATATCTTTCCGAGTCAGCTGAGTTAACGGGGTAGCGATTCGAGAAAACCCTTCCACGAATCTTCGATAATAACCAGCTAAGCCTAGAAAGCTACGTACTTCGGTCACCGTCTTTGGTTGCTCCCAACTTTATATTGCTTCAATCTTCACCGGGTCAACAGATACTCCATGTTTTGACACCACGTGCCCTAGGAAAGCTACTTCCTCAAGCCAGAACTCGCATTTCTTCAACTTAGCATATAACTTATTTTCACGCAGCCTTTGGAGTACCAGCTTCAAATGATGCTCATGATCTTCACGGCTTTTGGAATATATGAGGATGTCATCAATAAAGACAACAACGAACTGATCCAAATAATCCTTGAATACTCGGTTCATCATATCCATGAAAGCCGCAGGAGTATTAGTCAATCCAAAAGACATGACTAGGAACTCATAATGCCCGTACCGAGTTCTGAAGGCAGTCTTTGGAATATCCTCAGTTTTAACCTTCAGCTGATGATATCCAGAACGAAGATCGATCTTTGAAAAGAATTGTGCTCCTTGTAACTGGTCAAACAGGTCATCAATACGAGGTAGCGGATACCTATTCTTAATAGTGACATGGTTTAATTTCCGGTAATCAATACAAAGTCGCATACTCCCGTCTTTCTTCTTTACAAATAAAACAGGAGCACCCCAAGGAGATGTACTAGGACGAATGAAACCGATGTCCAACAACTCTTGTAGTTAGACCTTTAACTCCTGAAGTTCAATAGGATCCATTCGATATGGGGTTTTAGAAATGGGCTTTGTACCAGGTTCAAGATCAATAAAAAATTCAATTTCTCGTTCCGGGGGTAGACCGGGAAGTTCTTCAGGAAATACGTCAGGAAAGCCAATAACAACAGGAATATTATTCAAATTTGACGTGTCTTTATTCAAATCCATAACATAGGCTAAGAAAGCTTGACATCCGTTTTTTAATAAACGAATGGCTTTATGGCTTGATATAACAGTGATTGATTTTAATGGCTTAGTTGTTTGAATTCGTACAACAGGTTGGTTAGGAATATGAAAACTAACAACCTTACGAAAACAATCAATTTTGGCATGATGAGTAGTTAGCCAATCAATCCCTAAAATCACATCAAAAGCAAGTATCTTTAAAGAGATAAGGTCAACAGGTAAGGTGATGGTGCCAACTTGGATCACACAAGATTTATAAACAGTGGATGTGATGAAAGTTTCTCCTAACGGAGTCTCCACAGATAAATCAAAGTCTAACTTCTCCGGAGTCAAGTTTAAACGTTGAGCACAAGCAGGAGAGATAAAAGAATGGGTAGAACCGGTATCTAATAAGGTATAAACTTCGCATAAATTTATGATTAGCTTACCCGTGATCACCTCGTTTGGGTTCCTCTCATGTTGACCAGTCACGACAAACGCTCTTCCAGGAACCGTTGACTTTATCTTTTCTGGGACAGCTTTTTGAGTCACCATCCCCGCTGGATTTGGTTTTGCTACAGTGCAATCTCGAGCGATATGTCCTTCCTTTCCACAATTATAACATACCTTAAACTGTTGTGGGCAGTTTGGGCTGATATGTCCTTCTTTTCCGCACTTATAGCATATAACCGGTGGTCGTTCTCCTCCCTTGGAACCAGTTGGTGCTGACGTCTTCGTATTGTCATTGTTGAATCTCCTCTTTTTAAAATCTCCTCCCGACTCGCTTCTTCTATTTTCATAGCCACGATTACCACCAGAGTGGTTGCCATTCTTGTCTGTATTTTTCTTTCTCCGATGGTTATCATTGTTCTGATGACTGCTGTCACCGATATGATCCTGGTTGTGATCTCTCAGTTGACCGTACTCGTTATCTCACTCTAATAATTGAGCCCTGTTGACAACATCTGAATAGAGAGAAAATTTATGAGAAATGAGATATTGACGTATGCCGGGTTTCAAACCTCTCAGAAACATCCTCGTCATACGTTCCTCATTCTCCACCAAATGAGGTGCAAACCTGGACAACTCTGCAAACTTTGCCTCGTACTGAGATACCGTCATATTATTCTGCTCTAGTCTAATAAACTCTACCTCCTTCATATGACGAATACTTTAAGGAAAGTACTTGTCATTGAACAGTTTTTGAAATGTCTCCCAAGACATGCTGAGTGCGGTTGGATGGGTACGCTTCACAGACTCCCACCAGTAATCTGCCTCGCCACGGAACATAAAGGTGGCGAATGAAACCTTCTGTTCCTCCGTGCATCCAAGACATCGAATATCTTAGTAATTTGCTTGACCCACGTTTCCGCCATGATTGGATCCGGCTTTCCCTTAAATTCTGGTGGTCCCAATTCTTTGAACTGTTTGGCTGTGACAAACCGTGAATTGCTATCATTTCCTCCTGTATTTTGAACACGAGTCTCTCTTGTCTGGTTTTGCATGAATTGCAAAAAACTTCTAAACATTCCATCATTCATCATCTGCTCATTGGTGTTGTTCATAGGAGGAACATTACCAGCCTGTTGCACGTTCTCCTCGTTGGTAAGCACCGGTGTCTTCACGGTCTCATTTACTCCACTGTTAACATTCTCAGTCGACATTCTCAAATACTGCCATAAAACAAGGGTTAATTAAATAAATTAACAAATCACATAATACCCCTATATTATGACTGACCAATAAATAAGCTTAGGTAGGACACACTAGCGAAGGATTCGTCTCTCCCCTCCTAGTTCTATTCCCCGATCTCCGCCAGAGATCATATCCCTAAGCTCTGATACCAAATGTGACGCCCCCAAAATAGGTATACAACACCCATTCTGAGTCGCCAAAATACATGGTACAGAAACAACTACATCTTTATTATTACAACACAAGAACTGTGAGTTTAAATACAAATATTGTCATTTAGACAATATCCACACTCAAATAAGTCCTCATTACAATTATTGATACATTATTTCACAAAAATGGTGAGGACTACTAAAGTAACTTCTAGAACTATCATTCTATACCCCGACTAGTACTCGCTACATTCTCGCCTCCTGAGAAAAATGGAACAAAAAGGAAAAGGGTGAGCTCAACTAGCCCAGTAAAGAACATTATGACTAAGATAATACAGAACAAATTATCGTTAGTCTTCAACAGGGAAAAATCTAATAGAATACAATAGACAACAAGTTTTAAATCAATAACTGCAGCGGAAACAGCAAACCATTAGAAGAGTCAAGTAGAGAATGAGTTATACTATCTTCTAAGATTTAAAAGTCCATCATCAATATTTTATCCCTGTAACAACAATCAATAACCATCTTTAATCAAATATTCATCTTTGCTCTACAGGCCAAAGATATTCATTTGTATCACCAGTCGGTCATGTTCATCTCAACACCTGTTCATCTTTGCACTACGGGCCAAAGATATTCATCAGTTAATCATTCATCTTTGCACTACGGGCCAAAGATATTCAGTAATATCATCATTTAGGACTGAGGATGATGAAAAATATCTTAAAGAAAACGAATCCAGTGAAACAAAATAACAAATATTAAGGATTCGTATTTCGATTTATCCATGTCCAAAAATACCTTATAATTATTCATAGTGAAGTAGAATTCAAGAATGATCAAAACATGGATACAATCAAAGCTAGTATCCAGAATAGATATTTTGGACGAAAAGAAGAAAATTTTATTTTTCGGTGAATAGTAACTCGTGAATAGTAACTCGTGAATAGTAACTCATGAATAGTAACCCCGACGTGAAAAGTTCCAAATTTGATAAAAATTTCCAACCAATATTTCGGCATAATGATATTGAAGAAATAATATCATTTTTGAATAAAATAACATCCCTTACCTCGTAAAGACAGTACTTCTGGTCGGAATACCGGTATAAAGCTGAAAGACACTTGCTCTGATGAATAGAAACTCTCAAAGTATCTAAATACTCACAAAATACACTCAATAATCTAGAGAGAGAAAGAGAGAAAACTTGTTTCTGGTGTGATTTTTAATTCTAACTTATCCCTCTATTTATAGGAAAATGTTAGCACGCCGAAGCAGACTTAACCTGCAACCTGATGGCTTTACCTGCTACTATTCCCACCCACCACATTTGAATAAAAATCTCAGCACATTTCTTCACCAACCAAGAGTGGGGCCCACCAATTCTAGAATTTTCTACCAAAATGATTAACTCCGAAAATTTAACAATTTCTGAACCAGTCATCTCGTAAAATTCATAATAAATCATACATTCATTTTTAACGGTTCAAAATTTGTGGACATATACTCAACTTATATATGTATAACATATTCAAAAATTACCACGATCCAACGGTCGGATTAAAAATTATAACCCCCGCAAAATATCTCAAAAATTCTGATTTTTAATACCTCCATTCCGACAAAAATACTGATAAAAACCTCAACATTAACTCCTTCATTTTTAACCACAAAAATATATCCCTCATTTATATCCACAAAAATAAATATTTCCTTATCATATGAATCAATAATTAATTATTCACAAATAATATTACAGAATCACATTTATGACAACCAGGCCGTTCCCAAGAAAGAGGGGGCTTTCCAATAAGGATTTCTCCTTACTAGCGCGCAATTAGATGACCAAACCTCTCCTTAGACAGAACTTTCTAGACATTGTCAATAATGTTATCTAATAATATTATTCAAATAATATGAATTATTGATCTGATAATGGAAAATACTGTGTAGTGACAATTATTGAAACAACAGTAATATAAAATATCAACGCAGCAATTATTGAATCAATAAAACAAAATACTGAACAGTAATTACTGTAACCATTATTGAGTAGTGTCTTCTTACGTAAGAATCAATAATTGGTGCAATACAGTGTGCTACTGTGTAACAACGCATATTACTGTGTTTTAACCGCCGGGTATTCCAACAGTATAAACGGTAACAACTACGCCGTTATTAATAAAAAATATATACTTGTCGTTTTCTTCATCCAATCGCTTTCCGTTATGGGGCCCACAAAAGACTGCGCCGTCGTACGAATATTCTCTGACAGGAAGAATATTCCACGACCAAACGAATATTCCCCGACAACAATGAATATTTTATAACCACCTGCTTATTTGAAATATTTGCGCATTTTACCCATAACTAACCTCATTAATCAATTTAACACTTACTATTTCAAAATAATAAATAGAGAGAATTTAAATTTCATTTATTAATAATTTTCGGTCTTACAAAGATAATGAATGATTACATTTAGGGTTTGATGATGATAGTTAAAATTTGAAAATTAAAGATGATGAACAAATGATTTGGGGATTAGGGTTTGGGGTTTGATTTATATTTTAGGGTGTGGTTTATTGTTTATTTTTTTTGATATTTTTAATTTTCTTAAACATGATTTATCGATTTTGTCCTTTACATAATTTATCGATTTTTAATTATAGTCATTTTTTACCGGATAAATGTATGAAGGGTGTATTTTATTTAACAAAAAAAAAAAAAATTAGGGTGCACTTAGATACGTTTTAAATATTAGAGTACAAATCTTAATAATACTACAAACTTTGGGGGTCTAAATTGTCTATGTCAATGACGAAATTATTAAAATTAGGGGTGAGCATGGTGCGGTTTGAAGTCCAAATCGCACCCGAAACCACTTAGGTGCGGTTTAAAAAATTCAAAATCGCACACGAAACCGCTTGTGATTGGTGCGGTACGATTTTAAAGTGTGCGGTGCGGTTTTAATTGGTGCGATTTCGGTTCCAAAATTAATTGAAACAACAAAAAAATCTAAGCCTTTAATAAAATTTAACATAAAACTTACATCAAGCAATTAACTTAGTGACAGAGTCGGCAATGAGAATTATATCAAGCATGTTTTAAAACTAAAACATATGCTATATAAAACAACGGAGACCATATATTCGATCACAAGCAAGAATGTTTATCTAGTTTTTCAAAAATTAAAAGTAAATACTGGAGATAGAATGAAATTCTATCTCATATATTGCAGGGAGGACTTATAAAATATAATTCTAACTATACCTAATTTGAAAAATAATCTATTAGATTATTACTATTATAGCATTGACATTAACCAATGCATCAAGTGCTCGAGCCCCTCAGCTATAAGTCCCTCCAATAACGCATCAAACAAATTCAAAATTTTAAAATCCAATTGCTTAATTTTTGACTCTATAACCTCTAATATCTTTCAATTGGTAAAAAAATGAAAATACAAGACTGGAGTTTTCTATGAGCGTGTTCAAGTGAAAAGTAACTTTAAAATTTACTAGAGATAATACATACATACACACACATGGTGCGGTTTCGATTTTATGCATGCGGTTTTGGCTAGTAACCAAACCGGAATCGTAAATTTGGTTATTCAACCCACCTAAAACCGCCACATACGCCGAAATCGTTGGTACGATTTTAATTGGTGGGGTTCGTGCGATTTTTTATGTAGTTTAAGTTTCAATTTGGTTACTTGCTTAGCCCTAATTAAAACACATTTTACTTTTCCTGCTTACACCCCAACTTGGGACACCAAGTCTCAGCGAGTCAACAATACCAATAATGTCCGAGCTAAACTAACTGTACTCCCCCTCTGAAAAGTCGACACGTGTCCACATCTCTGACAGCTATCCGAAGCTTTGAGACCCTTCCCGTGTTCTTCTTAAGTAAATGTCACCCACACCACATCTGTCCACTCTCCACGGTCTCACTTCACTCCTTCCATTTCAGATCTAAACTGTTCATAGTTCAAACCCTAACCCTAATTTGCACATATCCCGTATAATTTCCTAATTATTATTTCAAATTTTCAGGTGATAATGTAGATTTCTAATTTGGTGATGTGCATTGAGTCCAAAATGGATGCGAAGTGGTTTAATCCGATGAGTAGAAGGGTTCCGAGAAGGGTCTGGTTAGGGTCTCAAAGCTCTATGGGATTACTCGTGGGTGGAAACCACACCTCCTCCAGGTTTTGTACTCGCTAAATTTCTTGTTATTCTGTTGTTTGCTTTCCTCAATTTCACTATTTGATCTGATTATTCTGTCAAAAGTCAAATCTTGTGCACAATTAAAGCATAAATCGTAGATCTGCTATCTGGGCACGACTTGAAATTTAAAGAATTGAGCTTAAAAGTGAGAATTTGAACACTGAAAATGAATTTTAAGGCCTTGAAATGGCAAATCCTGCGTGGGTCATTAGCCAAACGTTTGTTTATCAAAGCTTTCTTGTTCACACTGGCTATGGCAATCATTTCCTTTATCCAAATGGCCAATGATATTCGAAAAGCTGAGCCTTTCTTGTTGAAAGTTGATGAATGTCCATTGGATGTTGTTGTATCACACCCAAATTTGAATTTGACCGGGTTTTTGAAACCCGTGTCTGCTTCTGTGTTCCGGCTCTTTGGTGCTTCCGTGAGGTGCAAAGAAAGTGAGGATTTGACTCGGAGTGTGTTTAAAGAGCTGATGGAGAAGCATATGTTGGATTCTGGTGCTAGAGCTCTGTGTGTTGGGGAGGGATCATCCACGGCTGCCCTGTCATTGCGAGAATTGGGATTCTCTAATGCATTTGGTGTTCATAGACACCCATTTTTCTCCCTTTGGAAGAAACGATTCGTGTATGAGCTCGATTTCAAGGACAATTATTTCGATTTCGTATTCTCAAGAGCTCTTGATAGGGTATCCATTCCGGCCCTTCTCGTGCTAGAGATTGAGCGCGTCTTGCGTCCAGGTGGAATTGGTGCAATGCTCGTGGGAACCTCAACTTTCTACTCAGGAAGCTTGATAAGGTCTGCCACTCCGGTATCATCGTTTTTGAAGAATTCCAATGTTGTCAGTGTATGCGGTATTGGCTCCTTTACACTTGTAATATTTAAGAAAAGATTCGACAATGTTGCTCTATTTGAGCATTACCGGCTTCCTGATGAGTGCCCATCAATTACAAACAACAAGCCTTATATGAAGTACATTGAGCCTCTTGCTGTCAATCAATTGGGACAACTTGAAGCTGAAATTTCCTACTTACCCAAATTCATGAATATTTCCTCAAGAAACAGGGTGGTTTATATCAATGTCGGTGCAGGGGAGTTGGTGAACTCTAGCATAACAGAAATCTTTGAGCCTAATTATCCTGTCCCGCCTCAAGCTTTCGATGTTTACGTTATTGATCATAATGCTTCTGCCCTCTCTTCGTATGTGAAAAAACCTGGTGTTACCTTTGTTTATCATCCAGGCCTTGTGGGAGATAATGTTGCTCCACTTCTTGTGTCTGATGAAGATTTGAATGCACCAAAGGAAATTGATGGGTTTGAATTTATTTGCTGGTTCAAAAGAACAATTGAGAAAGGTGACTTTGTGGTCCTTATGATGAACGCAAGAGCGGCAGAGTTGAAAATTCTGTTTGAATTGTTTGAAAGTGGAGCAATATGCCATGTTGACGAACTCTTTGTTCACTGTTCAGACCCTGCAGACTGCAAGGATGCTGTATGCGGGGATTGCAGGAGCCTCTTCAAAGGTCTCAGAAATGGTGGTGTCTTTTCCCATCAGTGGTGGGAGCCTGAAACCCTCTTCTGAATGGGGTTGATTTCTATGTCTTGTTTTAAACTTTTCATTTGGTGAATAAATTGAGGTGAGAGGGTGGATTATAGATCTAATCTACCTGCACACCGCTGTTGAACTATGTTTAATTTAGTTTCATGCTGGGATGCGTTTGTTTTAAGACCCTCATATAGAGGGTATGGTGAAAACATCTACTATTATGCTTGCAATTATGCAATTGTACAATTATTATATTATGGATTATGGATGTTTTTTTTTCTTCTTACATGTTTCATTGCTGCTTTATGAGATAAAAATGCTTATATAGAAAATGAAGGCACGTCAAGTATGATATAAACTTCTTGCTACGAGGACATAGGCATAAAATTGTCATGAGACTATAACCAGTTACCAGTGTTCTGGTCTTTGTCAGATTTACAATTTCCTTATTGCCTTCTTGCTTATAGTATTTTAGGTTCCAGTTTCTGTATTGTCTTCTTGCTCACGATTCATCTTCTGAAACTACATTTTGGACCACTCTTCTCGCTTTGTTCCACATTTGCGTTTGATTATTTTTTACTGGGCTAAATCTTCTTTTTTTATTTTAATTAAGCTGTTACTTACGAGTTATGAGGGGACTAGTGTAAATTTGATAAATATTGATAACTCGAGTAAGGGATTGGTTCATAAACTATCTTTGGCGATACGTCGGATCTGTTTGGGAAGTAAGATAACATCTCTTCATCTGCAAATAACATAATCTGGCTAGTGATTAATCCATGTTCAGTTTTGAAAATTAACAATTATTGCAATATAGATAGATTGTATAGGAAGAAATTAAAGCCTTGTTTATTTTTTTATAAAAAAACGTTGAGCTTAATGTAGAGCTACCATTGTTTTGTGATTATCAATAATTTCTTACATGCTTTTCATCAGTTGTTGTGCTTAAGGGTTGTCATTTGTTTATGGTTAGGCTAATCAAGATGCAGGCAAACAAACGTTTAAGAACTCCCTGCTTCAAACGTTTAATTTACTCTTCTACTCCAATTGATTTTGGCAAATTAAATATAGTAAGTAGCTCTTAAAAGAGCAAGTCAACTCATGCACAATTTCTCATTTGAAGCAATATAGAAGACTAAATAATTAACTAGGTGGTTTATAATTTAGCCAAAAAAATTGCAGGTTTATGCTAATCACGCAAATAGGAGTTGTGGCCTCTATACATTTTTGGAGGGATGTGATGGAAAGGGAAAATATAATAAAGGAAGAAATGAGAATGAATTATAATTTTTCTTTGTCATGTTTGTAAGTTTTAGAAAGTAAGGGAAATGATGATATTTTAATTATATTTTTTTTGTTTGTGAGTTTAGAAGGAGAGAAGAGAATTGAAAATATTTTTATTTTTAAACTATATTACCCTTACATATTAATATAATAAATGATATAATTTATTTTGAAAGGTTCTTTAGTTAATATAAAATATCTAACTACTTCATCCTTTCTTATCCCTCTAAATCCTCCCACTTTTGGGGGGAAAATTTGAACCAAAAATAAAATCAACTTTACCTCTAAAATTCTTTAATTTCTCGCTAAAAATGCTCACAAACATGAGATTTGAAAGAATTTTATTTATTTTTCATTCCCTTCCCTTCAAACACAGTATGAGGGACACTCTTATAATTTGGACAAAGTACTAGTGGTAGACGACTATTAAAGAATATTATATGTAAGTTTTGTTATATAAAGAGAAAGTGAATGCCTTGGTTGCAAATGACTCGAATGATGAAGGAACATCAGATGGTCCAAGAATGAACCCATTGCAACTTTTAGGTGCTTTGCAGACCCAAAAGGTAAAGACACCCACTCCACGTGAATTGATGTATGTGGCAGTGGTTGTTAATGGCCAGAAAATGTTGGCCACGGTAGATACTGGTGCTACCAACAACTTTGTTGCAGAGAGGAAAGTGGACAAACTGAAATTGGACTTGCAGCAGAATGCAAGTAAAATCAAGGATGTGAATTCTGAGGCCAAACCAATTCGTGGCACGGTGGTGGCGGATTTGAAGGTTGGTCCATGGGAAAGGAAGTGCAGCTTGATGGCTGTTCCTTTGATCTCATCCTAGGAATCGATTTTCTAATGATGGCGAAGTGTATGGTGATGCCTCATCTTGGAGGACTGCTGATCACATATGATAAGATGTCGGGTTTCGTGAATGCTATATACTCAAATCTGGAGAAGAAGAAAAGCAAGTAAAAGACTGGTTTGTTGTCTGTGGTGCAGCTTGAGTCTGAGCTTAAAAGAGGCGAAGAAACCTATTTGTGTACTTTGATTGAGATCAAGCCGGGTGTAGTCCAAGAGATATCAGATGTTGTTGCTAAGTTGCTGGATGATTTCAAAGATGTGATGTCTCCAGAACTACCAAAGACCCTTCCTCCTAGGCGTACTGTTGATCATAAGATAGAATTGGAACCGAATGCAATTGGCATGTCTTCAGCTAGTTGCACATCATGGGGGCGCACACACCTGCTGGTGGGCGGTTGATGGGTAGTTGCACTGGGGCGCACACATCTGCTAGTGGACAGTTGAGGAGCATTTGATGGGCAATTGACACATCATGGGGCGCACACATCTGTTAGTGGGCAGTTGGCAGACAGTTGTTGATTCAAAATGTTAATTTTCTATTGATTCTGAATGACCTAACAGTTGAGGATGTCAACTGCAGCCTAATGTGTATTTATATGTATAACCAAGGACTTGGCAAGGCAGAGAGATCACTGAGCAAGTATAGTCTGCGAGTCCTTAGTCATATATTGTATTCCTTGTTATTAAGTGAGCAACTTCATAGACCACTTTACAAAAATAACCTGTGTCTAAATTTGGCAAGAGTGATCTGGCTACAACTGCAACGAATTGCCTAAAGAAGAAGATGGTTGAAGGAAGAGGTGGAGTACAAATTATCCCCATACACAAATGTTGGTCTGTAACCCACTTTTCTATTATTTGCCCCCCCTCACCCCCACCCCACCCCACCCCACCCCACCCCACCCAATAAAAGTCTGAACCACCTGTTGCCTTTCCCTCCTACCCCGTTTGCTTTGGCATAATAAGCTTTTAAAAGGAACACATTTCTTTATCACCATCTTCCCAGATTCCTACACAAATGAAGAGCCTCAGCAGGGGTGTGTTGTGAGTTTCTTTACCTTCCCTTCCACCCCTAAATGAAACTCACAAACACACCATTAACCATTAGAGCCTCCTTGCTCAGGGAAAACGTTTTCTAGAGAGCGTTTGTACAAGTTTTGGAGTGTTTAGTATGACACTGAAAAAATGAACCAAATTTGATTTAAGGTTTATTTTTCAGAAAAGATTTGCCTTTCAGTTATTTCTCAGAAAACAGCAATTCATTCTCTCATGAACTACTTTTTGGAAAAACAAACAGAGCCTTAATCTTTTGAATTGCAAGCAGTCGGGATGATAGATAAATTAAGACTGGACATCCAGTTAACCTGAAGAAATACATATAACTAACTAATTACGAAGTCCAAATCTTGCCGAAAGTGGAGACATACACTAAAAGCACATGATTAAATGCAAAGCTGTGGACATTGGATTTGGTTGGATGCTGTAAAGATGTGTCGAGGGCATTAGACAGGTATACATATATGCAAATGAACACCTTGATTTGTAGTGACATGACCACATTAGAAAAAGGATTTTGTCTGCCATGTGTAAAAACTTGGCAAGAGAAGAAGATGTAGAGTTTGGCTTTATGTAAAGTGAAAGGAATGCAATGCTCAACTGGTCCTGCCAAGCTTACATGAAAGATAACCTTGTGACAAAGGAATCGTGTTAGAAATGGCAATCAAACTATTGAGGGAGACCAAGACTTTGTAATTCAGAGCAAAATAGGTAATAAATACTCGGACCTATTAAACTGCTGTACCTTTTCATTGCTGATTCTGGGATGCTTAACTGCTCAAGGATAGTGTGTTTGTTGCCAAACATTTGTGTCCGTGTCCGTGTGTTTTACAGGCACATGTCCTCGTATTCATGTCACCTTGAAAAAGTATTAGAGGGAGTAGGGGAGGAGGGGGGAGAGTAACCCCAAATTGAAGGAGTATTAATTTGATAGAGAAACACACTCGTTTGATATGCTGCCAACCAATAAAGGTCAGTGAAAACCTTCTAGGCAAAGGAAGAAAGAACGCAGTGGATACCAATGCAAGAAAATGAAAAACACTAATTTCAAGCACTCAAGTACATATGGAATACATCCATCTTACAATTCGAGAGGAAAAACAGCTCGACAATGCGACTGTTAATTTCATAAAAGAGCACGAAGAGAGATTTAAAACTCTAAATTCAAAACATACAGAATGAGTTTAGCCCTCGACTTGAGCTCCATCCTCACCAAGACCAAGACTTTCCGCATTCATTTGGAATAGGAAAAGGTACATTGCTTACTATAAAAAATAACAGAACTTCTAAAACTGACCAAAATATATGTCTCAGGAAGGCGTTTTGGTAATTCATATGATTAACTCCAGGAAAACTACAGCTTACAGTAAATGACGACTCAATTAATTACAAACTGTAGCCAGACAAGTGAGATGCCATGGAACTAGAATAAATCTACCCAGCACACGATGAAGCTGCAATGAATACCCTAAAAATATGTATAAGGCACCTTAATTAGAAGGGATGGGGTCCATGGGGAGCTAAGCAATCTTTCATTTCGTTTCAAAATTTCAGTCATCAGGATGATAAGCTAAAAAAATAATACAGAGGGTAAATAAATCAATGGACATAGCACCAAAGAATTAAACTCACACTACAAACAAAGAATTGGTATATGGCAGTTGGCTGTGAACCAGCAATTTAACTCAAATAATGAGATGAGAACACAACCACCTGATACATTTGAAAGGCAAGAGGCTGAAGAAACAAGGGATTGAGGAACATTCAGTGAGCAAGAATGTTTAAAAGAAGTTGTAAGTTCTCAACTTGAGAAAATTTATGTCAACAGAAACAAATTCTGGTCAATCAAATAATTGTGCTCGCCAGCATTTAAAGGATACTTATAATTGCAAAGAACTTTCATTTAAGTCGATCTGTAAAACAAATCCTCAACAACCCATGACCGCACAGTTGTAAACAAACACGCCAACATTCTCCTTCACCCCAAGCACCTTCCAATCCAAAGTCCCATTCTTGACCCCTGATTCTGGGCACCAAGAATTCAACACAATAGCTTCGCCTTCTTGGCTCCTTTGGCCACCCACCACTAAAAGTTGCTTACCACAGGCCTTGAAAGCCAGGCCCCAACCATTTGAAGAATCAGCTCTGACCGGAAGTCTACCCAACACATCCCACGAGTTTTTCACCTTGTCATACTTCATTACCATGTTGGTCAAGTATTCAACTGCATATAGTTGGTTATCAACAACTGCCACAAGAGGAGGTGCCTGTGCAGCCCTATTGACATTTGGATACATCCCCTCAATTCTCCTCCATTTCCTTGTCTTAAGATCTAGCTCCTCCCCACAAGTCAATGAATCGGTGTGACTTGTCATCCCTCCTATGACGTAGAACTTTTGATCCATAAAAAAACCAGAGCACAATCTACGTGGAGAGTGCATAGTGGGTAACATTTCCCATCGACCGGTTGATGAATCATAAAGCTCAGCAGAATTCAGAACATTCCCACTCTTGTCACTCCCTCCTGCAACAATGGCAATTGATCCAAGACTACTTGAGCCAAATAAACAACGAGGGCGATTCATTTCGTCACATTTCAGCCAACTGTGATGAATCAAACTGTACTTCCAGATAGCAAACTCGAATAATTCCCGGCCAAAAACCAGCAGTTCACTGCCCACAGCTAATGACTCCTTATCTGCATGATTAAAACACTCATCACAAGGAATTTTGGGCAACTTTATCCACTTCTTTCTTACAGGGTCGAATGCCTCCCACCCCCTGGGATCACAAACCATATACACCCAATTCTCCACAATCTCCAACTTCTTCCGCAACTCATATAAATACCCACTTTTCATTAGTAAATTAAATCTCTTATTTAGGCAAGATAGTGAGGGATAATCGGATCTACAAGCCCAAGCAAGACAATTCAAGGCAACATCATCATAAAGACCAGGGAAAAGAGAATCACTTGATCCAAACTTAAGACGACCATCATAATCTCCTCCATCTAATCTCATGTCTACTAAAGCTCTTTCGTCCCCACTTTCTTCCTCCAACAAATAATCAGAGAAAGACTCATTTTTATTTATCTTGGAAGAACAACATAACTTCTTCTCAGATTCAAAACCCATTTCTTATAAAATGTTTTTTTGTTTACTACAACCAAAACCAAGGCAAACAATCGCAGATTCTAGTTCTCAATCATTTTCCCGAAAGTCGGAAAACAGGTTGCCATCTTTACATGCAATTACACTCCATTAACCATCCATCAATTAAATAAATCAAACCTCTTATTCCATTTAAGTATACCATAATCTACAGCCCACACAATGTTCTAAAAAGAAAGCCTGCGTTTGAACTTTCCGGCAGAACGACCAATCCCAAACCGATTCAACATTTAAATACAAAACCAAATCTCAAACAAAGATTCAACATATTGGCAAAATAATTGGAATCTCAAAAAAATTCCAACAGGTTGCAATCAAAGTATCTGTAAAAATAAAAAGATAAGGAAATCGATTCGGATCTCACCGGAGAAACCGACGTATTCCGGCTAGGTCGAAGCAGCCCGATAAATCAAACAAAAGAATAGACGTTCAGAGTTGAAGGATGAATACCAAAAGGTGATTCCATTGCCGGAGCTTATCGAATGTCCGATCTAAATTTACATCGCCGGATAATATTTACCGGCGAGCATCTTCCCAAAATATACCCGGTGGATGAGAGAGACTCAACTTTGGAGAGAGGAGAAAGGGTAGTAATCAGTCGACAGATTGTTCGATTCTTAAAATCGAAAGAAACTAAAACCTGAAAGCAGAAAATATATGTTGCATTAATTGCTATTTGCAGTTATGCCCCTTGACTATTTTTGATATTCCGGTGTTTCCCTCGTTTAAGTTTTACATCTATTTATCTAACGAAATATAAATAATTTTGAATTTCCCGCTCATTTTAATAAATTATCTGAACCGTCCAAAATTTAGGACGGTTGCTATTATACATATACTACATATTAATTTTTTTGTCCTTGATTTTTAATATTGGACTAGAATTTAAGTATTATCAAAACACTTTTTAAAAGTCTCTTTAATTTAATTTTATTTATTTTAAATTAATCCAAAGAGATAAATCTATGTACATGCAAAAGTACGTAAACAATTTACTATTTAAAAACACAAGATTATATTGAGCTGAGATTAATATTTTTATAATTAATTTGCTATATAATTAATTAATAAAGTATTATCTAAAGACTATATTATAGTTATACATTCTAAATTATATATATGTAGATATATATTATATAGATATTTTAATATCATATTGAATAATCATTATAATTAACATTTTTATTGTGGATTCGGTAATAAATAATTCATATGTATGTAAAACTAAGTTTATATTTTAACTTAGTAGTTAAATTGTTGTTAATATATAATAGTATTTGTGTAAATATTATGGTTACATAATAATTAATACTTAAAAGTATATTATATGTTATGAAATATATTAATGATTAAATTTTAGTTATTAACTTTATAGGAAACTGCTAAATTCACAATAAAAAATGATATTTTCATAACAAAATCGTCGTTATGCATCTACAGTGACATTTTCGTTGTGAAAATATCAAAAAATTGTGAAAATATCAGTTTTCATTTTATTTTATATAGGAGACATTTAGTCAATTAATATTTAAAATAATTATGACAAGTACATTAGTGACTAAAATTTAATTAATTTTTAAAAATAAAAGACATAATAACAACTTATTTGTAAGACCCCAACTTTTATAAATAAAGATGAATTTTCTATAAATATCATTTTTGAATATTATGGAGTTAATTTGATATAATGTTATAGTTGTGGGTAATATTTATAAATTTTGCAAAGTAAGCAAGTTGTTATAAAATATTCGTTTGGTCGGAGAATATTCTTTTTGTCGGGGAATATTCGTACGACGGCACAATCATTGGTGGACCCCACAACGGAATTATTGTCGGATGGAGAAAACGACAGAATTATCTTTCTATAAAAATAACGGCGGAAATTTTACCATTGTTACTGTTGAACTACTCGGTAGTAAAGGTACAGTAATACGTGTGGTTGCATAGTAGCACACGGTATTGATTATTAATGCTTATGTGAGAAGTCACTCAGTTTGATTCTATTATTGTCAGTTAATAATATGAATTATTTAGCGATAATGACGTTTTGTTTTATTCGTATTATTAACGTAGTAAAACAGAAACATCTTTTTATATAAAACAAAATACTTTATTAAAGTTATTCTATAAATAGAATATATTTTATTTTATTTAAAAGATTTTTCTTTAAATATGGACCGTCAGATTAAAGTAATCAATCTGGACCGTTCATGGATTAGTTACTATGCATTCTATTTTTCTATAAATAGCAGCTCATTCCTTCATTATTTCTTACGAATTCACTGAACTCTAGAGAGAGAAACTATAGAGAGAAACTATAGAGAGAGAGAAGAAGAGTATTCTGCTACTTAACTACTTCCTTACTTCAGCTCTTCTTTAAAACGGTAAGGGGTGTTATTCTTTCTTATTCATGAAGAGAACTGTTATTCCATTTCTTATTATTCTGTTGGAATAACCTGTATATGCGGTCTACCCTATACTTGGTGACATTCTTCTATTATTCTGTTGGAACATCCTGTCTGTGTGTTTTACACCGGACCTGGTTCCGTTTTTATTATTATTCTGTTGGAACATCCTGTCTGTGTGTTTTACACCGGACCTGGTTCCGTCTTTATTATTATTCTGTCGGAATATCCTGTCTGTGTGTTTTACACCGGACCTGGTTCCATTATTTATTATACTGTTCTTTATTATTCTGTCGGAATATCCTGTCTGTGCGTTTACGCCGGACCTGGTTCCATTATTTATTATTCTGTCGGAATATCCTGTCTGTGCGTTTATGCCGGACCTGGTTCCATTATTTATTATTCTGTTGGAATAACCTGTTTGTGCGGTCTATCGCATGCATGGTGATTTTTTTTGTTATTCCATTCTTTATTGTACTCAGTTGGTTAAGTTTTGACTTCTATACTCCATGAAATTTGTGAAATATCCTTGATAATTGCGTTTCATCCAGTATCTATTCATGAAAATATTCTCCTGATCATTCTTGAATTTTACTCCACAAAGTAGTATCATGTTGACAATTTGGACGTTGTTAATTCTTGGATAAATTAATTCTTGAACTTGTTTTATTGAATTCTTATATCATTGTCATCATCCTCATGTTTATATTCTGTTGAAAGTCATCTGTGGCCTGTAGTGCATAGATGGACTTGGTATGATTATGACCAGGGATTATTCGGTGTAATCATGACCGTAATGTTACGAATGATGTGGTAAAAGTCCTCATTGGCCCGTAGTGCATTGATGGACAGTTGTTGGCATGATCATGACCATTAATGAATATGCGAATATCCTTGGCCGTAGTGCAGGGGTGATTCGATGATGTGGATTATTTTATGAAGCTGAGTCTCAGCGATCAAAGTGTTGGAAAATCTTTTAAATCATAAAAGATAGTAGAGTTTATTTTCTACTTGACTCTTTTAATGGATTGCTTATTCCGCTACAGTTAAACTTGATGTCTATTATATTTTATCAGTTTAACATTGTTGAAGGCTAATGATAATTTATTCTGCATTATCTTAGTCATAATATTTCTTACTGGGCTAGTTGAGCTCACCCTTTCTTTCACTGTTCTCTTTAGGAAATGAGAACGTAGCTGGGACAAGTCGGGGTACGGAGTGATGGTCCGAATGATAGTATTAGTTAGTAGTCCTCACTATTCTATGTAATGGTGTGTTAATAAATGTAATGAGGACTCTTTTTGAGTATGAATACTCTCTAGAAGATAATATTTGTATTCAAACTCACAGTTTATGTTTTGTCGTATTGTACCCGACAGTTGTATTATTAAGTTGTATTTGTATTCTGTACTATGTATCTGACGACCCAAGATGGGTGATGTATACCTAATTTTGGGGGCGTCACAGTTGGTATCAGAGCTTAGGGATATGATCCCTGGCTAAGATGTGAGAATAGAACTAGGAGGGGAGAGACGGGGAATTCCTTCGCTAGTATGACATACCTAAGTTTATTTGCATGGTATTTAATTGGTCGGTCATAATATAAGGATAATATATGACATATCAATTAATTTTTATTTTGTGGCAGTATCTGAAAATGGCATCTGAGAATGTTGAGAATAGCAATGGAGCACAGACGACTGATGATTCACCACATATCAATAATCAGGATAATGTGCATCAGGAAGGTGACAATCCTCATGCAAACAACAACACTGACCAAATGATGAATGATCAAATGTTCAGAGGCTTTATGCAATTCATGCAACAACAGGTGAAAGCGGCTCCTGTCCACAACGTAGGTGGAAATACTGGAAACTCTCAGGCGGTCACCGCTAAACAGTTTAAGGAGCTGGGACCACCGGAGTTTAAGGGAGAACCCAAACCACTTGTAGCTGAAACATGGATAAAGCAGATCACCAAGATATTTGATGTCTTGGGTTGCTCCGAGGAGCAAAAGGTTCCCTTTGCCGCCTTTATGTTGCGAGGAGAGGCAGATTACTGGTGGGAATCGATAAAGCGTACTCAACCTGCCGCACTGAAGATGTCTTGGGAGAAGTTTCAAGATCTGTTTAACGACAAATACTTTCCCGAGAGTATTCGTCACATGAAGGAGGTGGAGTTCATCAAATTGGAGCAGAATAATATGACCGTGTCGCAGTACGAGGCAAAATTTGCGGAGTTATCCCGGTTTGCGTCCCACCTGGTGGATAATGAAGAAAGAATGACGCGGATGTTTTTAAGAGGTTTGAAGCCGGAGATACGTCAACATCTTGTTTCTCATAAACTGTGTTTGTATTCAGATGTTGTAAATAGGGCTCAGTTGGTGGAGCGCGATAACGAGATAACGCAACCAAAAGAGAGCAGCCGACAAAATGATAATACCAGTGAGAGCAGTCATCGAAGCGGTGACAACAAGCGTGGAGGGAATCAACATGCCAGAAATGGTAACCACTTCGGTGGTAATCAGGGCCAAAACAATAAGAATGGACATTTTAAGAAGAGGAGATTCAACAATGATGGAAAGATGTCAGCACCAGCACCTGTCGTTAAGGAAGGAGAACGACCACCTATCATATGTTTCAAATGCGGAGGGGAGGGGCACATCAGTCCAAACTGCGCGATGCCGTCCAAAGCATGTTATAATTGTGGAAGAGAAGGTCATTTAGCCCGATTTTGTCGTTTACCGAAGACAAATTCAGCTAGGATGGAGGCACCAAAGGCCGTCCCAGAAAAGTCAAAACCGGTTGTGCAAGGGAGAGCGTTTGTTGTGACCTCCCAGAACGCAAGGAACCCGAATGAGGTCATCACGGGTAAGCTTATCATAAACTCTAACGAAGTCTATACTTTATTTGATACCGGTTCAACCCATTCTTTTATTTCTCCTACTTGCGCTCATCGATTAAATTTGATTCCGGAGAAATTAGACTTTGACTTAGCAGTTGAAACTCCATTGGGAGAAACCTTCATTACATCCACGGTTTATAAGTCTTGTTTGGTTCAAGTTGGTACCCACACATTACCTGTCGATCTTATTTCATTAAAAATACTTGCATTTGACGTGATTCTAGGGATTGATTGGTTAACTACTCATCATGCAAAAATTGATTGTTTTCGTAAGGTTGTTAGCTTTCATATTCCTAATCGACCTATTATGCGAATTCAAGCAACCAAACCATTAAAATCAATCGCTGTCATCTCAAGCCATAAAGCTATTCGTTTATTGAAAAACGGATGTCAAGCTTTCTTAGCTCATGTCACAGATCTAAACAAAAATACGTCAGTTTTGAATGATATTTCTATTGTTAATAAATTCCCTGACGTATTCCCTGAAGAACTTCCTGGCCTACCCCCAGAGCGTGAAATTGAATTTTGTATCGACCTTGAACCCGGTACAAAACCCATTTCCAAAGCTCCATATCGAATGGCTCCTATTGAACTTCAGGAGTTAAAGACCCAACTGCAGGAATTGTTAGACATTGGTTTTATTCGTCCTAGTACTTCTCCTTGGGGTGCTCCTGTTCTGTTCGTGAAGAAGAAAGATGGAAGTATGCGACTTTGTATTGATTATCGGGAGTTGAATCATGTCACCATCAAAAACAGGTACCCATTGCCACGTATTGATGACCTGTTTGACCAGTTGCAAGGAGCACAATTCTTTTCAAAGATCGATCTTCGTTCTGGATATCATCAGCTGAAGGTTAGAACTGAGGATATTCCAAAGACGGCTTTTAGAACTCGGTACGGGCATTATGAATTCCTAGTCATGTCCTTTGGATTGACTAATGCTCCTGCTGCCTTCATGGATATGATGAACCGGGTATTCAAGGAATATTTGGATCACTTTGTGGTCGTCTTTATTGATGACATCCTTATTTATTCCAAAAGCCGTGAAGATCATGAGCAACACTTGAGGCTGGTACTCCAAAAGCTTCGTGAATACAAGCTTTATGCCAAGTTGAAGAAATGCGAGTTCTGGCTGGAGGAGGTAGCATTCCTTGGGCACGTAGTATCAAGTCGTGGAATATCAGTTGACCCGGCAAAGATTGAAGCTATTCAAAGCTGGGAGCAACCTAAATCAGTGACCGAGGTACGTAGCTTTCTTGGTTTAGCTGGTTATTATCGGAGATTCGTGGAAGGATTTTCTCGAATCGCTACTCCATTAACTCAGCTGACTCGGAAAGATACAAAGTTTGGTTGGAGCGAAGAATGTGAGCAGAGTTTTCAAGAACTCAAGAGGAGACTCATTTCAGCACCTGTTCTAACAATACCATCTGGCTCGGAGGGATTTGTCATCTACAGTGATGCTTCGAGCAAAGGGTTGGGATGTGTTCTCATGCAACATGGAAAAGTCATAGCCTATGCATCAAGACAACTCAAGGAATATGAGAGGAATTATCCTACTCATGATCTAGAGTTGGCAGCTGTTGTCTTTGCACTTAAAATTTGGAGGCATTACTTGTATGGGGAGAAAGTGGAGATCTTTACGGATCATAAAAGCCTCAAATATTTCTTCACTCAAAAGGAACTCAACATGCGACAACGACGTTGGCTTGAACTGTTGAAAGATTATGATCATACCATTCAATACCATCCTGGAAAAGCGAACGTGGTAGCTGACGCATTGAGTAGAAGATCATATGCGGGTACAAGTGCAATATTAACAACGCAAAGGCCCATTTTGTGTGACTTGCAAAGGATGGAGATAGAGTTGAAGACTCCAGGGACCCATGTGATGATGGCGAATATACGAGTAGAACCGAATTTAATCGATAAAGTTAAAGCTGCTCAAGCTACAGACCTGGAGCTGATGCGTATGAGGAAGAAAGTGCAAGAAGGTGTTATGCCGGAAGCAAGAATCGATGAAGAAGGAATACTTCGAGTCAACTCCAGACTTTGTGTTCCTAACAACCCTGATTTAAAGTATGAAATCATGATGGAGGCGCACAACACACCGTTTGCAATCCATCCTGGAAGTACCAAAATGTATCATGATCTTCGTCATACATTTTGGTGGAGCAATATGAAGAGAGAGATAGCGTTGTTTATCTCAAGGTGTCTAACTTGTCAACGAGTCAAAGCGGAGCATCAAGTACCAAAAGGTCCATTGCAACCACTTGAAATTCCAGAATGGAAGTGGGAGCACATTACCATGGATTTCGTTACCGGTCTTCCCAGGGTTTCTCAAGGTATTGATGCGATTTGGGTCATTGTTGATAGATTGACCAAGTCTGCTCATTTCTTACCGATACGAGAAACTTATACACTTGAACGTCTTGCTCGTATGTACATAAACGAGATTGTAAGACTGCATGGTATGCCAGTATCCATAATTTCTGATCGAGACCCAAGATTCACTTCACGATTTTGGGTTAGTTTACAAAAAGCTATGGGCACGGAGTTACGATTTAGTTCAGCATATCATCCTCAGACGGACGGACAATCAGAGAGGACTATTCAAACTCTTGAAGATCTATTAAGACTCTGTGTCTTTGACTTCAAGGGAAGTTGGGACAAGTTCTTACCATTGGTGGAGTTTTCCTACAACAACAGTTATCAAGCAAGTATTGGCATGGCTCCATTCGAAGCATTGTATGGAAGAAAATGTCGTTCTCCAGTATGCTGGGATGAGGTGGGCGAAGCAACGTTGTTGGGACCGGAGTTGGTACGTATGACTACAGAAAAGATTCAAACGATCCGACAACGTATAAAAACCTCACAAGATCGACAAAAGAGTTATGCTGATCTTCATCGAAAGGACGTGGAATTTGATGTAGGAGATCATGTGTTCTTACGTGTTGCTCCATGGAAAGGAGTTACAAGATTTGGAAAGAGAGGAAAGCTAAATCCTCGATTCATCGGTCCATTTTTAATCCTCGATCGAGTAGGAACTGTGGCTTATAGACTCGCTTTACCGCCAAGTATGTCTCGTGTTCATAACGTTTTTCACATATCCATGTTACGCAAATATGTGGAAGACCCGAACCACATTATTGAGTTAGAACCGGACGAAATAGCGGAGGATTTGACGTATGAAGAAGTTCCTGTTCAAATCTTGGATAAGAAGGAACATATTCTACGCTCCAAGGTTATACCTCAAGTCAAAGTTTTGTGGAGAAACCACGATGTTGAGAAAATGACTTGGGAGTTAGAATCAGAAATGAAATCAAGGTATCCTTACCTCTTCGACATACCAGGTACGTACCCTAATTTCGAGGGCGAAATTTCATAAGAAGGGGAGGTTGTAAGACCCCAACTTTTATAAATAAAGATGAATTTTCTATAAATATCATTTTTGAATATTATGGAGTTAATTTGATATAATGTTATAGTTGTGGGTAATATTTATAAATTTTGCAAAGTAAGCAAGTTGTTATAAAATATTCGTTTGGTCGGAGAATATTCTTTTTGTCGGGGAATATTCGTACGACGGCACAATCATTGGTGGACCCCACAACGGAATTATTGTCGGATGGAGAAAACGACAGAATTATCTTTCTATAAAAATAACGGCGGAAATTTTACCATTGTTACTGTTGAACTACTCGGTAGTAAAAGTACAGTAATACGTGTGGTTGCATAGTAGCACACGGTATTGATTATTAATGCTTATGTGAGAAGTCACTCAGTTTGATTCTATTATTGTCAGTTAATAATATGAATTATTTAGCGATAATGACGTTTTGTTTTATTCGTATTATTAACGTAATAAAACAGAAACATCTTTTTATATAAAACAAAATACTTTATTAAAGTTATTCTATAAATAGAATATATTTTATTTTATTTAAAAGATTTTTCTTTAAATATGGACCGTCAGATTAAAGTAATCAATCTGGACCGTTCATGGATTAGTTACTATGCATTCTATTTTTCTATAAATAGCAGCTCATTCCTTCATTATTTCTTACGAATTCACTGAACTCTAGAGAGAGAAACTATAGAGAGAAACTATAGAGAGAGAGAAGAAGAGTATTCTGCTACTTAACTACTTCCTTACTTCAGCTCTTCTTTAAAACGGTAAGGGGTGTTATTCTTTCTTATTCATGAAGAGAACTGTTATTCCATTTCTTATTATTCTGTTGGAATAACCTGTATATGCGGTCTACCCTATACTTGGTGACATTCTTCTATTATTCTGTTGGAACATCCTGTCTGTGTGTTTTACACCGGACCTGGTTCCGTTTTTATTATTATTCTGTTGGAACATCCTGTCTGTGTGTTTTACACCGGACCTGGTTCCGTCTTTATTATTATTCTGTCGGAATATCCTGTCTGTGTGTTTTACACCGGACCTGGTTCCATTATTTATTATACTGTTCTTTATTATTCTGTCGGAATATCCTGTCTGTGCGTTTACGCCGGACCTGGTTCCATTATTTATTATTCTGTCGGAATATCCTGTCTGTGCGTTTATGCCGGACCTGGTTCCATTATTTATTATTCTGTTGGAATAACCTGTTTGTGCGGTCTATCGCATGCATGGTGATTTTTTTTGTTATTCCATTCTTTATTGTACTCAGTTGGTTAAGTTTTGACTTCTATACTCCATGAAATTTGTGAAATATCCTTGATAATTGCGTTTCATCCAGTATCTATTCATGAAAATATTCTCCTGATCATTCTTGAATTTTACTCCACAAAGTAGTATCATGTTGACAATTTGGACGTTGTTAATTCTTGGATAAATTAATTCTTGAACTTGTTTTATTGAATTCTTATATCATTGTCATCATCCTCATGTTTATATTCTGTTGAAAGTCATCTGTGGCCTGTAGTGCATAGATGGACTTGGTATGATTATGACCAGGGATTATTCGGTGTAATCATGACCGTAATGTTACGAATGATGTGGTAAAAGTCCTCATTGGCCCGTAGTGCATTGATGGACAGTTGTTGGCATGATCATGACCATTAATGAATATGCGAATATCCTTGGCCGTAGTGCAGGGGTGATTCGATGATGTGGATTATTTTATGAAGCTGAGTCTCAGCGATCAAAGTGTTGGAAAATCTTTTAAATCATAAAAGATAGTAGAGTTTATTTTCTACTTGACTCTTTTAATGGATTGCTTATTCCGCTACAGTTAAACTTGATGTCTATTATATTTTATCAGTTTAACATTGTTGAAGGCTAATGATAATTTATTCTGCATTATCTTAGTCATAATATTTCTTACTGGGCTAGTTGAGCTCACCCTTTCTTTCACTGTTCTCTTCAGGAAATGAGAACGTAGCTGGGACAAGTCGGGGTACGGAGTGATGGTCCGAATGATAGTATTAGTTAGTAGTCCTCACTATTCTATGTAATGGTGTGTTAATAAATGTAATGAGGACTCTTTTTGAGTATGAATACTCTCTAGAAGATAATATTTGTATTCAAACTCACAGTTTATGTTTTGTCGTATTGTACCCGACAGTTGTATTATTAAGTTGTATTTGTATCCTGTACTATGTATCTGACGACCCAAGATGGGTGATGTATACCTAATTTTGGGGGCGTCACATTATTATTCTACAACAATTTATTCTTAAATAACAATATATTTAAAATATTTATATCTCAAAGACAATTCATTTTTATATGTTTTATAACATATTTATTTTTATTAAGTCATTCATTTTTATATGTTTTATATTCAACCAAAATAGACTCACAAAATTCAAGACCTTCTAACTGTCTAATTAAATTCAAAAAAGGTTCTTACGAATATAAAAATATAAATAAAATACGGCGTAATTTTATGTGAACCGATGAGAATCGTGTAAATTAAATAATATATTGTGGGGACTCACACGATTCTCATAAAGACTAAACATATCAGATTAAAATTTATTTTTTATCTTAAGCTTAATAAAAAAAAAAAAGAATCTTCTTTTTTTTCATTATTCAAATCTTAGGAATTAAATCTAACATGGCGGATATGAAATATAAATACTCTAATAATTACATCTCGAGCTAAATATTATATGTATTCAATCAAAAATTTTACGTGAATATGAAAAATAGACGATATGAGTGTATTTAAATTTTATTTATTTATATTTTTAATCATTATTCATATTCAATATAAATGTTGACCACGTGGTCAACCTACCATAGTACCATTTGCTGATTTAGTATTATTGGAGTATTAATTAACTTTCTTTATCATTGATACCCTAACGTATACGGAACTAAAGACCTATGCATAGCGCTGCACAGCAAGCCTTAGGTTATATTTCGTGTTTCCCTTTTTACCCTTTGCTTTTATGCATGTGTTTGGCTTTTTTTGTTATGAGGGTTAGTTACACTTTTGTCCCCGACAGATTAAACCCCTTATCACTTTAATTAATTTCCTATAATTAAAGTAACAAACACACACGTACACACAAAAAATAAAAATGAAAATTTTCTATTTTTTGTCTATATTTGATAGATCCAATTAGCATGAAATTATTTTTTTAATAAGTTGATCAATTGGCCAATAGAATACTGACACACATACAACTTCGCCTGCGTGTCAGTATTCTATTAGTCAATTGACCAACTTACCCTAAAATAAATTTCATACTAACCACTCTAGGGGTGAGCATGGTGCGGTTTGGTGCGGTTTGAAGTCCAAATCGCACCCGAAACTGCTTAGGTGCGGTTTGAAAAATTTAAAATTGCACCCAAAACCGCTTGTGATTGGTGCGGTTCGGTTTTAAAGTGTGCGGTGCGATTTTAATTGGTGCGATTTCGGTTCCAAAACTAATTGAAATAACAAAAAAGTTTAAGCCTTCAATAAAATTTAACATAAAACTTACATCGAGCAATTAACTTAGTGACAAAGTCGACAATGAGAATTTTATCAAGCATGTTTTAAAACTAAAATATGCGCTATATAAAACAACGGAGACTATTCGATAACAAGCAAGAATGTTTATCTAGTTCCCCAAAAATTAAAAGTATATACTCAAGATAGAATAAAATATATTGCAGGGAGGACTAAAAATAATCTATTAGACTATTACAATTATAGCATTGACATTAACCAATGCATCAAGTGCTCGAGTCCCTCGACTATAAGCCTCTCCAATAACGCATCAAACAAATTCAAAATTTTAAAACCCAATTACTTAATTTTTGACTCTATAACCTCTAACATCTTCTTTCAATTGGTGAAAAAATGACAATGCAAGACTGGGATTTTCTCTGAGCGTGTTCAAGTAAAAAGTAACTTTAAAATTTACTAGAGATAATACATACATACACACACATGGTGCGGTTTCGGTTTTATGCGGTTTGGTTTTGGCTAGTAACCAAACCGGAACCGTAAATTTGGTTATTCAACCCACCTAAAACCGCCACATACGCCGGAACCGTTGGTGCGATTTTAATTGGTGCAGTTCGTGCGATTTTCGGTGCGATTTCGGTTCCAATTTAGTTACTTGCTCAGCCCTAAACCACTCCCATATTTGATTAAAAAGTGTAGGATTATATATTAATTTATTAATGATTAAAAAGTATACTACTCTATTATTTAGATTCCATTTAAGTTACTACATAGGAACATTAAATTTAGAGAATTGATAATTTTATATTATTCTTCAGATTAATAGTGAGTGAGTCTCATCTTCATGTGAGAGAGACTCATATAAAAATATCATTTTAATATGTGATAATATCAGTTTTCTTAAATTTACTACATGCAAGGTTACATTTTATAATTATATTTAAAAAATGGTTTATATTATGCACAGAAAATTCAAAATTTGTTCCCAACAGAAATTAATATACTCCCTCCATTCCTAAATAAGTGACATTTTAGGGAGTTTAAAATTTTTCAATATATTTGACGTTAACAAATTTTTAAGAAACATTAATTATAATTTTTTCTCTATTACCCTCAAGTATCTTTTTTATTTCATTTATCTAGATAATTTTATACATATTTTCTTAATTAATACAAGGATAATTGTGATAATATATATCAATCTTAATGACAGAATTAAAATAATAAATAACTTATTTAATAAGTGTCTAAAACGTCTACTAAAGGGAGTATTTGTTTTCAAATTTCAAGATATCTTGTTGAAATCTCATGAACCTGATCAGTTGACAAGTAGCAAGTGCAAAATCAATGAAGTATTATTATTATAGTGTATGTACTTTGGGTGCTCATGAGTTATGCCCATTAAAAGCTTATAAGTACTTCCATCTGCTCTTCAGCGCCTAAAGTGCTTCTTTGCTCTTTATTTATCAACTTTGTCTCTTTACTTTTTCAGTTCCAATAATTTTATAATCTCCGTCCGACTCCCATTACCATAAGTTCTCTAAAAATAAAACTAATTATTTATTTATGTCATATTTTATCTGTTCATTGTGGATATATTTTCACTAAATCCACTGCTAATACTTGCTATTTATGCACATAAAATTACTCTATTTACCTCATTTTTTACTATTCAATGTGGTAATATTATTTAGGAAATTTTCATATGATTTTTTAATATTTTCACATGAAAAGTGTCGCTATATATGTATAGCGACGGTAAAAACCATCGCTATAGGACGATTTTCATGTAAAAATATCAAAAAATCATATAAAAACATCAATTTCCTATTATTTATGCGCATAAAATTAATGTTTACTACCTGGACCCTTGAGTAGTTAAACTACCAAGCACTTTTTCTTTTCCTTTATTTATTTATTTTAAGAGACCAAAGTGTTGAAGGATCATGATTAAGAACTCTTTTACCTAATTGATAGTTTAGGGACCAAAGGACTAAAACCCCACAGGTCAGGGGATCTTTTACGTAGTTTTATATTTTATGGATCAAAATACAATTAGGTGCATAATTGCAAGGACTATATTGTTATTTCCCCCTTCAAACTAGATAAACTATAGGATATTATTAGTTTGAAAAGAAATATAGATTGCATTTGGAGAAACAAAACTTTCTGAATTTAGTTACTGATTAGGCAGATAAATCTCAAATACAAATACAACTGGATGCTCCATTTTTTTTTCTTACTGCCTTTGCCTCACATAAATAGTCTCATTTACATTTATAAATTTATAAATACTAATATATACTCGTAAATAGTATTTTATTGCATACTTATTCCTAAATAATTGGTTTAATAGTAATGACGTGATAATGAAATTATAATAATAAACATGAGTACATAATGTCTGTTGCTATATATGACGACAAATTTATATCGATATTAAATATTGACGCGCGACCACTATTTTATTTTATAACTTTCAATTATCCAATAATCACAACCTACATTCAACATGAAATGATGGACATGTAAATCATTTTTCATCATTATACAACTAGTGATGATAAAAAGAAGATTTCTTTGTGGAACTAAATTTTTTGATAAATGAGATTTCCTATTCTTGGAAAGGGGGCAGTATTTCCCTATTTTTGTATGATGAACATTGTTTCATAAATCCAGTTAAAAGAAGGGGCCCAAGAAGAATCTAAAGTTTTTATAGAGGTAGCTCAGCCTCATGATGTTGTCAGAGAAAATCCAAATGAGTGGGTGGGGTGGGTGACTTAGATTCACAGGATCTGAATCTGACAATCTTCATGGGCACCATGAGGGCCACAACCTTCACATTACTTCTGCCCAGTTAATGGCCTCCACAGGCATACATAGGAGGATACAGTAGTATTTGGGTGAAAAAGAGAGATTTTGTCTGCCCAAAACTTTAAAGTTGAAACTTCTTTTTCCATCTCAAAAGCATTCAAACCAACACAAGTTTTTAGGTTTTGAATACGGAACAAATTTGTTGGCCTTGTTCCGGCTAACAAGGAAGTGAACCATGTCGTATTACGTTACAGATGTGTGTCATGATCTTTAACACCAGTACCGCTCGTGTATCAAATTTACACTCTTTTGACAAATCCTTGAATTGATCTCGGAATTCTCAGAAACTTCAGAATCATCTTTATCAAGTGTGTATAAGAAAGACGAGTATAATAAAGAAGGCATCACCAAGCTCACTAACAACACGTTTGAACTCTTTCCCAACTGTTTCTGATCAGTTGTTACAAGTGCAGTCATCAATTTTTGCTCTCACATTTCTTGTAGTTCAGAAATCTCTCCTTAAGTAACCCATTTAAAAAAAATCATGCGCTTCAATATATATATATATATATATATATATATATATATATATATATATATATATATATATTTCATTTTCCAATTCACTAAAGAAGAGGAAAAGATACTATACAAATCGGATCTACCAAGTAAAAACATTTCTGTTAGTAAAATTCTGCTCTGCTCCCATCAGATCCTTCAGTCTGCACTTTGTTACGCTTGCACCAACATGAATACTGAGGGATAGGGCCCTCTTCTCCAACCACCCAGGCATGCTCTGCAACATTTGTTAGAGACATCCGCTGTTTTGGGTCTGCAAGAGAGAATTTTTCAGCTTGTGAAACAGGGGGGAAGCATGACAAAAAAGATTTAAAAAAACACATTGGTAAAACTCGTGGGTGGAGACGGAAGATATCAAATCTGGCTCAAAGAAATTTCATGATGGAGAGACAGACCTTTGCAGAGAAGTCCCTGTATTAAGTTCTTCAGCAAAGGGTTCATATTATCCGGGAGCAGCAATTCATTGTTAACAATCTGGAGAGAGAGGAGGAAATTTTCCCTTAGACAAACCATCAAAAACAAGAACAGGAAGATATGCAGAAGATTAAGAGGGAAAAAATTAAAAATGATGATAATTGCAATCATGTCTTTTCAAAAATATCAAAACGATCATTTTACGCACCTTTTCGTACGTATCCTGCAGAGTATCTCCAAGAAAAGGGTAATTACCCAACACCATACAGTACAAGGTAACTCCAACCGCCCAAGTGTCGGCAGCTTTGCCATGATAGGTCAAACCTGTTGATCAGAAAAGAATGTACCCATTAGTTTGTAAATATTTTCAAGCGTCCTCGAAATCTTTATTATTTTAGTTTCCACATCAGGAGCACCGTCTGACCTAGACAGCACTCAGGAGCAGTAAAAACTGGAGTCCCAGGAGAGCGGCGAAGTTCATCATTATCATCCTACAGATACACTTTATTAGAATGGGTAATAGATAAACCCCAAGTCATGCTCAAATTAATAAAGCAGAAAAAAAACTGTAAAAATTAGAATCAGATTAAAACTCAGAAAATTCACCAACACCATCTTCATAGACCCAAAAATTGGTAAAAACAAAAAGTCAGGAAAGAGCACGCCTGTTTGTACCCAAACTCAACAGTAGCTAGCTGTTGCTTGGCGAGTAATTTGTAGTCTTCATTTCACCATCGAACTTATCCTTCCAGATATTTAATGGAGGAACCTCAAATTTGTAACTTTCCCATCTCAGGAATATACGGTATATGCAAACGGCATTCTGTTATTCTACCAAGAACACATGCTTTCTGACTTTTGAAGTCAATTTGAAAATTCTAAAATTCAAAATTGATATAATTTTGTTTAAGTTGTAAAAATAACAAATATGATAATAAGTAGTACTTTATAGATGTACTACTAATTTTGTTATTCTGTTGTCAATAGCATTCTATGTTTTAATGTATCCCAGCTTAAAATTCAGTGTTCTAAAAATCTCCGCCTAGGACCAAATAATCCCCGCCTAGGCTCTAGGCTCTCTACGCCAAGAATCAAACCTCTACTTTGAAATTACAATACTTGAATAAATTTGTTAAGCCTTAAAAGATTTTTTTTGGTAATGTCTCATAAAATTAAATGAAAAGTACATATACTATATGTTTAATATAATATAACAAGTATATACATTAAAAAAAAAATGAGATCACCTAATAAATCGCCTAGCCGCCTAAGAAAACACTTGGTCCGCCTAGGAAAACCTAGGCACTAGGCTCCCCCTCCACCGCCTAGGTCCGCCTAACGATTTTTAAAATACTATCTTAAATCACAATTTGTTATTCCACAAAATAATGTTTTAATGAGCTCATGCAATAACTTGGCTGAAATAATAAAAAGGAACAAAATGAAAATTTTGCAGGTTAAATGTGTAAACTTCATGCATATCACAACTTGAGGAATGCATTATACTCGAGTGATTACAATGGTCATATAAGGGAAAAAGAGATAAAGCTCATTACCTCAAAAACCTGGCTGACACTGAAGTCGCCGATCTTTACCGTGCCAGAACCAGTGACCAAAATGTTATCAGGTTTAATATCCCCGTGTACAATATTCTGTAATTTATACAAAGGGAAAATATTCATATTCATATGAATGTTGTGATACAACAATAGATCAATAAACATAGAATAACAAATTGTCAAGCTAGGCTATGAGGAAGGCACGATGGGAAGAATATAATTCACTGGCGGGTTCTATGTCTAAATATGACATGAATGATAATATACATATTAAATATTAGCACAATTCAGATGTTCCAGATTATCAGTTTATCAATAGGCTGTCTCAATTTTGCATTTAAACAACATCCAACGAGAAAACCCTTGAAAAGCACCCAGACACGCACATACTACCCTTAAACAGAATATATTATGCATCTTCTCTAGAAGATGCCACAAACTTCATCCACTGGCCAGTCCAGAGGTAAGCTACTCCCAAATATTTCCAGTCCTAAATGCGTTGCTGAATAATGGTTTAAACCAAGGACAAAAACTGTTCATAATTCAAGATATGCCATTTTAATAATTTCTTATGATTTATCTTTCTTTACTCATCAAAAGAATTTCTTATGATTCCATAAGCTGATGCACCATATCACAGCTAAAATGGAAATAATCCATCAATATTCCTCCGGTGTTTTTTGTTGATCTCTTAGTAGAACATCAGATTCTCAAATCTCAAAATGATTTGAGAATCTCAAAACAAGTAATGACTAATCTTGCTATAGCTAGAGTAGAGAGTCTAGATTGAAAACAGTTAAAAGTGAATACTATACCTCAAAAGGAGTGGAACCACCAAGAACATGAAACAATGACAAACCAAAATAACCTATGTACCTTGCCACTGAGCATATTGAACTTAAGTAGATTTTTTGTTTTTTATCAGCAAAATATCAACTTATGTAGATATTGTTATAATATTGACCAACCTAATGTCGAGTTTAGTTGAGCGGAATAGAATGGAATGATTTGGCTGGTCAACTTGAACGGAGTGCGCCTTCCATTATTCATTACTTTCTTAAGGTAATTCAAGTAAACCAAACACCTAATGATTGATCATTCCGTGACGGTATGAAATGGACAAACCAAACATAAAAAGGAGAATCACCATTCTCATTTCATTCCTTAGTTTTATGACTTTTATCCATTCCAACTAGCTAGAAATGGTTAGTGAATGCAACCTAGATGTAAAACAGAGAATTGATTTAAAATAGGGATAATCAGTTGAACTAATAATTATCAATGAAGCTTTCAGGGCATACATGAGCATGGAGATACATCAACCCAGAAGCTACATCCCGCAAATACTTCCGTGCAGTATTTTCTCCTAGACCACCTGGAGGACCAGAGCCCTCACAGATCCATTTGCCTTCAACATATTCGAGAACTGAACAAAAAACAAAAGACATTGACTTTTTGGTCAAAACAAAATGCCAACTTTCACTCTCTTCAGAATGACATTACAGTTTGCGATAAAGAACATATAGTCACACATGCATGACGTGAGAATATGGATGGAGACAGAGAGAGAAAGAATACCCATGTAGAAGTGATCTGTTGTAGGGTCATCAATCACCTCTATAAGATTTACTATATTGGGGTGCTCCACCATTTTCATAATTAGAACCTGTAATTCAAAACTTTATAATTAGACCATAAATCGAATAGAACACATGAAGATGAATGCACAAATGAGACAAGTGAGACTGACCCCATGTACACAAAGACTAATCAAGTTGAATTCATAACATAAATGGTAATGCTGATAGAATGATAGTTGGAAGCAATGGCATTAAAATAGGTAAAGCAATAAACCTAGGATGTGGCAAGTACAAACTGTGCCCAATTTATCTTAAAGATGAGTAGTAATCAGAGAGTGAGTAATGCATTGGGGAGAAAGACTTTACCACAATTTAGAAAAGAATCCAACTTGAAAAGCAATAGTACCAAGGGAAGAGAAAATTTCCAATATCCCAAGCAGAGAACAAGCAAACAATACCTCACGAAGAACATCAGTCATGGCAGTCTCCGATGGTGCTACTCGCAGCTTTAGTAAATGAGACTTGTGAAAGGCCTACATTCATAAAAGTGAAAACTTACGCAACGAAATCTCCATTTGTTACTGAAGTTTCCTTTTCTAACGTGCAACAATGTCTCCACAATTACTAACAAAATAACTACTTTAGGATTAAGTAAAGCCTCGAATATCTCCCACAAGAAGTGTTTGGTTAACCATACAAAAGGGTTATCTTTAACATTATAACGGTTGATTATTTTCATAACATTACTTCGGTAATAGATAAAATTCTGAAGAGAGTCAAGGCTGAGAAACTACCCTAATTGAACTCACATCCAACCTTTAGGGGAGAAAAGGGAAAATAAAGAAACACCGGGGAGAAAACAGAAGAAAGAAACACAATCCAATAAACTTAAAAACAAAAAGGGTTCAAATCAAAGCAAGATAAAACCAGTTAAAACATATCCGGGGAAAAATGAAGATGATAAGAATATATTCTGCAACACTAAATGCCTCTTCAAAGATGAAGAGTCCTACCTTGATTGCATACTGCTTCCCATCAACACGGCTTCGATATAAAACCTGTTGCATTGACAAGACTATAGTGAAGAATAATTTCTTCTACATGGATTGATAGATTAATATCATCAGAAATTAGCTTACCACTTTCCCGTAGCTACCACAGCCAATCTTACACTCACGTACATACTCATTAACCATCTTGTTCCCATTGTCATCCTGACAATTTCCAAAAAAGAATCAGTATCACTGCTTAATATAAAATATAAACACCTGATGCAAGTATTGATTTCATACATGCAACATTATATCCTTATTTCTAATGTACAAACACCTGGTAGGCTTACAGGAAATTACATGATGGAATAGACAGTGCAGACAAGAAAGTATCTACATAACCAGCTACAGTCAGATACAACTAGCTTTGAGTTTTGACGGTCATATGGTTATACAGAAGTCACGTAGAGATATGCGCAGGGTTGTTTGAGCTCAGTTAAAGCTAATGAACTTTAAAATGTGGTCAAACTTTGCTTGTTTAGTTCTCCAGTCTATCCAAAGACAAGCCTTCATCAATTCAGCTAAGCATACCACAATTTAGGTTCCAGTAACTTGGTCAATTATAAGTCATACACGACATACAGTTTTTACTAGCTTATTCAGCTGAACTTAACAAATTTACAAGCACAAATCATGCTGAAGCATAACTTGGAAAAAGCCATTCTTCAACTGCAACCAAGTAGTTTTGCTTGTTTTACAACTATATGTGGACCAGTCTTGTAGATACACAGAATAGTGACATAAGGATGAAGCTCTGAAATGATAACCGAACTATTATGAACACTTTCTTTGTAATAGAGCTGCACACATGATCTATTAATAATAAAATTTTTAGAAATGTTGGTATGCATTTATTCATCCATTAAATGTATAAAATACCACACTATATGCATATCTACTTGCTAACAAAACATTCACACACATTGCAACAAGTTATTTAATTAATTTACCGATTTACCATCAATTAAAGCATGTCAAATTTGCGAAAAACAGTGTGAGCCTAATAAGATAGCTTGTGGCAAGTCAACTTGCTAAAGACACGAGTCAAAATGCAACAAGTTATTACTATGCAGTACCAATATAACAGTGAATCTTATTTTAATACCAATAACTGTATAATCTAAAAAAAATCCACATTTTACCTCTCTGCGAATAACTCTGTGGGTCTCTTTGACAGGAAACTCCCTGCAAATCAATCCATTTAGAGTTCTGTAGAGGATAATCTCTTCCGATCGTTTTGCAGGGCTTCGCAACTTGCCATCATCCCCATTTCCGGTATCAGTCACATCACCATTATATGAGCAATCATCGCCATCATCTTCTACCTCTCCAGGTAACAGCAACTCATGCGAAACGTGATTGTCAAGACACATAGTGGGCCTCGGTATATTTTTGCTCTTCCTTGCAAATGAGAATCCGAAACAACCGCCGCAACCCATTTCAGTCACTCTTCCTGTGGAGTATCTCTTTATAAACATGAGTTTTTTGGTTCTGAAAAATAACTTTATCCTCTATAGTTAACAAGCTTTATCCCCGAATCTACAAACAACGACAAAAAAACAAAAAAATAAAATTTACATTAACCTCAACCATTAACAAATTAAATAACCTACTCAAATTATGCAACCTCAAAATGAAAAAATTAGCTATTACAAGCACAACCCAACTGTTAAAATAATGCTAGTCTATGGTTTCCAGATATGACGCCTTTATTAAACAATATTTAAAAAACATAAAAACCCAAACATCCATACACCAAAATTATATATAAAGTAAGGTTCGATATGAGAGAGTAAGATTCTAGCCTGATTTACAGAGTAGGGATGAGGGCTTTAAGCCCTGATCAGCTTTGCTATTCCAGAGGATGCCATTCAGAAAAGTGAAAGAAACAGTTGATCAAGTTGATTCCATTTCGATTCAAAACCAACATCTCGAGGACTCCAGTTTAATATGAATCAAACCAGTCGAGGCTACTCTTTTTCTCCTAAAATAACAACAGCATCCTTGACCTTTTCTACCATTAAACAAATAAAAATAATAAATTGAAATTAAATTTGAAGCCAAATTCAAAGAAGAGACAACTGAATTAGCAAAAAAAGGACAACTTGTATCTGGAACTTTCAGAATACATCACAATGAAAATGAAAGGTTTGAACTTTTAAAAATTAAATGTATAATAAATTATATATGTAAAGATCAGATATCTACCTAAATATCCAGAATGATACAAAGACTTTGTGTAGTTGAAAACAATTCAACGCCCCAGCTGCGTATCCATCAAGAAGTAAACAAATTAAAATAAATGGATTGATGTAATATGGGGATTTTGAAGGGAAATTGGGGGCTAAGCTAATAGGGAGCCCTAATTTATACCGAGGCGAGGGGCGATGTTACGGGGGAGGACTGTGGAGAGAGAATCAGATTCGTACTCTTATCGAAAAGGCAAAAGCTTACATCTGTTTGCGCGTGAAAGGTTTTGCAGTTTTTATTTTTCAAGGAGAGAAATTGCTAGTTTTAATATATTAGGACCGAACTTGATAAAATGTAGAATTTGAGGGATAATTTTATAGTTTGGTCATTTGCTAATACATATAAGGCTATCTATATACATCTAATCGGTCAGGATCAATAGCATTTTCCTTAAATAACATTTCGCCTTAAATAGCATTCTTTTATTAAAATTACGTCGTTTTGAAAGGACGCGGTGACATTTTTATAAATACGCGGTGACATTTTATTTACAAAAATGCCACCGCGTCCCTCCAAAACGATGTAGTTTTAATAAAAAAATGATATTTAAGGCGGAATGCTATTTAAGGAGAATGCTCTTGATCCTTACCGTACATCTTATATACATTTATATATAATAAGACAAATTTTTTTATTTTTTTTTGTTATTGTTGTTTGGTATCGAACTATAATTTAATTGTTACTAAAATAATTTTTAAAATCACTGATTTTATTTTATTAATTATTATTAAAACACTTTTTAAACTTAAAATTTAATTAAGTTTTTTAGAGTAACTTAGAATTTTATAACAATTTGTTTTCTATAGAAGTTATTTACTAATATTGATTATTTTGGGCCTAAATTAAAATACCTAAGATCATTTTAATATATTAACAATCATATATTTAGTAATAAATTATTCTACTATTATATTATTGTGAAACTCCAAATTTTATGAATAAAGATTTAATTTTTTTGAAATATTTTTTTAAATATTATGGTGTAAATTTGAGATAATGTTATAGTTGTGGGTAATATTTATAAATTTTGCAAAGTTTGTAAGTTGGTGTATTATATTCGATTGGTCGGGGAATATTATTTTTATCGGGGAATATTCGTACAACGGCGCAATCATTGGTGGACCCCACAACGGAATTATTGTCAGATTGAGAAAATGACAAAAATATTTTATGAAAATAACGGCGGAAGTTTTACCGTTAACTGTTGAAACACCCGGTGTTAAAAGTACAGTAATACGCGTGGTTGCATAGTAGCACATGGTATTGGTTATTAATGCTTACGTGATAAGTCACTCAGTTTGATTCAATTATTGTCAATTAATAATATGAATTATTTAGCGATAATGAAGTTTTGTTTTATTCGTATTATTAACGTAATAAAACAGAAACATCTTTTTATATAAAATATAATACTTTATTAAAATTATTCTATAAATATAATATATTATATTTTATTTAAAAGATTTTTCTTTAAATATGGACCGTCAGATTAAAGTAAATCAATCTGGACCGTTCATGGATTAGTTACTATGCACTCCATTTTCCTATAAATAGAAGCTAATTCCTTCATTATTTTCTTACGAATTCACTGAACTCTAGAGAGAAAGAAGAAAAGTATTCTGCTAATTAACTACTTCTTTATTTCAGTTCTTCTTTAAAACGGTAAGGGGTACTATTTCTTTTGTATTCATGAAGAGAACTTCTGTTATCCCATTTGTAAGACCCCGAATTTTATGAAATAAAAGTATTCAATTTTTCTTATAATTATTATTCAGTAAATGGTTAAATTGATAAATGTTAAAGTTAAAGGTGATATGTGAATTTTTTTTTTCAAAAAACACAAGTGGTTATAAAATATTCATTGTTGTCGGGAAATATTCGTTTGGTCGTGGAATATTCTTTCTGTCGGGGAATATTCGTACGACAGCGCAGCCATTTGTGGGCCCCATAACAGAATAACTGTCGGGTGAAGAAAATGATAAATTTGAGTTTTTACAAATAATGGCGTAGTTGTTACCGTTAACACTGTTGGGATACCCGGTGGTTAAAATACAGTAATACGCGTTATTGCACAGTAGCACACGGTATTGCATAGTATTTTTAAAATTATTGATTATTACGTAAGAAGGCACTGCTCAATAATTGTTACAGTAATTACTGTTCAATATTTTATTTTATTGATTCAATAATTGATACGTTAAAATTTTATATTATTGTTGTTCAATAATTATCACTGCACAGTATTTCCCATTATCAGATCAATAATTCATATTATTTGAATAATATTATTAGATAACATTATTAGCAATGTCTAGAAAGTTCTGTCTAAGGAGAGGTTTGGTCACCTAATTGCGCGCCAGTAAGGAGAAATTCTTATTGGAAAGCCCCCACTTTCCTGGGAACGGCCTGGTTGTCATAAATGTGATTCTGTAATATTATTTGTGAATAATTAATTATTGATTCATATGATAAGGAAATATTTATTTTATGTGAATATAAATATTGGATATATTTTGTGGTTAAAAATGAAGAAGTTAATGTTGAGGTGTTTTATCAGTATTTTTGTCGGAATGGAGGTATTAAAAATCAATCAGGGTTTTTGAGATATATTGCGGGGGTTATAATTTTTAATCCGACCGTTGGATCGTTATGATTTTTGGATATGTTATACATATATAAGTTGAGTATATGTCCACAAATTTTGAACCGTTAAAAATGAACGTATGATTTGTTATGAATTTTACGAGATGACTGGAAATTGTTGAATTTTCGGAGTTAATCATTTTGGTGGAAAATTCTAGAATTGGTGGGCCCCACTCTTGGTTGGTGAAGAAATGTGTTGAGACTTTTATTCAAATGTGGTGGGTGGGAATAGTAGCAGGTAAAGCCATCAGGTTACAGGTTAAGTCTGATTCGGCGTGCTAACATTTTCCTATAAATAGAGGCCTAAGTTAGAATTGAAAAACACACCAGAATTCATAAGTTTTCTCTCTTTCTCTCTCTAGATTATTGAGTGTATTTTGTGAGTATTTAGATACTCTGTGAGTTTCTATTCATCAGTGCAAGTTTCCTTCAGCCTTATACCGATCAGAAGTACTGCTCTTTTGAGGTAAGGGATATTATTTTCTTCTTAATGATATTATTTTCTTCAATATCATTATGCTGAAATATTGATATGAACTTTTTATCAAATTTGAAACTTTTTGTGTCGGGGTTACTATTCACGTATACGTTACTATTCACGTATACGACACTATTCACGAATACGGCACTATTCACCGAAAAATAAAATTTTCTCTTTTTGTCCAAGATGTCTATTATGGTTACTATCTTTAATTGTATCCATATTTTGATCTTTATTTTTAAATTCTGTTTCACAATTGATTATTATGAAGTATTATTGATCTTGGATAAACTGTTATACGAATCCCTACTATTTGTCCTTCTGTCTCACTGGATTCGTTTTCTTTAAGATATTTTTCATCATCTTCAGTCCTAAATGATGATATTACTGAATATCTTTGGGCTGTAGTGCAAAGATGTATGATTACTTGATGAATATCTTTGGCCTGTAGTGCAAAGATGAACAGGTGTTGAGATGAACATGACTGACAGGTGATACAAATGAATATCTTTGGCCTGTAGTGCAAAGATAAATATTTGGATAAAGATGATTATTAATTGATGTTACAGGGATAAAATATTGATGATGGACTTTTAAATCTTAGAAGATAGTAGAATTCATTCTCTACTTGACTCTTCTAATGGTTTGTTGTTTCCGCTGCAGTTGTTGATCTAAAACTTGTTGTCGATTATATTCTATCAGATTTTTCCCTGTTGAATACTAATGATAATTTGTTGTATATTATCTTAGTCATAATATTCTTTATAAGTTAAGTATATGCCCACAAATTTTGAACCGTTAAAAATGAACGTATGATTTATTATGAATTTTACGAGATCACTGGTTCAGAAATTGTTGAATTTTCGGAGTTAATGATTTTGGTAGAAAATTCTAAAATTGGTGGGCCCCACTTGTGGTTGGTGAAAAAATGTGCTGAATTATATTTCAAATGTGGTGGGTGGGAATAGTAGCAGGTAAAGCCATCAGGTTGCAGGTCAAGCATATTAAAATTTTCCTATAAATAGAGGGCTAAGTTAGAATTGAAAATCACACCAGAAACAAGTTTTCTCTCTTTCTCTCTCTAGATTATTGTGTGTATTTTGTGAGTATTTAGATACTTTGAGAGTTTCTATTCATCAGAGCAAGTTTTTTTCAGCCTTATAATGGTATTCCGACCAGAAGTACTGATATCTTGAGGTAAGGGATATTATTTTCTTCTTAAATGATATTATTTTCTTCAATATCATTATGCTAAAATATCAACATGAGTTTTTATCAAATTTGGAACTTTTTGTGTCGGGATTACTATTCACGTATACGTTACTATTTACGTATACGACACTATTCACGAATACGACACTATTCACCGAAAAAATAAAATTTTTCCTTTTTGTCCAAGATGTCTATTATGGTTACTATCTTTGATTGTATCCATGTTTTAATCTTTATTTTTGAATTCTGCTTCACAATTAATTATTATGAAGTATTATTGATCTTGGATAAATTGTTATACGAATCCCTACTATTTGTCCTTCTGTCTCACTGGATTCGTTTTTTTTAAGATATTTTTCATCATCCTCAGTCCTAAATGATGATATTACTGAATATCTTTGGCCTGTATTGCAAAGATGTATGATTGCTTGATGAATATCTTTGGCCTGTAGTGCAAAGATGAACAGGTTTTGAGATGAACATGACTGACAGGTGATACAAATAAATATCTTTGGCCTGTAGTGCAAAGATGAATATTTGGATAAAGATGATTATTAATTGATGTTACAGGGATAAAATATTGATGATGGACTTTTAAATCTTAGAAGATAGTAGAATTTTTTCTCTACTTGACTCTTCTAATGGTTTGCTGTTTTCGCTGCAGTTGTTGATCTAAAACTTGTTGTCGATTATATTCTATCAGATTTTTCCCTGTTGAAGACTAACGATAATTTGTTGTATATTATCTTAGTCATAATAATCTTTACCGGGCTAGTTGAGCTCACCCTTTTCCTTTTTGTTCCATTTTTCTTCTCAGGAGGTGAGAACATAGCAGGATCTAGTCGGGGTATGGAGTGATGGTTCTAGAATGATATTTTAGCAGTCCTCACTATTTCTGTAAAATAATGTTTGAATAATTGTATTGAGGACTTATTTGAGTGTGGATATTGTCTAGAAATTAATATTTGTATTTAAACTCACAGTATGTGTTGTCGTATTTTGCACGACAATTGTATTATTGAAGTTGTAGTTTGCTTTCTGTACCATGTATTTGACGACTCAGAATGGGTGTTGTATACCTATTTTGGGGGCGTCACACCATTATTTATTATTCTGTTAGAATAACCAGTATACGCGGTCTACCCTATACTTGGTGACATTCTTCTATTATTCTGTTGGAACATCCTGTCTGTGTATTTTACACCGGACCTGGTTCCGTCTTTATTATTATTCTGTTGAAACATCTTGTCTGTGTGTTTTACACTGAACCTGGTTCCGTCTTTATTATTATTCTGTTGAAACATCCTGTCTGTGTGTTTTACACCGGACCTGGTTCCGTCTTTATTATTATTCTGTTCGAATATCCTGTTTATGCGTTTTACGCCGGACCTGGTTTCATTATTTATTATTCTGTTGGAATAACCTGTCTGTGCGGTCTATCGCAAGTATGGTGATTTCTTTTGTTATTCCATTCTTTATTATACTCAGTTGGTTAAAACTTTGACTTCTATACTCCATGAAATTAGTGGAATATCTTTGATATTTGCGCTTCATCTAGTATCTTTTCATGAAAATATTCTTCTAAGAATTCTTGAATTTTACTCCACAAAGCAGTATCATATTGACAATTTGGATATTGTTAATTCCTGGATAAATTAATTCTTGAACTTGTTTTATTGAATTTTTATATCATTGTCATCATCCTCATGTTTATATTTTGTTGAAAGTCATCTATGGCATGTAGTGCATAGATGGACTTGGTATGATTATGACCAGGAATTAATCGGTGTAATCATGACCGTAATATTACAAATGATGTGAAAAAAATCTTCATTAGCCCGTAGTGCATTGATGGACAGTTTTTGGTATGATTATGGCTATGGATTCTTTTTGGCCGTAGTGCAGAGATGAATTGTTTTATGGTATGATCAGGACCGTTGATGAAAACATGATTATCTTTAGCCGTAGTGCATAGATAATTCGTGGTCGTGATACTAAAGAATATCATTGGCCGTGGTGCAGGGGTGATTCGATGATATGGATTATTTATTAAACTGAGTCCAAGCGATAAAAGTCATGAAAAACCTTTTAAATCATAAAAGATAGTAGATTTTATTCTCTACTTGACTCTTTTAATGGATTGTTGGTTCCGCTGCAGTTAAACTTGATGTCTATTATATTTTATCAGTTTAATATTGTTGAAGACTAATGATAATTTATTCTGCATTATCTTAGTCATAATATTTTTTACTGGGCTAGTTGAGCTCACCCTTTCTTTCACGGTTCTCTTCAGGAAATGAGAATATAGCTGGGACGAGTCGGAAAACGGAGTGATGGACCAGATGATAGCATTAGTAGTCCTCACTATTCTATGTAATAGTGTGATAATAATTGTAATGAGGACTCCTTTTGAGTATGGATACTCTCTAGAAGACAATATTTGTATTCAAACTCACAGTTTATGTTTTATCGTATTGTACACGACAGTTGTATTAATAAGTTGTATTTGAATTCTGTACCATGTATCTGGCGACCCAAGATGGGTGATGTGTAAGACCCCAAATTTTATAAAGATGAATTTTTTATAAATATCATTTTTGAATATTATGGAGTTAATTTGATATAATGTTATAGTTGTGGGTAATATTTATAAATTTTGCAAAGTACGCAAGTTGTTATATAATATTCAATTGGTCGGGAAATATTCATTTTAACAGGGAATATTCGTACAACGGCACAATCATTGGTGGACCCCACAACGGAATTATTGTCGAATTGAGAAAACGACAAAAATATTTTATTAAAAATAACGGCGGAAGTTTTACCATTGATACTGTTGAACTACTCGGTAGTAAAAGTACAGTAATACGTGTGGTTGCATAGTAGCACACGGTATTGATTATTAATGCTTATGTGAGAAGTCACTCAGTTTGATTCAATTATTGTCAGTTAATAATATGAATTATTTAGCGATAATGAAGTTTTGTTTTATTCGTATTATTAATGTAATAAAACAGAAACATATTTTTATATGAAACAGAATACTTTATTAAACTTATTCGATAAATAGAATATATTATATTTTATTTAAAAAAAAATTCTTTAAATATGGACCGTCAAATTAAAGTAATCAATCTGGACCGTTCATGGATTAGTTACTATGCATTCTATTTTTTTATAAATAGCAGCTCATTCCTTCATTATTTCTTACGAATTCACTGAACTCTAGAGAGAGAAACTATAGAGAGAGAGAAGAAAAGTTTCTACTACTTAATAACTTCCTTATTTCAGTTCTTCTTTAAAACGGTAAGGGGTGTTATTCTTTTCTTATTCATGAAGAGAACTGTTGTTATTCCATTTTTTATTATTCTGTTGGAATAACCTGTATACGCGGTCTACCCTGTACTTGGTGACATTCTTCTGTTATTCTGTTGGAACATCCTGTCTGTGTGTTTTACACCGGACCTGGTTCCGTTTTTATTATTATTCTGTTGAAACATCATGTCTGTGTGTTTTACATCGGACCTGGTTCCGTCTTGTTATTATTCTATTGGAACATCATGTCTGTGCGTTTACGCTGTACCTAGTTCTATTATTTATTATTCTGTCGGAATATCCTGTCTGTGCGTTTACGCCGGACCTGGTTCCATTATTTATTATTCTGTCGAAATATCCTGTCTGTGCGTTTACGCCGGACCTGGTTCCACTATTTATTATTCTGTTGGAATAACCTGTCTGTGCAGTCTATCGCATGCCGGGTGATTTCTTTTGTTATTCTATTCTTTATTATACTCAGTTGGTTAAGTTTTAACTTCTATACTCCATGAAATTAGTGGAATATCCTTGATCATTGCGGTTCATCCAGTATCTTTTTATGAAAATATTCTTCTAAGCATTCTTGAATTTTACTCCACAAAGCAGTATCATGTTGACAATTTGGACGTTGTTAATTCTTGAATAAATTAATTCTTGAACTTGTTTTATTGAATTCTTATATCATTGTCATCATCCTCATGTTTATAAAATGTTGAAAGTCATCTATGGCATGTAATGCATAGATGGACTTGGTATGATTATAATCAAGGATTATTCGGTATAATCATGACCGTAATGTTACAAATGATGTGGTAAAAGTCCTCATTGGCCCGTAGTGCATTGATGGACAGTTGTTGGCATGATCATGACCATTAATGAATACATAAATATCCTTGGCCGTAGTGCAGGGGTGATTCGATGATGTGGATTATTTTATTAAGCTGAGTCACCGCGATCACAGTGTTGAAAAACCTTTTAAATCATAGAAGATAGTAGATTTTATTTTCTACTTGACTCTTTTAATGGATTGCTTGTTCCGCTGCAGTTAAACTTGATGTTCGTTATATTTTATCAGTTTAACACTGTTAAAGGCTAATGATAATTTATTATGCATTATCTTAGTCATAATATTTCTTACTGGGCTAGTTGAGCTCACCCTTTCTTTCACTATTCTCTTCAGGAAATGAGAATATAGCTGAGACAAGTCGGGAAACGGAGTGATGGACCAGATGATAGTATTTATAAGACCCCAAATTATTAATAAATGAAATTTAATTTCCTCTATTTATTATTCTGAAATAGTAAGGGTTGATTTGATTAATGTGGTTAGTTATGGGTAAAATGCGCAAATATTTTAAATAAGCAAGTGGTTATAAAATATTCATTGTTGTCGGGGAATATTCGCTTGGTCGTGGAATATTCTTACTGTCGGAGAATATTCGTACGACGACGCAGTCTTTTGTGGGCCCCATAACGGAAAGCGATTGGATGAAGAAAACGACAAAAATAAGTTATTTATAAATAACGGCGTAGTTATTACCGTTAATACTGTTGGAATACCCGGTGGTTAAAACGCGGTAATACGCATTGTTGCACAGTAGCACACTGTATTGCACCAATTATTGATTTTTACGTAAGAAGGCACTACTCAATAATGGTTACAGTAATTACTGTTCAATATTTTATTTTATTGATTAAATAATTGCTACGTTGATATTTTATAATTGTCACTACGCAGTATTTTCCATTATCGGAGCGATAATTCATATTATCTGAATAATATTATTAGATAACATTATTGGCAATGTCTAGAAAGTTCTGTCTAAGGAGAGGTTTGGTCATCTAATTGCGCGCCAGTAAGGAGAAATCTTTATTGGAAAGCCCCCTCTTTCCTGGGAACGGTCTGGTTGCCAGTACTGTGATTCTATAATATTATTTATGTATAATTAATTATTAATTTATATGATGAGAAAAATATTGATTTTATGTGGATATAGATGGAGAAAATTTTTAATGTGACAATTGTTGAAAATTAATATTTTATCTTTTTCTGATAAAATAATTCATTTAAATATATTATTTTAATAATATATTGATGGTGATATTTTTACAAGGAATGTAGGATATATGAGTATATGAGGAGGAAGAGTATTTTTGTGGCATTAAATGATTAACACATGTTTTGTGTGTTGGTGGACACAATTCTTGACCGAAAATTTATTATTGACTGTAAAATCGCCCGTTTATGGATTTCGGTCAATTTCTGTTTAGAATTTGGAAAAACTTTCTTCTGTAAAGTTGTAGAAAATTGAATTTCCTATAAAAACTCGCGAGATTCGAATTTTCTGATAAAAAGGCTATTTATTATGAATTATTGAAGTTCTGAAGTTCCGAAATAATTGATTTTTGGAAGTTTAATTTATTATTTTGAATAAAAACGTTTTTTGGCATTTAAGTGGGCTAACATGTGATATAAATGGGCTGAGATCAGATGTCTAGAGGTGGACAAAGGAAAATTTGATAAATATATTAATATTATATTAAATTTTCTGCTTTGGTGTTCTAAGCATTTTCCTATAAATAGGGTGCTTATGTGACGCCCCCAAAATTAGGTATACATAACCCATCTTGGGTCGTCAGATACATAGTACAGAATACAAATACAACTTACTAATACAACTGTCGTGTACAATACGACAAAACATAAACTGTGAATTTGAATACAAATATTATCTTCTAGAGAGTATTCATACTCAAAAGGAGTCCTCATTACATTTATTAACACACTATTACATAGAATAGTGAGAACTACCAACTAATACTATCATTCGGACCATCACTCCGTTCCCCGACTTGTCCCAGCTACGTTCTCATTTTCTGAAGAGAACAGTGAAAGAAAGGGTGAGCTCAACTAGCCCAGTAAGAAAATATTATGACTAAGATAATGCAGAATAAATTATCATTAGCCTTCAATAATGTTAAACTGATAAAATATAATAGACATCAAGTTTAACTGTAGCGTAACAAGCAATCCATTAAAAGAGTCAAGTAGAAAATAAACTCTACTATCTTTTATGATTTAAAAGGTTTTTCAACACTGTGATCGCGGTGACTCAGCTTAATAAAATAATCCACATCATCGAATCACCCCTGCACTACGGCCAAGGATATTCTTATATTCATTAATGGTCATGATCATGCCAACAACTGTCCATCAATGCACTACGGGCCAATGAGGACTTTTACCACATCATTCGTAACATTACGGTCATGATTACACCGAATAATCCCTGGTCATAATCATACCAAGTCCATCTATGCACTACAGGCCACAGATGACTTTCAACATTTTATAAACATGAGGATGATGACAATGATATAAAAATTCAATAAAACAAGTTCAAGAATTAATTTATCCAAGAATTAACAACGTCCAAATTGTCAACATGATACTGCTTTGTGGAGTAAAATTCAAGAACGCTTAGAAGAATATTTTCATGAAAAGATACTGGATGAAACGCAATTATCAAGGATATTCCACAAATTTCATGGAGTATAGAAGTCAAAACTTAACCAACTGAGTATAATAAAGAATGGAATAATAAAAGAAATCACCATGTATGCGATAGACCGCACAGACAGGTTATTCCAACAGAATAATAAATAATGGAACCAGGTCCGGCGTAAACGCACAGACAGGATATTCCGACAGAATAATAAATAATGGAACCAGGTCCGGTGTAAAACACACAGACAAGATGTTCCAACAGAATAATAACAAGACGGAACCAGGTCCGGTGTAAAACACACAGACAGGATGTTCCAACAGAATAATAATAAAAACGGAACCAGGTCCGGTGTAAAACACACAGACAGGATGTTCCAACAGAATAATAATAAAAACGGAACCAGGTCCGGTGTAAAACACACAGATAGGATGTTCCAACAGAATAATAGAAGAATGTCACCAAGTATAGGGTAGACCACGTATACAGGTTATTCCAACAGAATAATAAGAAATGGAATAACAACAGTTCTCTTCATGAATAAGAAAGAACAACACCCCTTACCGTTTTAAAGAAAAGCTGAAATAAGGAAGTAGTTAAGTAGCAGAATACTCTTCTTCTCTCTCTCTATAGTTTCTCTCTATAGTTTCTCTCTCTAGAGTTCAGTGAATTCGTAAGAAATAATGAAGGAATGAGCTACTATTTTTAGAAAAATAGAATGCATAGTAACTAATCCATGAACGGTCCAGATTGATTACTTTAATCTGACGGTCCATATTTAAAGAAATTTTTTTTAAATAAAATATAATATATTCTATTTATAGAAAAACTTTAATAAAGTATTCTGTTTTATATAAAAAGATGTTTCTGTTTTATTACGTTAATAATACGAATAAAACAAAACGTCATTATCGCTAAATAATTCATATTATTAACTGACAATAATTGAATCAAACTGAGTGACTTCTCACATAAGCATTAATAATCAATACCGTGTGCTACTATGCAACCACACGTATTACTGTACTTTTACTACCGAGTAGTTCAACAGTAACAATGGTAAAACTTCCGTCGTTATTTTTAATAAAATATTTTTGTCGTTTCTCAATTCGACAATAATTCCGTTGTGGGGTCCACCAATGATTGTGTCGTTGTACGAATATTCCCTGCTAAAACGAATATTCCCCGACCAATCGAATATTATATGACAACTTGGGTACTTTACAAAATTTATAAATACTACCCATAACTATTATATCAAATCCACACTATAATATAAAAAAAAATTATTTCGAGAAAAATTAAATATTTATTCATAAAATCTGGGGTTTCACAATCTCCCCTCCTTATAGAATTTCGCCCTCGAAATTTACGTACGTACTTGGTATGCCAAACATGTGAGGATACCTTGACTTCACTTCAAATTCTAACTCTTGAGGTATAACCTTTGAGCATCGAATATGATCCTTCTTATCCAAGATGTTAACACGTATTTCTTCATACGTTAAATCTTTCGCTATCTCGTCTGGTTCTAAATTAATAATGTGGTTCGGGTCGTCCACATATTTACGTAACATCGATACGTAAAAAAAATGTTCTGAACACGCAACATACTTGGCGGTAAAACGAGTCTATAGGCCACAGTTCCTACTTCATCGAGGATTTCAAATGGGCCAATTAAATCGAGAGTTGAAATTTCCTCCCTTTGTCAATTCGTGCTTCTAGAATAACGTCCTCTTAAACCTTCTTCTTCACATTCATCAGCTCCGGGTGTGTAGCTTGAACGGCTTTAACGTTATCGATTAAAGTCAATTTTACTCGTATATTCGTTATCTTCATATGGGTCCCTCGAGTCTTTAACTCTATCTTCGTCATTTGTAAGTTATACGAAATGAGTCTTTGTTTTAACAACATCGCACTCGTAAACACATACGATCTTCTACTCAACACGTCAGTTACCACGTTCGTTCTTCCACAATGATATTGAATGGTACGGTCGTAATCTTCAACAGCTCGAGCCAACGTCTTTGGCGCATGTTACGTTCGTTTTAGTTGAAGAAATATTTGAGGGTTTAAGAAATGGGTTTTGTACTGGGGTCAATACAAAATTTAATTTTACGCTCTGGGGTAGGCTAAGAAGTCTTCAAGAATACGTCAAGAAATTTATTAACAATAGAAATATCGTTCAAAACTGTAACCCTCATCCAAGACTTGGATAACACGTCACATTGATACCTATCAACTTGCCATCGTCATTTACAACGTCTCCTACGGAAAGTCTAGCTTCGGTGCATTCCACACCAGGAAGTCAACAACTAAAGAAACGAGAATTTTTACTTATGGCTTGATATGACAATGATTGACTTTAGTGGTTTGGTTACTTGAATTCGCATAACAGGTTGGTTAGGAATATGAAAACTAACAACCTTACGAAAAGCATGATGAGCAGTTAACCAATCATTTCCAAAAATCACATCAATGCAAGTATTTTCAAAGAGATAAGATCAACAGGTAACGTGAAAGTGTTGATTTGAACAAGATTTATAAATAGTGGAGGTAACAAAGGTTTCTCCCAACGGAATTTCAACAGAGAAATCAAAGTCTAACTTCTCCAGAGTTAAGTTCAAATATTGAACACAACTAGGTGAAATAAAAGAGTGAGTAGAACCGGTATCTAACACGGTATAGACTTCGCAAGAGTTTATGACTAACATACCCGTGATAATTTTATTCAGGTTCCTTGTCACGAAAAAAACGCTCTCTCTTAAACTACTGGCTTTGGCTTTTCTGGAACGGTCTTTGGTGTCTCCATCCTATCTGAACTTGTCTTCGGTGAACGACAAAATCGGGCTAAGTGACCTTCTCTTCCACAATTATAGCATGCTTTGGATGGCATCGCGCAGTTTGGACTGATGTGTCCCTCCCTTCCGCATTTGAAGCATATGATAGGTGGTCGTTCTCCTTCCTTAACAACGGGTGCTGGTGCTGACGTCTTTTCATCATTGTTGAATCTCCTCTTCTTGAAATGACCATTCTTATTGTTTTGGCCCTGATTACCACCGAAGTGGTTACCATTTCTGGCCTGTTGATTCCCTCCACGCTTGTTATCACCGCTTCGATGACTGCTCTCACTGGTATTATCATTTTGTCGACTGCTCTCTTTTGGTTGCGTTGACTCGTTATCGCGCTCCACTAACTGAGCCCTATTCACAACATCTGAATACAAACACAGTTTATGAGAAATAAGATGTTGACGTATCTCAGGTTTCAAACCTCGCAAAAACATTCGCGTCATTCGCTCTTCATTATCCACCAAGTGGGACGCAAATCGGGACAACTCGGTAAACTTGGCTTCGTACTGCAACACGGTCATGTTGTTTTGCTCCAACTTGATGAACTCCACCTCCTTCATGTGACGAATGCTTTCGGGAAAGTACTTGTCATTGAACATCTCTTGGAACTTCTCCCAAGACATCTTGAGTGCGTCAGGCTGGGTACGTTTTACAGATTCCCACCAGTAATCTGCCTCTTCACGTAACATAAAGGTGGCAAAGGGAATCTTTTGCTCCTCGGAGCATCCTAAGACATCAAATATCTTGGTGATCTGTTTTAACCACGTCTCCGCCTTAAGTGGTTCTGGCTTTCCCAAAAATTTCAGTGGTCCTAGCTCCTTGAACTGCTTAGCGGTGACCAACCGTGGGTTGTCATTGTTTTCTCCTGCATTATAAATAGGAGCCGTCTTCGCCTGATGTTGCATGAATTCTAAAAAGCTCTTAAATGTACCGTCGTTTGACAATTGATCAGTGTTGTTGTTTATAGGAGGATTATCGTCATCCTGTTGCACATTGTCCTGATTATTGATCTGTGGAGACTCAACGGTCTCCTGTGCTCCATTGATGTTCTCAACATTCTCGGATGCCATTTTTAAACACTGCCACAAAACAAGGGTTAATTGACATGCAACATATTATCCCTATACTTTGACCGACCAATTAAATACCAAATAAACTTAGGTAGGTCATACTAGCGAAGGAATTCCCCGTCTCTCCCCTCCTAGTTCTATTCTCACATCCTAGCCAGGGATCATATCCCTAAGCTCTGATACCAACTGTGACGTCCCCAAAATTAGGTATACATAACCCATCTTGGGTCGTCAGATACATAGTACAGAATACAAATACAACTTACTAATACAACTGTCGTGTACAATACGACAAAACATAAACTGTAAATTTGAATACAAATATTATCTTCTAGAGAGTATTCATACTCAAAAGGAGTCCTCATTACATTTATTAACACACTATTACATAGAATAGTGAGAACTACTAACTAATACTATCATTCGGACCATCACTCCGTTCCCCGACTTGCCCCAGCTACGTTCTCATTTCCTGAAAAGAACAGTGAAAGAAAGGGTGAGCTCACCTAGTCCAGTAAGAAATATTATGACTAAGATAATGCAGAATAAATTATCATTAGCCTTCAACAATGTTAAACTGATAAAATATAATAGACATCAAGTTTAACTGTAGCGGAACAAGCAATCCATTAAAAGAGTCAAGTAGAAAATAAACTCTACTATCTTTTATGATTTAAAAGGTTTTTCAACACTGTGATCGCTGGGACTCAGCTTAATAAAATAATCCACATCATCGAATCACCCCTGCACTACGGCCAAGGATATTCGTATATTCATTAATGGTCATGATCATGCCAACAACTGTCCATCAATGCACTACGGGCCAATGAGGACTTTTACCACATCATTCGTAACATTACGGTCATGATTACATCGAATAATCCCTGGTCATAATCATACCAAGTCCATCTATGCACTACAGGCCACAGATGACTTTCAACATTTTATAAACTTGAGGATGATGACAATGATATAAAAATTCAATAAAACAAGTTCAAGAATTAATTTATCCAAGAATTAACAACGTCTAAATTGTCAACATGATACTGCTTTGTGGAGTAAAATTCAAGAACGCTTAGAAGAATATTTTCATGAAAAGATACTGGATGAAACGCAATTATCAAGGATATTCCACAAATTTCATGGAGTATAGAAGTCAAAACTTAACCAACTGAGTATAATAAAGAATGGAATAACAAAAGAAATCACCATGTATGCGATAGACCGCACAGACAGGTTATTCCAACAGAATAATAAATAATGGAACCAGGTCCGGCGTAAACGCACAGACAGGATATTCCGACAGAATAATAAATAATGAAACCAGGTCCGGTGTAAAACACACAGACAAGATGTTCCAACAGAATAATAACAAGACGGAACCAAGTCCGGTGTAAAACACACAGACAGGATGTTCCAACAGAATAATAATAAAAACGGAACCAGGTCCGGTGTAAAACACACAGACAGGATGTTCCAACAGAATAATAGAAGAATGTCACCAAGTATAGGGTAGACCGCGTATACAGGTTATTCCAACAGAATAATAAGAAATGGAATAACAACAGTTCTCTTCATGAATAAGAAAGAACAACACCCCTTACCGTTTTAAAGAAGAGCTGAAATAAGGAAGTAGTTAAGTAGCAGAATACTCTTCTTCTCTCTCTCTATAGTTTCTCTCTCTAGAGTTTAGTGAATTCGTAAGAAATAATGAAGGAATGAGCTGCTATTTATAGAAAAATAGAATGTATAGTAATTAATCCATGAATGGTCCAGATTGATTACTTTAATCTGACGGTCCATATTTAAAGAAAAATCTTTTAAATAAAATATAATATATTCTATTTATAGAATAACTTTAATAAAGTATTCTGTTTTATATAAAAAGATGTTTCTGTTTTATTACGTTAATAATACGAATAAAACAAAACGTCATTATCGCTAAATAATTCATATTATTAACTGACAATAATTGAATCAAACTGAGTGACTTCTCACATAAGCATTAATAATCAATACCGTGTGCTACTATGCAATCACACGTATTATTGTACTTTTACTACCGAGTAGTTCACCAGTAACAATGGTAAAACTTTCGCCGATATTTTTAATAAAATATTTTTGTCGTTTTCTCAATCCGACAATAATTCTGTTGTGGGGTCCACCAATGATTGTGTCGTTGTACGAATATTCCCTGTTAAAACGAATATTCCCCGACCAATCGAATATTATATGACAACTTGGATACTTTACAAAATTTATAAATACTACCCATAACTATTATATCAAATCCACACCATAATATAAAAAAAAATTATTTCGAGAAAAATTAAATATTTATTCATAAAATCTGGGGTTTCACAGTTTAGGTTAGAATTGAAAATCACACCAGAAACACAAGTTTCTCTCTATTTCTCTCTCTATATCGAGCGTATTCTTGTGAGTATTTGATACTTTGAGTGTTGCTATACGGTGCAAGTTTTCTTCAGCACTATATCTAGTATTCCAGTCAGAAGTACCGTCTTTTCGAGGTAAGGGATGTTATTTTATTCGAAAATGATATTATTTCTTCAATATCATTATATTGGTTGGAAATTTTTATCAAATTTAGAACTTTTTATGTCGGAGTTATTATTCATGAGTTACTATTCACGAGTTACTATTCATAAGTTACTATTCACCGAAAAATAAAATTTTCTTCTTTTTGTCCAAAATATCTATTATGGATACTAGCTTTGATTGTATCCATGTTTTGATCATTCTTGAATTTTACTCCACTATGATTATTTATGAGGTATTTTTGGACATGGAATAGCTGAAATACGAATCCTTAATATTTATTATTTTGTTTCACTGGATTCGTTTCCTTTAAAATATTTTTCATCATCCTCAGTCCTAAATGATGATATAATTGAATATCTTTGGCCTGTAGTGCAAAGATTAATGATTTCTGATGAATATCTTTGGCCCGTAGTGCAAAGATGAAGAGGTGTTTAGATGAACATGACCAACTGGTGAATATCTTTGGCCTGTAGTGCGAAGATGAATATTGATTGTTGTTACAGGGATAAAATATTGATGATTGACTTTTAAATTCATAGATAATAGTAGATTTCATTCTCTACGTAACTCTTCTATGAATTATTATTTTCCGCTGCGAATATAGATTTAAAACTTGTTGTCTACTGTATTCTATTAGATTTTTCTCTGTTGAAGACTAACGATAATTTATTTTATATTATCTTAGTCATAATGTTCTTTACTGGGCTAGTTGAGCTCACCCTTTTCCTTGTTGTTCCATTTTCTTCTCAGGAGGCGAGAATGTAGCAAGTACTAGTCGGGGTATGGAATAAAGGTTCTAGGAAGTTGTTTTAGTAGTCCTCACCATTTTTTTTGGAAAATATTGTACCAATAATTGTAATGAGGACTTATTTGAGTGTGGATATTGTCTAGATGATAATATTTGTATTTACACTCACAGTTTTTATGTTGTATTAATAAAGTTATAGTTGTTTCTGTACCATGTTATTGACGACTCAGAATGGGTATTGTATACCTGTTTTGGGGGCGTCACAGTATTAGTAGTCCTCACTATTCTATTAAATAGTGTGACAATAATTGTAATGAGGACTCCTTTTGAGTTTGTATAGTCTCTAGTAGGCAATAATTGTATTCAAACTCACAGTTATGTTTTGTCGTATTGTACACGATAGTTGTATTAGTAAGTTGTATTTGTATTATGTACCATGTATCTGACGACCCATGATGGGTGATGTATACCTAATTTTGGGGGCGTCACAGTTGGTATCAGAGCTATAAGTAAAGAGCCCCGAGCCTCTCGCTGGTGACTTCCTGTTGATGGGGGATGCACCGAAGCCAGACTCTCCGTAGGGGACGCCGTTCTGCGGTGGCAAACTGATAGGTATCAATGTAAGTTACTGACACAAGTTGGTGTCCAGAGTCACAGTTGGTATCAGAGCTTAGGGATATGATCCATGGCTAAGATGTGAGAATAGAACTAGGAGGGGAGAGACGGGGAATTCCTTCGCTAGTATGACCTACCTAAGTTTATTTGCATGGTATTTAATTGGTCGGTCAGAATATAAGGATAATATATGACATATCAATTAACTTTTATTTTGTGGCAGTATCTGAAAATGGCATCTGAGAATGTTGAGAATAGCAATGGAGCACAGGCGACTGTTGATTCACTACATATCAATAATCAGGATAATGTGCATCAGGAAGGTGACAATCCTCATGCAAACAACAACACTGACCAGATGATGAATGATGAAATGTTCAGAAATTTTATGCAGTTCATGCAACAGCAGGCGAGAGCGGCTCCTATCCAAAATGTAGGTGGAAACACTGAAAACTCTCGGTCGGTCGCCGCTAAACAGTTCAAGGAGCTGGGACCACCGGAGTTTAAGGGAGAGCCAAAACCACTTATAGCGGAAACATGGATAAAGCAGATCACCAAGATATTTAATGTCTTGGGATGCTCCGAGGAACAAAAGGTTCCCTTTGCCGCCTTTATGTTGTGAGGAGAGGCAGATTACTGGTGGGAATCGATTAAACGTACTCAACCTGCCGCACTAAAGATGTCTTGGGAGAAGTTCCAAGAGTTGTTCAATGACAAATATTTTCCCGAAAGTGTTCGTCACATGAAGGAGGTGGAGTTCATCAAATTGGAGCAGAATAATATGACCGTGTCGCAGTATGAGGCTAAATTTGCTGAGTTGTCCTGGTTTGCGTCTCACTTGGTGGATAATGAAGAGCGAATGACGCGAATGTTTTTGCGAGGTTTGAAACCTGAGATACGTCAACATCTTATTTCTCATAAACTGTATTTGTATTCAGATGTTGTGAATAGGGCTCAGTTAGTGGAACGCGATAACGAGTCAACGTAACCAAAAGAGAGCAGTCGGCAAAATGATAATACCAGTGAGAGCAGTCATCGAAGCGGTGACAACAAGCGTGGTGGGAATCAGCAGGCCAGAAATGGTAACCACTTCGGTGGTAATCAGGGCCAAAACAATAAGAATGGTCATTTCAAGAAGAGGAGATTCAACAATAATAGAAAGACGTCAGCACCAGCACCCGTTGTTAAGGAAGGAGAACGACCACCTATCATATGTTTCAAATGCGGAGGGGAGGGGCACATCAGTCCAAACTGCGCGATGCCGTCTAAAGCATGTTATAATTGTGGAAGAGAATGTCATTTAGCCCGATTTTATCGTTTACCAAAAGTAAGTTTAGCCAAGATGGAGACACCAAAGGCCGTCCCAGAAAAGTCAAAACTGGTAGTGTAAGGGAGAGCGTTTGTTGTGACCTCTCAGAAAGCAAGGAACCCGAATGAGGTCATTACGGGAAAGCTTATCATAAACTCTAACGAAGTCTATACTTTATTTGATACCGGTTCTACCCATTCTTTTATTTCTCCTACTTGCGCTCATCGATTAAATTTGACTCCGGAGAAATTAGACTTTGACTTATCTATTGAAACACCATTGGGAGAAATCTTCATTACATCCACGGTTTATAAGTCCTGTTTGGTTCAAGTTGGTACCCACACATTACCTGTCGATCTTATTTCATTAAAAATACTTGCATTTGACGTGATTCTAGGGATTGATTGGTTAACTACCCATCATGCAAAAATTGATTGTTTTCGTAAGGTTGTTAGCTTTCATATTCCTAATCGACCTATTATGCAAATTCAAGCAACCAAACCATTAAAATCAATCGCTGTCATCTCAAGCCATAAAGCTATTCGTTTATTGAAAAACGAATGTCAAGCTTTCTTAGCTCATGTCACGGATCTAAATAAAAATACGTCAGTTTTGAATGATATTTCTATTGTTAATAAATTCCCTGACGTATTCCCTGAAGAACTTCCTGGCCTACCCCTAGAGCGTGAAATTGAATTTTATATCGACCTTGAACCCGGTACAAAACCCATTTTTAAAGTCTCATATCGAATGGCTCCTATTGAACTTCAGGAGTTAAAGATCCAACTGCAGGAATTGTTAGACATTGACTTTATTCGTCCCAGTACTTCTCCTTGGGGTGCTCCTGTACTATTCGTGAAGAAGAAAGATGGAAGTATGCGACTTTGTATTGATTATCGGGAGTTGAATCATGTCACCATAAAAAACAGGTACCCATTGCCACGTATTGATGACCTGTTTGACCAGTTGCAAGGAGCACAATTCTTTTCAAAGATCGATCTTCGTTCTGGATATCATCAGCTGAAGGTTAGAACTGAGGATATTCCAAAGACGGCTTTCAGAACTCGGTACGGGCATTATGAATTCCTAGTCATGTCCTTTGGATTGACTAATGCTTCTGCTGCCTTCATGGATATGATGAACCGGGTATTCAAGGAATATTTGGATCACTTTGTGATCGTCTTTATTGATGACATCCTTATTTATTCCAAAAGCCGTGAAGATCATGAGCAACACTTGAGGCTGGTACTCCAAAAGTTTCGTGAATATAAACTTTATGCCAAGTTGAAGAAATGCGAGTTCTGGCTGGAGGAGGTAGCATTCCTTGGACACGTAGTATCAAGTCGTGGAATATCTGTTGACCCGGCAAAGATTGAAGCTATTCAAAGCTGGGCGCAACCTAAATCAGTGACCGAAGTACGTAACTTTCTTGGTTTAGCTGGTTATTATCGAAGATTCGTGGAAGGATTTTCTCGAATCGCTACTCCATTAACTCAGCTGACTCGAAAAGATACAAAGTTCGGTTGGAGCGAAGAATGTGAGAAGAGTTTTCAAGAACTCAAGAGGAGACTCATTTCAGCACCTGTTCTAACAATACCATCTGGCTCGGAGGGATTTGTCATCTATAGTGATGCTTCGAGCAAAGGGTTGGGATGCGTTCTCATGCAACATGGAAAAGTCATAGCCTATGCATCAAGACAACTTAAGGAATATGAGAGGAATTATCCTACTCATGATCTAGAGTTGGGAGCTGTTGTCTTTGCACTTAAAATTTGGAGGCATTACTTGTATGGGGAGAAGGTGGAGATCTTTATGGATCATAAAAGCCTCAAATATTTTTTCACTCAAAAGGAACTCAACATGCGACAACGATGTTGGCTTGAATTGTTGAAAGATTATGATCATACCATTCAATATCATCTTGAAAAAGCGAACGTGGTAGCTGACACATTGAGTAGAAGATCATATGCAAGTACGAGTGCGATATTTTCAACACAAAGGCCCATTTTGTGTGACTTACAAAGGATGGAGATAAAGTTAAAGACTCCAGGGACCCATGTGATGATGGCGAATATACGAGTAGAACCAACTTTAATCGATAAAGTTAAAGCTGCTCAAGCTACAGACCTGGAGCTGATGCGTATGAGGAAAAAAGTGCAAGAAGGTGCTATGCCGGAAGCAAGAATCGATGAAAAAGAAATACTTCGAGTCAACTTCAGACTTTGTGTTCCTAACAACCCTGATTTAAAGTATCAAATCATGATGGAGGCGCACAACACATCGTTTGCAATCCATCCTGGGAGTACCAAAATGTATCATGATCTTCGTCATACATTTTAGTGGAGAAATATAAAGCGAGAGATAGCGCTGTTTATCTCAAGGTGTGTAACTTGTCAACGAGTCAAAGCGGAGTATCAAGTACCAAAAGGTCCATTGCAACCACTTGAAATTCCAGAATGGAAGTGGGAGCACATTACCATGGATTTCGTTACCGGTCTTCCTAAGGTTTCTCAAGGTATAGATGCAATTTGGGTCATTGTTGATAGATTGACCAAGTCTGCTCATTTTTTACCGATACGAGAAATTTATACACTTGAACGTCTTGCTCGTATGTACATAAACGAGATTGTAAGACTGCATGGTATGCCAGTATCCATAGTTTTTGATCGAGACCCAAGTTTCACTTCACGATTTTGGGTTAGTTTACAAAAAGCTATGGGCACGAATTTACAATTTATTTCGGCATATCATTCTCAGACGGACGGACAATCAGAGAGGACTATTCAAACTCTTGAAGATCTATTAAGACTCTGTGTCCTTGATTTCAAGGGAAGTTGGGACAAGTTCTTACAATTGGTGGAGTTTTTTTACAATAATAGTTATCAAGCAAGTATTGGCATAGCTCCATTCGAAGCATTGTATGGAAGAAAATGTTCTCCAGTATGCTGGGATGAGGTGGGTGAAGCAACGTTGTTGGGACCGGACTTGGTACGTATGACTACAGAAAAGATTCAAATGATCCGACAACGTATAAAAATCTCACAAGATCGACAAATGAGTTATGTTGATCTTCATCGAAAGGACGTGGAATTTGATATAGGAGATCATGTGTTCTTACGTGTTGCTCCATGGAAGGGAGTTACGAGATTTGAAAAGAGAGAAAAGCTCAATCCTCGATTCATCGGTCCATTTTTAATCTTCGATCGAGTAGGAACTGTGGCTTATAGACTCGCTTTACCGCCAAGTATGTCTCGTGTTCATAACGTTTTTCACATATCCATGTTACGTAAATATGTGGAAGACCCGAACCACATTATTGAGTTAGAACCAGACGAAATAGCGGAGGATTTGACGTATGAAGAAGTTCATGTTCAAATCTTGGATAAGAATGAACATATTCTACGCTCCAAGGTTATACCTCAAGTCAAAATTTTGTGAAAAAACCACGATGTTGAGGAAATGACTTGGGAGTTAAAATCTGAAATGAAGTCAAGGTATCCTTACCTCTTCGACATACCAGGTATGTACCCTAATTTTGAGGGTGAAATTTCATAAGAAGGGGAGGTTGTAAGACCCCAAATTTTATAAAGATGAATTTTCTATAAATAACATTTTTGAATATTATGGAGTTAATTTGATATAATGTTATAGTTGTGGGTAATATTTATAAATTTTGCAAAGTACGCAAGTTGTTATATAATATTCGATTGGTCGGGGAATATTCATTTTAACAGGGAATATTTATACAACGGCACAATCATTGGTGGACCCCACAACGAAATTATTGTCGGATTGAAAAAACGACAAAAATATTTTATTAAAAATAACGGCGGAAGTTTTACCATTGTTACTGTTGAACTACTCGGTAGTAAAAGTACAGTAATACGTGTGGTTGCATAGTAGCACACGGTATTGATTATTAATGCTTATGTGAGAAGTCACTCAGTTTGATTCAATTATTGTCAGTTAATAATATGAATTATTTAGCGATAATTAAGTTTTGTTTTATTTTTATTATTAACGTAATAAAACAGAAACATCTTTTTATATAAAACAGAATACTTTATTAAAGTTATTCTATAAATAGAATATATTATATTTTATTTAAAATATTTTTCTTTAAATATGGACCGTCAGATTAAAGTAATCAATCTGGACCGTTCATGTACTAGTTACTATGCATTCTATTTTTCTATAAATAGCAGCTCATTCCTTCATTATTTCTTACGAATTCACTGAACTCTAGATAGAGAAACTATAGAGAGAGAGAAGAAATGTTTCTACTACTTAACTACTTCCTTATTTCAGTTCTTCTTTAAAACGGTAAGGGGTGTTATTCTTTCTTATTCATGAAGAGAACTGTTGTTATTCTATTTCTTATTATTCTGTTGGAATAACCTGTATACGCGGTCCACCCTATACTTGGTGACATTCTTTTGTTATTCTGTTGGAACATCATGTCTGTGTGTTTTACACCAGACCTGGTTCCGTTTTTATTATTATTCTGTTGGAACATCCTGTCTGTGTGTTTTACACCGGACCTGGTTCCGTCTTGTTATTATTCTGTTGGAACATCCTGTCAGTGCGTTTAAGCCGGACCTGGTTCTATTATTTATTATTCTGTCGGAATATCCTGTCTGTGCGTTTACGCCGGACCTGGTTCCATTATTTATTATTCTGTCGGAATATCATGTCTGTGCGTTTACGCCGGACCTGGTTCCATTATTTATTATTCTGTTGGAATAACCTGTCTGTGCGGTCTATCGTATGCCGGGTGATTTCTTTTGTTATTCTATTCTTTATTATACTCAGTTGGTTAAGTTTTAACTTCTATACTCCATGAAATTAGTGGAATATCCTTGATAATTGCGGTTCATCCAGTATCTTTTTATGAAAATATTCTTCTAAGCATTCTTGAATTTTACTCCACAAAGCAGTATCATGTTGACAATTTGGACGTTGTTAATTCTTGGATAAATTAATTCTTGAACTTGTTTTATTGAATTCTTATATCATTGTCATCATCCTCATGTTTATAAAATGTTGAAAGTTATATATGGCATGCAATGCATAGATGGACTTGGTATGATTATAACCAGGGATTATTCGGTATAATCATGACCGTAATGTTACAAATGATGTGGTAAATGTCCTCATTGGCCCGTAGTACATTGCTGGACAGTTGTTGGCATGATCATTGTGAGACCCCAGATTTTATGAATAAATATTTAATTTTCTCGAAATAATTATGGTGTGGATTTGATATAATATTATAGTTGTGGGTATTATTTATAAATTTTGCAAAGTAAGCAAGTTGTTTTAAAATATTCGTTTGGTCGGAGAATATTCTTTTTATCGGGAAATATTCGTTCGACGACACAATCATTGGTGGACCCCACAACAGAAGTATAGTCGTAGTTAGAAAACAACAAAATTATCTTTCTATAAAAATAACGGCTGAGGTGTTACCGTTAAAACTGTTGAACTGCCCGGTAGTAAAAGTACAATAATACGCGTAATTGCATAGTAGCACACGGTATTGATTATTGATGCTTACGTGAGAAGTCACTCAGCTATACTCAATTATTGTTACAGTAATTGCTGCATCATATCTCTTAAATTATTGTCATAGTATCATCTGTATAATATGTTATATTATTAAATCAATAATTGAGACGTTGTGGTAAGTTTGGTTATTTTTATGGGGGGCCATATGTCATCATCTAAGAGTCTCTTCGTCAATAGTAATTACCGTCGTCAATAGTATTTACCTTGGTCAATAGTATTTACCTTGGTCAATAGTAATTACCTTCGTCAATAGTATTTACCTTGGTCAATAGTATTTACCTTGGTCAATAGTAATTACCTTCGTCAATAGTATTTACCTTGGTCAATAGTAATTACTTTCGTCAATAGTAGTTGTCCCTTCAATATTACCAAGAGTCATTTGACCCTTCGTTAAGACCAAGAGTCATTTGACCCTTCGTTAAGACCAAGAGCCACCCTCAGTTTTTCTATAAATAGAGGCATAGGGCTTCATTATTTTTCACGAATTCATTCAAGCTATAGAGAGAGAAAGTATAGAGAGAATAAGAGAGAGAGAATAAAAGTATTCTGCTACTTCACTTGTCCAATATCCAGTTCTTTTAAGGTAAGGGATATTATTCTTTTGTATTCAAGAAGAGAACTTCTGTTATTCCATTTTTTTATTATTCCGTTGGAATAACCTGTATATGCGGAATACCCTATACTTGGTGACATTATTCTATTATTCTGTCTTTGTTATTCCGTTGGAACATCCTGTCTGTGCTATACGCCGGACCTGGTTCCGTCTTTATTATTATTCTGTCGGAATATCCTGTCTGTGTGTTTTACACCGGACCTGGTTCTATTATTTATTATTCTGTCGGAATATCCTGTCTGTGTGTTTTACACCGGACCTGGTTCCATTATTTATTATTCTGTCGGAATATCCTGTCCGTGCGTTTACGCCGGACCTGGTTCCATTATTATTATTCTGTTAAGAACAACCTGACTGTGCGGTCTATCGCATGCATGGTGATTTCTTTTGTTATTCCATTTTTTATTATACTCAGTTGATTAAAACTTTAACTTCTATACTCCATGAAATTAGTAGAATATCCTTGATATTTGCGCTTCATCTAGTATCTATTCATGAAAATATTCTCCTGATCAGACTTGAAGTTTACTCCACAAAGCAGTATCATGTTGACAATTTGGACGTTATTAATTCTTGGATAAACTAATTCTTGAACTTGTTTTATTGAATTCTTATATCATTGTCATCATCCTCATGTTTATAAAATGTTGAAAGTCATCTGTGGCCTGTAGTGCTTAGATGGACTTGGTATGATTATGACCAGGGATTATTCGGTATAATAATGACCGTAATGTTACAAATGATGTGATAAAAGTCCTCATTGGCCCGTAGTGCATTGATGGACAGTTGTTGGCATGATCATGACCATTAATGAATACACAATTATTCTTGGCTGTAGTGCATGGATAATTGTGGTCGTGATACTAAAGAATATCCTTGGCCGTAATGCAGGGGTGATTCGATGATGTGGATTATTATTAAGCTGAGTCTCAGCGATCACAGTGTTGAAAAACTTTTTAAATCATAAAAGATAGTAGAGTTTATTTTCTACTTGACTCTTTTAATGGATTGCTTGTTCCGCTGCAGTTAAACTTGATGTCTATTATATTTTATCAGTTTAACATTGTTGAAGACTAATGATAATTTATTCTGCATTATCTTAGTCATAATATTTCTTACTGGGCTAGTTGAGCTCACCCTTTCTTTCACTGTTCTCTTCAGGAAATGAGAACGTAGCTGGGGCAAGTCGGGGAACGGAGTGATGGTTCGAGTGATAGTATTAGTTAGTAGTCCTCACTATTCTATGTAATAGTGTGTTAATAAATGTAATGAGGACTCCTTTTGAGTATGAATACTCTCTAGAAGATAATATTTGTATTCAAACTCACAGTTTATGTTTTGTCGTAATGTACACGACAGTTGTATTTGTATTTTGTACCATGTATCTGACGACCCAAAATGGGTGATGTATACCTAATTTTGGGGGCGTCACAGTTGGTATCAGAGCTTAGGGATATGATCCCTGGCTAAGATGTGAGAATAGAACTAGGAGGGGAGAGATGAGGAATTCTTTCGCTAGTATGACCTACCAGTATGACCTACCTAAGTTTATTTGGTATTTAATTGGTCGGTCAAAGTATATGGATAATATGTTATATGTTAATTAACCCTTGTTTTGTTGCAGTATTTACAAATGGCATCCGAAAATGTTGAGATAATCAATGAAGCACATGAGACCATTGAATCACCAACGATCAATGCTCAGGGTAATGTGCAACCAGAGGACAATAATTCTCATAAAAACAATAACACTGATGAAATGGTGAATGATGAGATGGTCAGAGGCTTTATGCAATTCATGCAACAACAAAATAACTCTCGGTTGGTCACCGCTAAGCAATTTAAGGAGCTGGGACCACCGGAGTTTTTGGAAAAGCCAGAACCACTTAAGGCGGAGACGTGGTTAAAGCAGATCACCAAGATATTTGATGTCTTGGGATGCTCCGAGGAGCAAAAGATTCCCTTTGCCACCTTTATGTTACGTGAAGAGATAGATTACTGGTGGAAATCTGTAAAACGTACCCAGCCTGACGCACTCGAGATGTCTTGGGAGAAGTTTCAAGAACTGTTCAATTACAAGTACTTTCCCGAAAGTATTCGTCACATGAAGGAGGTGGAATTTATCAAGTTGGAGCAAAACAATATGACCGTGTCGCAGTATGAGGCTAAATTTGCTGAGTTGTCCCGGTTTGCGTCCCACTTGGTGGATAATGAAGAGCGAATGACGCGAATGTTTTTGCGAGGTTTGAAACCTGAGATACGTCAACATCTTATTTCTCATAAACTGTGTTTGTATTCAGATGTTGTGAATAGGGCTCAGTTAGTGGAGCGCGATAACGAGTCAACGCAACTAAAAGAGAGCAGCCGGCAAAATGATAATACTAGTGAGAGCAGTCATTGAAGCGGTGACAACAAGCGTGGAGGGAATCAACAGGCCAAAAATGGTAACCACTTCGGTGGTAATCATGGCCAGAACAATAAGAATGGACATTTTAAGAAGCGAAAATTTAACAATGATGGAAAGACGTCAGCACCAGCAACCGTTGTTAAGGAAGGAGAACGACCACCTATCATATATTTCAAATGCGGAGGGGAGGGGCATATCAGTCCAAACTGCGCGATGCCGTCTAAAGCATGTTATAATTATGGAAGAGAAGGTCATTTAGCTCGATTTTATCGTTTACCAAAAATAAGTTCAGCCAAGATGGAGACACCAAAGGCCGTCCCAGAAAAGCCAAAGCTAGTAGTTTAAGAGAAAGCATTTTTTTCGTGACGAGGAACCTGAATAAAATTATCACGGGTATGTTAGTCATAAACTCTTGCAAAGTCTATACCGTGTTAGATACCGGTTCTACTCACTCTTTTATTTCACCTAGTTGTGTTCAATGTATGAAGTTAACTCCGGAGAACTTAGAGTTTGATATGTCTGTTTAAACTCAGTTGAGAGAAATCTCCACTATTTATAAATCTTGTTCAAATCAACACTTTCACGTTACCTGTCAATCTTATCTCTTTGAAAATGCTTGCCTTTGATGTGATTTTAGAAATCGATTGGTTAACTACTCGTCATGCTTCTCGTAAGGTGGTTAACTTTCATATTCCTAACCAACCTGTTATGCGAATTCAAGTAACCAAACCACTAAAGTCAATCATTGTCATATCAAGCCATAAATAAAGAGCCCCGATCCTTTAGTTGTTGACTTTCTTGTGTGGAATGCACCGAAGCCAGACTTTCTGAAGGCAACGTTGTGAATAACGGTGACAAGTTGATAGGTATCAATGTGACGTACAATCCAAGTCTTGGATGAGGGTCACAGTTTTGAACGATATTTCTATTGTTAATAAATTTCTTGACGTATTCTTGAAGACTTCTTAGCCTACCCCAAAGCGTAAATTCGAATTTTGTATTGACCCCGGTACAAAACCCATTTCTAAAATCGTTAAATATTTCTTCAACTAAAACGAACGTAACATGCGCCAAAGACGTTGGCTCGAGCTGTTGAAGATTATGACCGTACCATTCAATATCATTGTGGAAGAACGAACGTGGTAACTGACGTGTTGAGTAGAAGATCGTATGTGTTTACGAGTGCGATGTTGTTAAAACAAAGACTCATTTCGTATAACTTACAAATGACGAAGATAGAGTTAAAGACTCGAGGGACCCATATGAAGATAACGAATATACAAGTAAAATCGACTTTAATCGATAACGTTAAACCCGTTCAAGCTACACACCCGGAGCTGATGAATGTAAGAAGGTTCAAGAGGGCGTTATTTTAGAAGCACGAATTGACAAAGGGAGGAAATATCAACCCTCGATGTAATTGACCCATTTAAAAACCTCGATCGAGTAGGAACTGTGGCTTATAGACTCGTTTTACCGCCAAACATGTCGTGTGTTCATAATATATTTTTTTCACGTATCGATGTTACGTAAATATGTGGACGGCCCGAACAACATTATTAATTTAGAACCGGACGAGATAGCGGATGATTTAATGATTGAGGAGATACGTGTTAAAATCTTGGATAAGAAGGATCATATTCGACGCTCAAAGGTTATACCTCAAGAGTTAGAATTTGAAGTGAAGTCAATGTATCCTCACCTGTTCGGCATACCAGGTATGTACGTAAATTTCGAGGGCGAAATTTCATAAGGAGGGGAGATTGTGAGACCCCAGATTTTATGAATAAATATTTAATTTTCTCGAAATAATTATGGTGTGGATTTGATATAATATTATAGTTGTGGGTATTATTTATAAATTTTGTAAAGTAAGCAAGTTGTTTTAAAATATTCGTTTGGTCGGAGAATATTCTTTTTGTCGGGGAATATTCGTTCGACGGCACAATCATTGGTGGACCCCACAACAGAAGTATAGTCGTAGTTAGAAAACGACAAAATTATCTTTCTATAAAAATAACGACTGAGGTGTTACCGTTAAAACTGTTGAACTACCCGGTAGTAAAAGTACAGTAATACGCGTGGTTGCATAGTAGCACACGGTATTGATTATTGATGCTTACGTGAGAAGTCACTCAGTTATACTCAATTATTGTTACAGTAATTGCTGCATCATATCTCTTAAATTATTGTCATAGTATCATCTGTATAATATGTTATATTATTAAATCAATAATTGAGACGTTGTGGTAAGTTTGGTTATTTTTATGGGGGGCCATATGTCATCATCTAAGAGTCTCTTCGTCAATAGTAATTACCGTCGTCAATAGTATTTACCTTGGTCAATAGTATTTACCTTGGTCAATAGTAATTACCTTCGTCAATAGTATTTACCTTGGTCAATAGTATTTACCTTGGTCAATAGTAATTACCTTCGTCAATAGTATTTACCTTGGTCAATAGTAATTACTTTCGTCAATAGTAGTTGTCCCTTCAATATTACCAAGAGTCATTTGACCCTTCGTTAAGACCAAGAGTCATTTGACCCTTCGTTAAGACCAAGAGCCACCCTCATTTTCTATAAATAGAGGCATAGGGCTTCATTATTTTTCACGAATTCATTCAAGCTATAGAGAGAGAAAGTATAGAGAGAATAAGAGAGAGAGAATAAAAGTATTCTGCTACTTCACTTGTCCAATATCCAGTTCTTTTAAGGTAAGGGATATTATTCTTTTGTATTCAAGAAGAGAACTTCTGTTATTCCATTTCTTTATTATTCCGTTGGAATAACCTGTATATGCGGAATACCCTATACTTGGTGACATTATTCTATTATTCTGTCTTTGTTATTCCGTTGGAACATCCTGTCTGTGCTATACGCCGGACCTGGTTCCGTCTTTATTATTATTCTGTCGGAATATCTTGTCTGTGTGTTTTACACCGGACCTGGTTCCATTATTTATTATTCTGTCGGAATATCCTGTCTGTGTGTTTTACACCGGACCTGGTTCCATTATTTATTATTCTGTCGGAATATCCTGTCCGTGCGTTTACGCCGGACCTGGTTCCATTATTATTATTCTGTTAAGAACAACCTGACTGTGCGGTCTATCGCATGCATGGTGATTTCTTTTGTTATTCTATTTTTTATTATACTCAGTTGATTAAAACTTTAACTTCTATACTCCATGAAATTAGTAGAATATCCTTGATATTTGCGCTTCATCTAGTATCTATTCATGAAAATATTCTCCTGATCAGACTTGAAGTTTACTCCACAAAGCAGTATCATGTTGACAATTTGGACGTTATTAATTCTTGGATAAACTAATTCTTGAACTTGTTTTATTGAATTCTTATATCATTGTCATCATCCTCATGTTTATAAAATGTTGAAAGTCATCTGTGGTCTGTAGTGCGTAGATGGACTTGGTATGATTATGACCAGGGATTATTCGGTATAATCATGACCGTAATGTTACAAATGATGTGGTAAATGTCCTCATTGGCCCGTAGTGCATTGCTGGACAGTTGTTGGCATGATCATTGTGAGACCCAGATTTTATGAATAAATATTTAATTTTCTCGAAATAATTATGGTGTGGATTTGATATAATATTATAGTTGTGGGTATTATTTATAAATTTTGCAAAGTAAGCAAGTTGTTTTAAAATATTCGTTTGGTCGGAGAATATTCTTTTTGTCGGGAAATATTCGTTCGACGGCACAATCATTGGTGGACCCCACAACAGAAGTATAGTCGTAGTTAGAAAACGACAAAATTATCTTTCTATAAAAATAACGGCTGAGGTGTTACCGTTAAAACTGTTGAACTACCCGGTAGTAAAAGTACAATAATACGCGTGGTTGCATAGTAGCACACGGTATTGATTATTGATGCTTACGTGAGAAGTCACTCAGCTATACTCAATTATTGTTACAGTAATTGCTGCATCATATCTCTTAAATTATTGTCATAGTATCATCTGTATAATATGTTATATTATTAAATCAATAATTGAGACGTTGTGGTAAGTTTGGTTATTTTTATGGGGGGCCATATGTCATCATCTAAGAGTCTCTTCGTCAATAGTAATTACCGTCGTCAATAGTATTTACCTTGGTCAATAGTATTTACCTTGGTCAATAGTAATTACCTTCGTCAATAGTATTTACCTTAGTCAATAGTATTTACCTTGGTCAATAGTAATTACCTTCGTCAATAGTATTTACCTTGGTCAATAGTAATTACTTTCGTCAATAGTAGTTGTCCCTTCAATATTACCAAGAGTCATTTGACCCTTCGTTAAGACCAAGAGTCATTTGACCCTTCGTTAAGACCAAGAGCCACCCTCAGTTTTTCTATAAATAGAGGCATAGGGCTTCATTATTTTTCACGAATTCATTCAAGCTATAGAGAGAGAAAGTATAGAGAGAATAAGAGAGAGAGAATAAAAGTATTCTGCTACTTCACTTGTCCAATATCCAGTTCTTTTAAGGTAAGGGATATTATTCTTTTGTATTCAAGAAGAGAACTTCTGTTATTCTATTTCTTTATTATTCCGTTGGAATAACCTGTATATGCGGAATACCCTATACTTGGTGACATTATTCTATTATTCTGTCTTTGTTATTCCGTTGGAACATCCTGTCTGTGCTATACGCCGGACCTGGTTCCGTCTTTATTATTATTCTGTCGGAATATCCTGTCTGTGTGTTTTACACCGGACCTGGTTCCATTATTTATTATTCTGTCGGAATATCCTGTCTGTGTGTTTTACACCGGACCTGGTTCCATTATTTATTATTCTGTCGGAATATCCTGTCCGTGCGTTTACGCCGGACCTGATTCCATTATTATTATTCTGTTAAGAACAACCTGACTGTGCGGTCTATCGCATGCATGGTGATTTCTTTTGTTATTCTATTTTTTATTATACTCAGTTGATTAAAACTTTAACTTCTATACTCCATGAAATTAGTAGAATATCCTTGATATTTGTGCTTCATCTAGTATCTATTCATGAAAATATTCTCCTGATCAGACTTGAAGTTTACTCCACAAAGCAGTATCATGTTGACAATTTGGACGTTATTAATTCTTGGATAAACTAATTCTTGAACTTGTTTTATTGAATTCTTATATCATTGTCATCATCCTCATGTTTATAAAATGTTGAAAGTCATCTGTGGTCTGTAGTGCGTAGATGGACTTGGTATGATTATGACCAGGGATTATTCGGTATAATCATGACCGTAATGTTACAAATGATGTGATAAAAGTCCTCATTGGCCCGTAGTGCATCAATGGACAGTTGTTGGCATGATCATGACCATTAATGAATACACAATTATTCTTGGCTGTAGTGCATGGATAATTGTGGTCGTGATACTAAAGAATATCTTTGGCCGTAATGCAGGGGTGATTCGATGATGTGGATTATTATTAAGCTGAGTCTCAGCGATCACAGTGTTGAAAAACTTTTTAAATCATAAAAGATAGTAGAGTTTATTTTCTCCTTGACTCTTTTAATGGATTGCTTGTTCCGCTGCAGTTAAACTTGATATCTATTATATTTTATCAGTTTAACATTGTTGAAGACTAATGATAATTTATTCTGCATTATCTTAGTCATAATATTTCTTACTGGGCTAGTTGAGCTCACCCTTTCTTTCACTGTTCTCTTCAGGAAATGAGAACGTAGCTGGGGCAAGTCGGGGAACGGAGTGATGGTTCGAGTGATAGTATTAGTTAGTAGTCCTCACTATTCTATGTAATAGCGTGTTAATAAATGTAATGAGGACTCCTTTTGAGTATGAATACTCTCTAGAAGATAATATTTGTATTCAAACTCACAGTTTATGTTTTGTCGTAATGTACACGACAGTTGTATTTGTATTTTGTACCATGTATCTGACGACCCAAGATGGGTGATGTATACCTAATTTTGGGGGCGTCACAATCATGACCATTAATGAATACACGAATATCATTAGCCGTAGTACAGGGGTGATTCGATGATGTGGATTATTTTATTAAGCTGAGTCCCAGCGATAATAGTGTTGAAAAACTTTTTAAATCATAGAAGATAGTAGATTTTATTTTCTACTTGACTCTTTTAATGGATTGCTTGTTCCGCTGCAGTTAAACTTGATGTTCGTGATATTTTATCAGTTTAACACTGTTAAAGGCTAATGATAATTTATTATGCATTATCTTAGTCCTAATATTTTTTCTGGGCTAGTTGAGCTCACCATTTCTTTCACTGTTCTCTTCAGGAAATGAGAATATAGCTCGGACAAGTCGAAAAACGGAGTGATGGACCAGATGATAGTATTAGTAGTCCTCACTATTCTATTAAATAGTGTGACAATAATTGTAATGAGGACTCCTTTTGGGTTTGTATAGTCTCTAGTAGGCAATAATTGTATTCAAACTCACAGTTATGTTTTGTCGTATTGTACACGACAGTTGTATTAGTAAGTTGTATTTGTATTCTGTACCATGTATCTGACGACCCAAAATGAGTGATGCATACCTAATTTTGGGGGCGTCACATGATGTATATCTAATTTTGGGGGCGTCACAATTATAATTATCCACAAAATAAAATATTAAAATATAAGTAAGCTATATTAAGTTGGAGTAATTTAAACGACATAATTATTATAATATAACTATACTAAAATATACAGTCGTAATAATTAACTAGTATTAACTTATAAAGATGCATATTGATAGTATTTTACAAGTATTTAATATTTTAAAATTTTTTAAAATAAATCAAAGCACAAATTTATTTTATAAATAATATTATTTTTAATATTTTATTTATTTTATATATGATTTTATAAAAAAAAGTTGAATTTCCCAAATTAACTTATTATTAGTATTATAATAATTACAACACTTACTTAGAAAAATAAAATAAATATGAACCACATCAAATTGTCTACTATAATTAATATTATATTATTTAATGAACCTCTTTTATATATGAATTAATATATTTGATTCATAAGGGATAATTGTTTTCCAACCTTAATAGAATATAATCATGGTGTGACATCGTAGGATTTTTAATAACAAACAATGAATAATAAAATTAAGGTAAATTATATGAAATTACTAAGATAAGTTGTGAATTATTCACTATTAAAAAAATAATAGTTAATGTTAGAGAACAAAAATTCTTTTTGTAATCCTATAAATTTTAATGTTAACTTATTATTCTACAATAATTTTATTCTATATTTCTATAATTATCTAGTCATACAATAAATCTTAACTTCAAAAGTATGTTTAGAATTTCATTTTACTCAAATACTTTAAATAACTAAATATTAAAAATATAGGAAAAATATTACGATTACATAATATTTAATATATGAGACATTTGGTTAATTAATGTTGAAAATAATTATGACTTATATATTGTGATTAAATATTAGTTAATTTTAAAAACTAAAATTCATAATAGTAACTTATTATTTTACAACAATTTATAACTAAATTTAAATATTAAAAATATATAAATATATTATGAGAAATTAATAATTAATATTAAAAATTGTAATATATATTATAAAATATATTAATGATTAAACATTAATAATATTTACTTAATCAATGTTAGAAACAAATCTCACTTATATATAGTTATTAAAATTTAAGTTACCATTAAAAAAATCACTATGGTAACTTATTAATTTACAACAATTTTATGTCATATAAAATTATTTAAACACCAAGTTTAAGCATTTAGTTTTCACTCATTTAATTTTTGAACTCTAAATAAGTATGTATAAATTTGAAAGATTGATAATAAAAACTAAATATTAAATTTAAAAACTATATAAGTTGAATATTAAATTTAAAAAAACATATTACTAACATTCAATTGCAAGCCTTTGATAATTGTTTGTTTAAACAAAGTTTTTAGTCATTCTACAATAAATTAAATTATTTAGAAAAATATGTTATAATCATTATATATAGAATAAATAAAGAATTAAAAATAAACCCATACTTTTAAAATCAAGAAAATTAATAAATATGTGCCATTACAATTATACCCAACGTTTAAGACAGGGATGAAATGATTCTATTTTTTTTTTCTATGTTCAATCATTTATATAAAAAGAATATGAAGCAAATCGGGCCTTATACTTTTATTAAGAATTTCAAATGAAATATATTTCTGAACAATAAGAGAGATTTGAAACAATATTACACTGTATTTATGAGTTTTTCTTTGAGTGAGGAATTAAAAGTATTTTGTTTATAAATTTTTTGAGAATATATAAAAGAAGAAAAGGAGGAAAATTTGAAACAAGTTTCCTCTCAATTCTTTTGGTCAAAAAAATAAAATCAGGTGAAATATTAGAGGAATGTTAATCCGCTTTAACCAAACCTGGATAAGAGTACTTAATAAAATGACATAATTTTGTATACAATTTATAATTAATAATTATTTTTTAGAAAAACTTCAAAATATAAAATTTAACCAATTAGCCTTAGTTAAGCTTAGCTAAGACATAATTTATATAACATTTCTTCAAAATAATAATATACTATTATTATTTTAAGGTAAAAAAAAATTTCCAATTTTTTTTAATTCTCATTTCATTTTTTGTATTATAAATTTTAAATTATGATTCTTAATTTCTTTTCTTGAAAATAACTCAGTAAAAAACAGTGTAGCGTTAGTGATGCAAAGTTGGACACGATTCCAAACGCCGCCTTCGTTCTAGCCCTCCGCCGCACATTCTTGTCTTTTGTCTTTTGTCTTTTCTTCTTCTGTTTTTTATTTTTTATTTTTTATTTTTTTTTCAATCACATAAAAAGAAAAGGGAAGAAAAGTGGGAAGACTACTTTCCACCGGAGCTCGAGCGGAAATGGCCGTCGGCGTTCTGGCTTTACAGGGATCCTTTAACGAACACATAGCAGGCAGGTTCTCTCCGTCTATTTTTACACACAAATATACAATTATATATGTATGTTGCTAATTATATCTCTATACATATATTTCATGCGAATTTTTATCAGGTTTGTGGGTGGTAATGAGTTAATAATTATGTTTGTGTTTTGTGTTAACGGCAGCGCTACGTAGAATAGGAGTAAAGGGAGTAGAGATAAGGAAGCCGGAGCAGTTACAGAATGTGACCTCCCTCATCATCCCTGGCGGTGAAAGCACTACCATGGCCAAACTTGCCGAGTATCATAACCTGGTTCTCTCTCTACACATATAATAATTAATACACGCAAACAATTATATATGTATATCTATCTACATTTAAAATCATGTAATGTTGATTGGGTATACTTTTGTTGTATATTATTATGCTTCTATTGGATTGGCCTTTCTATTTTTAAATTTTCACTTAGTTTGAATTCCTTGAATATTTTGTTTCTTTCCCTCATTGGTTTGCTATGGATGAACTTACCACAGCAAAGTTTTCCATAGGACTGCGCTGGTGTATGTACTTATGGTCCCCAGTTTTTAAAATTCTTATTCTTTGGAAATGCTTTGTTTTTCCTAGCAGTCATTATTTTTGTCTTTACTGTTCTTGCTATTATTGTTGTTATTATTGACTAATATTGATATTACTTGTTGATTGTTATTATATTTGTAGTTTCCTGCTTTGCGTGAGTTTGTTAAAATGGGGAAGCCAGTTTGGGGTACATGTGCGGGTCTTATCTTTTTGGCAAACAAAGCTACTGGTGGGATTTCATTTCTTTTCATCTTGTTGTATATTGAAGCATAGGGATTGTTATTGAATAGGATCTTTAAATGGTTATGACAACATGGATCTGAATGCCTGGCACCATATTGAAATTGAAAAGCTTCCCACAATCTTTCAGGACAGAAAACAGGTGGTCAGGAATTGATTGGGGGCCTTGACTGTACAGTTCATCGAAACTTCTTTGGCAGTCAGGTAATAATTTTGCATTTTGGAATACGCGAGTACATTGCACAGAAGTTAAGGTAGTAAAATGGCAATAAACTTAGTGTCCACATTGAACTTGTGCTAGTATCTTTGGCAGGACCTTATGCTGATCTTCATGGTGCTCGGTTTTGCTAACCTGGAATGTCAAAAAAAATTCAGAACCTTATTTTTGTAATGAATAGTTGCACACAGCGGCTGTAAAAATGTTTCAAAGTTAAAAGGGCATTCCTAGATTAAATCTTGCCGGACACTTTACTTTTCCTTTCCTCCCATGGTGGCAGGTGGCAAAATGATGCCTGTGTTTTACTCAGTAACATTTTATTGTCCCGAGTATAGAATAAATTGCTTACCAGTCCTCATTTTTTATTTTAACTTTATGAAACAATTTTAAAACTAGTTTAAAGATCCTCAACATTTCAAGACATATATCTGCTTATGAAAAAGTTTATCTTTTAAATCTACAGTAGTGATGGTATCTGAGTTGAACTCTTTTGTCTCATGGACTCCTTGCGGCGGCCTCTTTTTCAAATCCATATCTAGGTTCTAAATTAAAAACTTTGTACAGATCCAGAGCTTTGAAGCAGAACTTTTAGTACCAGAAATTGTGGCCAAGGAAGGTGGTCCCCCGAGATTTCGTGGTGTTTTTATCCGTGCTCCTGCAATCCTTGAAGTGGGACCAGATGTTGAAGTGCTGGCTGATATTCCCTTCCCATCTAACAAAACTGTTGATTCAAATTCTGCCCTTGAAAACAAAGAGGTTTGCTTTTAGCTTTTCTTTCTTTCCTTTTCTTTTTTGAAGTTTTTGCATCGTTACTCCGTACGTGGATTAACCTCTTACACAGTGTAGTATCATTGCACTCCTGTTTTTTGTTTTTTTTCTTTCCCGCTGATGATTACTTATTCGGGCTACATTTGGTGAACGTGTCTGCAAGATCTTGTTTCTTAATTTATTCCCTATTCGGTTTTCTATGCATAGTTGTTACTTCCTCCGTCCCAAATCAAATGCATAGTTTTGACTTTTTAAAGTCAAATTGACTATTTTTTAAAACTATTTTTTGTACCATTTTTGCCAAAATATAGGTGAAGAGGTTATAACAAAAAAAAGTATATACAATTTACTACTAATACCAATTTTTATAATGTAAAAAATATATTTATACATGCTTAATTATTAATTTTAAAAATAGTCAATTTAACTAAAAAAAGTCAAAATTGGGGATTTAATTTGGGACGGAGGGATAAATTTTTGTTACTTATGAGATGAGTCGGTAAAAATTAAATTAGTTATATGATAGTGAAGGGATTGCATTCCTTAGTAGCTTAATAATCTTGCAAGTAGGTGGCATTTTTCTCTCTCTGTTTTTTTTTGCTGTCTTGTATCTTTTCTGAAATTATTTAAATCAGTAGAGCTTATAGACAATCCAAACAAAACTATGCATGTCTTGTATGCTAGCTGGAGGCATTGTGCAGGATTCTTCAAATGCTCATAATCTCTTCTTTAAATTCCTTGATGACACTGAAAGGCAACCCTATTGGGTAATTAACATTAATCAGTCCTGTGGGGTTATACAAATAAATCACCTGCCAAACTATAAGCCAGAAAGAATGCTATGTCTTATAAGAAGATAACTAAGAACATCGATTCTGCAGCTCCAAACCAACATCTCCCCGCTGTTTCTGCTGCTAGGAAGGCTGGGCGCTCCTTGGAAGTCTTGATGAGTGCTATTCACCATTCAGCCAATACTTTTGCTCCAGTCCTGCTTTGGTCAGTTCCTCTTCTATTCTCAGCTGGGATTGATACTACAAAGAATGGAGCAGATGAGGGTAGGCTGGGGTTTAGTAAGTATGGTTGTCAGATTCAGAATTTTAGTCCTAAACAGGTGGAGCAGCTGGTTAGATCTTCTAGCGACTTGCTGAGTGATCAGGGGGTCAAGACTGCCACAGCAGTGATCGAAAATGGGTCTCTAAAAAAGAGAGCAAAGGTTCTGTTAACTAGAGCTCTGTTGAATCCAACTATTGGGTCCATGGAGGATGTTGAATTTTGGTCTAAGGGTTTGTGCCTGGGTATGAGGTGGATGGTGAAATAGGTGGTTAGGGGAGTTTATGAAAGATGATTTAAACTTGGAGAATAAGGGAGCCTTCATGAAGAATAAACAATTACATAAATCAAAAATTGATGCTTCTTAATTTGTCATGTTTTATCATCTGTACGGTTACATTATTTAGAAAATGCTTAAAAATTTCGATTTTAAAGTGATATGTAACCAAGCTTGGCTAAGGCATGCCTTAGATTTCTTTCCCTTTAATAGATTTTATATTATGCTAGACAATTTAATGCATGTATATTTATTGATAAATATGAATTAGTGTTACAATAGTGCCATGTGCCCACACGCATTCATTTACGGGGGCCATGGCAAAGTTCTAAGGGCATGTCATGTGAGTTGTGGAACTTCATTTGCAACATAAAGCACCTACTAATGTCTCTAGATTACTGTTATGTATCAGATGTGCAATTTTGTACAGGGTAATGTGATTCTCATTTCATACAAGATTAATCTTACGACTTGGTTTTCACGCAGCAGGAGGATGCTAGGTCGGAAAAGAAAGCGATTGTGGCTGTTAAGCAAGGGAACATGCTAGCAACTGCTTTCCACCCTGAGTTAACTGCAGACACTCGATGGTATTTGTATTATTTCCACACGTGAAATAATTTTTTTGGCCTATAAGATGCAAAATACTAAAAATATATGCTCTTGTACAGGCACAGTTACTTTGTAAAGATGGTGAGTGAGCTTGAAACTGGGGCTTCTAGTGGCATTACCACCTACGGAGAACATCAAAGCTGCGAACACCCCAAAATTGATCTTCCTGTTTACCAATAGTAGCAAAAGAGATAAACATAGGTATAAAATGAAGAACTGCAAGAAGCCACCTGTTTCAAATATTGTTTCCGTCGTCTTCTCTTTCTCTTGCTAAGCTCCACCCACATCCTTTACATATCATAGGTTCCTTCCATCTTGACGGTGCTCAGGTTCTCTTCAAAGTTAGTTAGTCAATGGGTTGATTCAGCGCTTATGTCTACTAAATGGTGTACATAGTATCGGAAGCTGATATTGTGATTCATTAAAGGTGATTAAATTTCATTATTGTTCTTCAGATGGTAATTGCTGCTACATTTCTTTGTTAGAAAATCAGTCACATTGTGCCTTTATCAGCTTTGAATGTGTTACCATTATTAGTTTTATGTGCTTTATCATCTGCTTGAGGAATGAATGACTCGTTAAACTCTGTGGTGTTCATAAAGGAATGCTCTCGGTTCACCATTGCATAAAAATACCTATATGCTAATCGTCTTTTTCGAGTAGTTCTATTTCCTAGTGCATCACAGAGAAGCACAAGTCTCCTAACCTTAGCTCCGATTATCTCGGCCCTTATGAACAACACATATTTTCTGCTTATAAACTCATGATTCCTTCGAACGGATTTTGTTATAAAATTATTTTATTTTTTTTATACTTTTTTATTTTATATTATACTACTAATATACTAATTATACTATTATTAAATATTATTGTTATCAATAATATGAATGTTAAAGAGCACTAACTAAATTAAATAATATATAGGAATATGAGATGTTGAAGCCATCTTTTGGCTTAACGGTTAAAATGACGATCTGGGACGAGCCGTGGGCTCGACTGACTCGGATTTGTATAGATTAATCCGACTGCGGTTGGAAAACTCCCGCAGTTAGACTAAAAAAAATGAGAAAAAAGAATATGAGATGTTGATAAGTAAATGTAGATAAAAAAGATTTTGAAATAAAATAAAAGATGAAAAGATAAAAAATTTCCTTAGATTTTATGTTTCTATTCCTAAATTTTAGTATTGAATGACTTCTAAATTGTTGAATCGGTCAGATTTTTGGGCTGAATGGTCAAGTTTAATTTTTTTTTTAGCTGAATGTGCTGAACGATGGCTGAATGAAGTATTTTATATTTAATTTTTTTTCATTCAAATTACTTAAACATTTAGAACTATTTCATTCAGTTTTATCGAACACCCTAACTTTTATGCCACAAGTGAGTTATTTTCTAGGGTCCTTAACACTAATATACAACAATTAGAAAGTATTTACAAAAATAATACATACACAAAATAATTACAAAAATAACGCAATTCACATTAATAAGGAAACCTAAAATCTAGGAGAAATAACTGTCATAACTAATAATTCAAATTCAAATTCAAATATCTAAAATCTAACAACAAAAATAAATTCAAATTCAAGATAATAATTCAAATTCAAATCTTCATCTCCCTCACAGTAGCTATCTCATCCGCTACTCTACTGCTACTCCGCAGCGAAATTCTAATTTCTTCATGTCTGGAAATTTCAATTCTAATTTCATGTCCAAAGGAAAATAAGAACACTGCATAGGAAAGAGAAAGATAAGAGAGTGATGTGTAATGTAATGTTGATAACCAAACCTTCGTACCAAGGTAACCAAACTTTTACACCAAGGTAACCAAACCTTTATACCAAAGTAACCACTCTACCTCCACACCTACAGTATAAATTGGTTTCCTTGGTCTGAAAGTTTGGCAACCAACTGTATAAAGGTTTGGCTACCAATTGCATCACATTCAAAATAAATTGGTAACTTAATAAAACTGAATTGGTTACCTTAGTATGAAGGTTTGGCTACCAACTGTATCACATTCAAAATAAATTGGTAACCTAATAACACTGAATTGGTTACCTTGGTATGAAGGTTTGGTTACCTTGGTGTGAAGGTTTGGTTACCAACGGCACTATAAAAAAATCGAAGGTGTTGACGTGGATTTGTTACCTTGGTATGACGGTTTGGTTACCTTAGTATGAAGGTTTAGTTACCAACTACATTATGAAAAAACTGCAGGTGTGGAGGTGGATTGATAACTTTGGTACAAAGGTTTGGTTACCTTGGTATGAATGTTTGGTTACCAATCTTTTCTATCAGTTGCTGATTTTAGATCAAATCCAATAATCAAGATAAACATTAGGACGAATATGCCACCACCACCAACACTCCTATGGATTCAGGACGAGATGGTGCTTCCTTTCTTTTTGGCCTTAATCGGAGATTTTTGAAGTCATTTGATATTCTTGCGTGAACACCAGAGTTATCTAAGAAAGAAACCAAAGTAGACCCTTGAAAATGTGTAGGTCTCTCTTTCTTCCTGTAAAAGTCGGAGTCTTTAGAAAACCATGGTCTTGTAGACTCAATTCAACTGCAATTTCCATAAGAACATTCATAAAGTGTACGTGCAATGAATTCAAAGCACCACATGTCCACTCTGTAATATTAAAAAATCAAGATTGGTACCACATGAAGATTGGCACCACATAAATTCATACACAATGATGGTGGCTGCTGTTTCTGAAGCAGCTTCAACTAACCCACCAGCGAGAAACCCCAAAACAATTTCAATAGATGAGAACCCAAAAAGACCTCCATTGTTACCCTCTGAGAGAGACAATGGAATTAACCCTAAAAAATCAAGACAAGTTTCTTCAAAATGTGCAGATGTGGTTGAAGTATAAAAGGAAAAGGACAGAGAGATAAACGAAGAGGATGACGTGAATTATATGGGAAAAAAGAGAGAGAAACAGAGATAAGGGTGATAATAATTAACGGGAAGAGATAATGGAGATAATCATGTGCCACGATTAAAGGAATCCTAATTGCACTAATATTGTAAATAAATATGGGAAAGTGTATTACTTTTGTAATTATTTTATGGATGCACCATTATTGTAATTATTTCTAAAAATGTATTAAAATATGTAATTAATCCTATTTTGGGTCCTTAACACTAATGTACTAAAATATGTAATTAATCCTATTTTCTAAACGATGACTAGTAGAAAAGATCTAAGCTACGAGCCATTTAATAAGGTTTAATCAAACCATGCAAAGCCATTTTCAATCAGTTAGGTGTACTAAAATATGTAATTAATCCTATTTTCTAAACAATGACTAGTAGAAAAGATCTAAGCTACGAGCCATTTAATAAGGTTTAGTCAAACCATGCAAAGCCATTTTCAATCAGTTAAGTGTTGTTTGTTACATATTGAATGACTGAATGGATGAATCGATCAGCCATTCAATGTGTTTATTTTAAAAAAAAATCGTCTGAATGGTTGAATCGGTCAACCATTCAGACGATTTGAGCTGAATTATTAGTGTCATATTTTTGGCTGAATGGACTGATGAATGAAGTATTATATATATATATATATATATATATATATATATATATATATATATATATTCTTTTTTTACAATATTAACTATTATATTAAGTAATATTAAATAAATTTACAACAATTTTAAATTTTTTCAGATGGGCAAAATAATAAAAATATGTTATTCAGATGTTTCATACATGTCAATTATTAAATAACTTTTTTTCATTTAGTATTCAGTTTCATTCAACTCATTCAGCTTCAGAACCATTTCATTCAGTTTCATTCAATTTTTATCAAACAACCCCTTAATTAATTAAAAAAAGTAAATTTTCCCGCGTATCATAAATTTCAATATAATACTATACATTTGGGCGCAACGTAGCCTCGTTGGGCCTCAACTTATAATCTGTTTGATTACAACATTCAAATTGGAATGGAATGGAATGGAAATTCTTATTCATGTGTTTGGTCAAAATTACACGATTTTGAACGATTGAGGTTTTTTTTATAAGTTTGTCGATTGGAATGGAATGCTCAGTAGTACTACGTACGTGGAAATGTCACGTATGTATTACATATTTAATATATACGTGTAAATGCCAGCTAATGTACCTTTCTATAGCAGAGATTTCTTTTGTAAATACCAGTTAATTTATCTATTTCCCTCTTAAATGTGCAGATCCTGAACTAGCATGCCACGAAAAACTCTATGCGGATATGAAAATTGGATATGAGTACTTTACTAAAGGAAGCCATCCAAATTGAAAGACTGTATACTCGAATTTCTATCTACTATATACATTTTTTTTATAAAGCTGAGAAAATGCACAAGTTTTCTTAGAAACGTGTTAATTGTACTAACATATTATTGATTGTTGTTTACAAACAATTGTTCTTCTAGGATCTGTAGCTACCATTTTGTTTAAAATGTAGACACAATGTCCCAAAATAAGCTTTCTTATTTTTTTTTCCCATTCAGATCGATAGGTAGTGCTTGCTCAAAGGTTTTAGACATGCAATAGCAGATGGTCTTTGAAACCTGCACACCTTGCATAGAGGAGCATAAAGTGATGGAGTTTGGTATTGGCATAAACACCCCTCTTTTCACATATCCTGACCTAAAACTAGTCTTTCCCAGAATTCCCTCGACAAGATATATCCTGGCCTAATAATATTAGATGACGACTCCTAGTAATGCCTAATTTTGTCATCATTATAAAATATTTGTGACGATCAATGCAATCACTAAAAAACAACACATATGACCAACAAATTTATTAGGTAATGGAATTTAATAGCAATAAAAAAATAGTAGTATATATGATGGCTCTTGCATAGCCTACTTGTCCCATCACTATAGAATATTTGACACAACCATTATAATCACTGAATTTTCGTGTAAATTGTTTATTGTTTTTTGTTTTTTTTGAAGGGAGGCGCCATTTATCGAGGGAGGTCTTTTCAATTTGTTTTTCTTGATTGCGTTTGAACCATCACATAGTATTACATCTAAAAGAAAATATTGAAACTTATTGCAATCACTTATATTCTTCTTTGTCATGCATGTCCAAGTTTTATTCAACATTACTAGCATCTACACCCATTACATTTAATATCATTATGAGTAATATTCTCTAACATAAGAAATATATATTTAATTTGTCCCCCAAAAAGTCTTCAAACATTAAAATAATTTATCCATTAAAAATGACATTAATTAATAAAAAAAATATGCCCACGAAAAAAATTAAATGTCAATGGTACAATGTCAAATATAAAATATGGTACGTACAAATACTATATTAAACCATTAAAAATTCATTTACACTTGGGTCTACTAATTTTTTTCTTCCAATTTTTGTTTTTTATTTTATTTTTAATTTCATGTACTTGAGATGACTTAATTTGATCCGGGTAAAACTGAAATTAATTTTATACTCTTTCTAAATTTTCGCAATGTATTTCTATCAAATTAAAGAAGTGTTTATTTTTTCTTCAAATTCAAAATCTGAGTTCGTTCTATGTTTTATAGTAGAAATTAAATTATATACTTGATCATTAATAAAAATTATGTTGTAATATCATTTATTACTCCTTGTGTGTGTGTGTGTGTGTATATATATATATATATATATATATATATATATATATATATATATGGAAAAAATATATATACACAGCTGTGTAGTACACAGTCGGCTATGATGACGGTATTTTGGGCTATAGCGACGGATTCATCCGTCGCCATAGCTATTCTGTGCTGCGACGATGGGTGACCATCGTCATAGCCCAAAAAATCCGTCGCTATAGCCCAACTGTTTAATACACATATGTGTATATATGTGACGCCCCCAAATTCAGACACTCGTATCTCGAATTTGGTTCACCACGTGCTAATTCTATATCACACTAAAATTATCAACAACAGAAATAATAGAATAATTTACATTGATATAATATAAATATTCGCGTCCCAAGGTATCATAACCATTACTACAATAATCCAGTGATTATTCTTAAACATAAGTAATCATCCTTAATACATCATAATAAGCAAAACAATAATAATACTACTATTCTTAAAGAACTAAGCTACTTTGTAGCCTTGCCCTTTCCCTTGTCCTTTCCCGAGGTACCGCCTTGCTCTGCCTTAACTGTGATGTTTTTAGGGAAGCAAGAATGAGCAACAAGTTTGCCCAGCAAGTAATATAGCAAGAAGAATGAGCAGTTATAGCATTTGAATCTTCAAGGGTATAATAATAAGTGATAGTTCAAGGATACCAAGAGATATCAAGATTTTTCAATAGAGGTCACCATAGACTGAAGGATACCAATGAAATTTAAAGATTTAATCATTTCGAGTTTCAATAAGAATGAACACTGAGCAGTCATTAAGGACTAAGAACTCTTACTAGAATTAACAGTATTATACTGCAATCCAAGATAAACGAGTATAACAGGTGATCGACCTAAGGTACTCTACGTTATGCATAACATTTAATCATACTTATGTGCGCACGTCGGTTCCCCGATAATATAAAATTTCCCCTTTTTAAGAGGGTTGTTCATCTCAGTAGATTTACAAGAGTCCGTACCAAGTTAATTGGTTTGGATAGCTTTCTAGCATATGACAATAGTCTAGCCGAATCAAAGGCTTAGACAACTTTTATAATGCAATTACAAATACTAAGTCCAATGCTCGCAATAATGTCAAGGTATACAATTGATTTCCGAGAAATAATAGACATTTGTTTAATATAGCAATAAATCGGATTATACAATATACAATGTAAAGAACTAGCAATAGTCCCGTGCCTCCGGCACTATGAACGGTGGAATTCAAAATTATTTGTATTTTGTTATATAGACTAGCAACAGTCCCGTGCCTCCGACACTATGAACGGTGGGATTTATCCCAAACTTTGGACAGCCCAGATGATTTATTAAGATAAGCGGGAAATTTAAAATTATTTGTATTTAGAAAACTAGCATTTAATATGTGAATCAACTGAAGTTAGATAACTCGCACAAATCTAAAGTTGTGTGAGTTAGAAGACTTGCCTTTAGCGTTGATTACCACTTTTAGCGAAAAATCACCTCAACAACTAGGTTATCCTATTTATGTATGTATAAGTATTTATTAGTCATACACCTTAACGTACATATCCATATACATTTATCACACATATTTCCACTCATGTAGCATATACATAGTCAAACTCATAGATGTATAATTCACATTGTTCTTACTTTTGAAAATTTTGAGTACCACATACTCATCCTTTATTTGTACAAAATATCCCTTACTTTACGTATTTAAGTCATTTCACATATTTAAAGAATCTTTAAGCTAGTTTTGGCTCTTAATTAAAGTTACTCGTACATTTCCATCTTTCAAAGTTAAAAGAGTTCATTATATCAAATCCACTAGCCATAGTATTCATTATACCACATAATATTGCCAAACAACTTCTTTCTACACATGCTTGCATAGTTTATAAAAATGTCTAACTAGATGCGTGAAAACGTCGATTATCTCTAGAGGCATACGCATCCTATCCTAATTGTTCAAAAGTTCACAATATAAATCATAGAGTTTTCAACTCAATTGGTTTTCAAATGTTAAGATGTCATGTCTAACAATCTATACATGCAAGGTATGTTGAGTCCACACTTCATACGTATTTACAAGACTAACTAAGCTATAAACATATGCTCAATAGGTTAGATTCAAAAAGGCGTAAGGTTTTATAAACATGGTTTTCGTCTTTTAACTTTTCGTTCAAAAGGTCATGATTCAAACTCCAAATCTACTAAACATCTTGCAATATGCATTGATACATGTTTAAGAAGTATGTAAGTTCTTGAAGTTAAGTAAAGTTTTAAGACTTCTTGCACCAAACAAAATTTTTAAGTTGCTACAGCCCCCCCTGCCGGGGCGGGCATTTGTGCTTCAGGACCTCCCGCCGGGGCTGGCATGTCCCCTATTAAAAATCTCCCCCCCCCGCCGGGGCGGGCCTTAATCACAACATGACCCCCGCCGGGGCGGACATGCCTGAAGCTTGAAGAACACAGGCTTCCCTTTTTCGAGCCATTATGAAATTTTTAACCCAACAACTATCCTAGCAGCCATGTAATGATGTATAATTGATATAAACTTGCTACATAACACTCTTAGCATGCTTCTAACACTCCCACACATACAAACAATTAAATTCAAGGATCAATTCCAGATTTTTGTCAGTTTTCCAAAGTTTAACACATTTAGCGATTCTCTTCACAATGGATTCGTTACTTGACCAATTTACTCCGTTTAACTTTCGTTGGTTTCGTATTTCACTATATTAACAATGTCTAGCATCAATTTACACATTCTAGCATGCTTCAACTATAAACTTTTCAACTCAAAACAAGTGTTTTCATACTTTTCTATGAACTTTGCAAAACTTGAATGTATGAACATCTAGAGGAAGGTTACCTTTTCTGAAGTTGAATTGCTATTCTAGCTTCAATTTGCAGATTGTATAAGCTTAGCCCAACCACACCCTCACACTCTTGAAATTTTCTCAGAGAAATTAGCAACATGTTTGTGAATGAGAAGGGCTTTATTTATAGGCAAGCTTGTGACCAATTTGGTTTTACTCAATGAATCAAACCATTGGAATGGAGAAGAAGCTAATGGTTATGAAGGATTTGGTGGAAGAGTACTAAGTAGCCCACTCCCTTCTCCATGATTTGCTAGCTATGTGGTTGGTAATGAGGGACTAGGCCAATGACCTATTACATGAAGAAGAGATGGAGTGACACTCGTTTTGGGACACCACCAATTCTCAGCATTTGCAAGCCATCCTTCGCATACTTAGGTTTATTTGACATATATATGTCCACAATTAAGTATACATATACACCCACTCATACATTACACATAAAATCATATAATCCATGTACAATGATTTATTTCAAATAATATTTATCCTAGACTAGGATATAATTTAATTGTGTACCAATGTTACTTATTATTAATTTATTTATTAAATCAAAATTACTTTTTCTCATAGGTTTAAAATACCCATTTAAATATTCTCACACACATCAAGATGTCACATAAGACTTTTTCATATCACTTAGTTAATTACTTAAGTCAAGCTTACTTTTGTCATATAGTGTTTATATAATTCCAATGTCACACCTCATCTTTTATTGAATAAAAAAAAATCCTTATTATATATGATTTCTCTTTACATACTATTATTCATGATAATTAATGAATAACAAATAAATCAACCTCATTATGTAATTATTTATTTATTAGTAATACTAATTAATTTCATCATTAGTTAAATTAGTATTTTCTCATTTCATCATCTTACCACACTAGGCATAACTCCACAAGTTCACACTAAGCTTCTCATCACTTTTACTTCATTGCATAATTATTATCGGCTTAATTAATTAAACTACTTATCACAACACATGCCGATGTTATATATATTTATATTCAAATAAATATGCAAACAAATCTTTATTCTCAATATTATAATTTATTAAAATTCGTATGTATTACAATATACATATAGCCATATATATATATATATGTGTGTGTGTGTGTGTGTGTGTCCTTTGTACTAAATGATAGCAATAGTACATAATATTTATATGAACTAATAATTCAAAAAAATTAAGTCCATATACTATATATGTAAAATTTTAAAAAAAATATTTTTTAAAAGTATAAGTATATGTAGACCTGGCAAACGGGCCGGGCCGTTGACGGGCCGGGCCATTGACGGGCCGGGCCAAAAAGGCCCGGGTTTTGCTGGGCTGAAATTATGCCGCCCGTGGCCTGGGTTGGGCCGACCCGGCCCGCCCGCGGGTTTTTTTTTTTTTGCTTTTAAAAACCTGTAGCTACTTGTTGTAAAGTACACAAATTACTAATACATTATGATACAATGATACAATCATACAAAGTACACAAATTCAAACCAAGAGAGTTACAGTCTTACAGAGTTACAGAAACTAAGAGAGTTACACAAATTCATTTCATTTGACCAATCACCATACTAGCTTAGCTTTAAGAGAGTTACACAAATTCAGTATGTCACCAATCAGTCAATCACCATCAACACTTCAACAGAGTTACAGAAATAAGCTCCAAATGCATTATGCATACTTCATACTTGCAAGTTGCAATCCCATCTGCGACTGCTACCTAGCATGGCTTGACATCCTGTACAAAAAGTTCATATCAGCCATGAACAAAGATATCTAGCAGTAGACTAGCAGACTACTGCAAGCCTGATATACATACTGCAATTCATATGACTACAAGAACCCTGTGCAATTCATATATCTAGCGGACTTGGAGAAGCCATATGACTACAAGAAAATTAGACTAGCTCCAGATAATTAAGACTAGCTCCAGATATCATACTTTTTGCATCAAATTAGGAGAGGCCAAGTCCTTTCCAGTACAAAAATAAATAACATACACCTTGTCAACTTGCAACCATGGCAAGTGTAAGCCCTAACCTCATGTTCAATCTGTTGGTACAAGCAGCACCCCAAAAAGGCTAAAATCATAACATATATATATAATCCTTGATTAAGTGGTTCAATAGCTACATGATTAATTAGTTACTATAAATACATACATACATATATAATATAATTCCCCTTGGCAATTGGAATCACAAGCTAGGCCAAAGTAGCCCACACTCACTACCTGGTTGTCTCACCACCATTTTCTTAGATTCTCAGTCCAAGTCTCAGCTAATTGTCTTAACTTCTTCTTAAAAAAGGCCTAATAGAGTAGTATTCATATATGTATATCCACTAATCCAGACAAGGAATCTGTAATTCTACATTTTTACTACACAATTACAACACAAGATTAACTTTTCTTAGTACTTGAAAAATCAAACAAAAATCAAAGAAATATTCCATAAAAAATGAAGTACTTACTAGTGAGATGTCTAGTCATTCTTTGTAATTTCGCCTATGTTAGATCCCTTTGACTCTTGATTTACAACTAGCGGTATCAAAAGTTGGTCGTCCGTCAATCCATCATCTATATTAAAAATGCCAATTTAAAATATCAATAGTTCAATACCCAAAATTAAACTAAAAAGCTACAATTAAAGTAACAATATTTATAACTAGAAGTCTAAAACAAACCTTGTATTTCATATCCACAAATCCAATTATTGTAAGACCTCAACTTTTATAAATAAAGATGAATTTTCTATAAATATCATTTTTGAATATTATGGAGTTAATTTGATATAATGTTATAGTTGTGGGTAATATTTATAAATTTTGCAAAGTACGTAAGTTGTTATATAATATTTGATTGGTCGGGGAATATTCGTTTTAACAGGGAATATTCGTACAACGGCACAATCATTGGTGGACCCCACAACAGAATTATTGTCGGATTGAGAAAACGATAAAAATATTTTATTAAAAATAACGGCGGAAGTTTTACCATTGTTACTGTTGAACTACTCGGTAGTAAAAGTACAGTAATACGTGTGGTTGCATAGTAGCACACGGTATTGATTATTAATGCTTATGTGAGAAGTCACTCAGTTTAATTCAATTATTGTCAGTTAATAATATGAATTATTTAGCGATAATGACGTTTTGTTTTATTCGAATTATTAACGTAATAAAACAGAAAAATCTTTTTATATAAAACAGAATACTTTATTAAAGTTATTCTATAAATAGTGTAAGACCCCGAATTTTATGAAATAAAAGTATTCAATTTTTCTTATAATTACTATTCAGTAAATGGTTAAATTGATAAAAGTTTAAAGTTATGGGTGAAATATGAATTTTTTTCAAAATAAGCAAGTGGTTATAAAATAATCATCGTTGTCGGGGAATATTCGTTTGGTCGTGGAATATTCTTTCTGTAGGGGAATATTCGTACGACGGCGCAACTATTTGTGGGCCCCATAACGAATAACTGTCGGGTGAAGAAAACGACAAATTTGAGTTTTTACAAATAACGGCGTAGTTGTTACCGTTAACACTGTTGGAATACCCGGTGGTTAAAATACAGTAATACGCGTTATTGCACAGTAGCACACGGTATTGCACAGTATTTTTGAAATTATTGATTCTTACGTAAGAAGACACTACTCAATAATTGTTACAGTAATTACTGTTCAGTATTTTATTTTATTGATTCAATAATTGCTACGTTGAAATTTTATATTATTGTTATTCAATAATTGTCACTGCACAGTATTTTCCATTATCAGATCAATAATTCATATTATTTAAATAATATTATTAGATAACATTATTGGCAATGTCAATAAACTTCTGTCTAAGGAGAGGTTTGGTCACCTAATTGCGCGCCAGTAAGGAAAAATTCTTATTGGAAAGCCTCCTCTTTCCTAGGAATGGCCTGGTTGTCATAAATGTGATTCTGTAATATTATTTGTGAATAATTAATTATTGATTCATATGATAAGGAAATATTTATTTTATGTGGATATAAACGAGGGATATATTTTTGTGGTTAAAAATGAAGGAGTTAATGTTGAGATTTTTATCCGTATTTTTGTCGGAATGGAGGTATTAAAAAATCAGGGTTTTTGAGATATTTTGCAGGGGTTATAATTTTTAATCCGACCGTTGGATCGTGGTAATTTTTGGATATGTTATACATATATAAGTTGAGTATATGCCCACAAATTTGGAACCGCTAAAAATGAACGTATGATTTATTATGAATTTTACAAGATGACTGGTTCAGAAATTGTTGAATTTTCGGAGTTTATTATTTTGATGGAAAATTCTAGAATTGGTGGGCCCCACTTGTAGTTGGTGAAGAAATGTGCTGAATTATATTTCAAATGTGGTGGGTGGGAATAGTAGCAGGTAAAGCCATCAGGTTGCAGGTCAAGCCTACTAAAATTTTCTTATAAACAGAGGGCTAAGTTAGAATTGAAAATCACACCAGAAACAAGTTTTCTCTCTTTTTCTCTCTATATTATGAAGCATATTTTATGAGTATTTAGATACTTTGAGAGTTGTTTTTCAGTGCAAGTTTCCTTCGGCTTTGCATACCGATCAGAAGTACTGCTCTTTTGAGGTAAGGGATAGTAAGGAATTTTAAGGGTTGTTATGTTTTTCAGTTTCGTAATTTTTTTGACCTTCAAAAATTCTGGAAAAATTTGAAATGATATTTTGATGAGTTTTCTTGATTGTGTCCAAAAATGGTGATTTTTGGATGTATAGATTGAGAGTTATGAATTTTATGAGAAAAGACTATTTTAAAAGTAACCGCTTATAATTTCTTGTGGTTAACTCCAAAATTGATGAAATTTTTATTGGGAGTACATGTATATGATAGAAGTATACTCTGTAAATTTCAGAATTTTTGGACAAAAGTATAATTTTTGATAAATGTCTAAATATTCGGCTGTTTTGGCCATATGAAAAATAGTAAATGACTTTTAAAAATTCTGAGAAAAATATATGTTCACTATGGGACTGTATTATGCTAAATCTCAGAAAAGAAATATTTTTGGAACTGATTTGATATTTTTTATGAAAATAGTCTAGTTATGAGTAAATGAATTAAATATGTTTTGTGAAGTAAGAAAATTGGAAAATAGGATTCTATGACTTTGAGAATCCTATATGAGGTATATGCAGATTTTTGATGAGGGTTTTGGTTATTGGTAATGAAATCTTATGAGTTTGACATTTTAGGATGATTAAATGCATTATTTAGTAAAGTGTAAACAATTAAAATAAATTATTTATAAATTTAAGAAATGTTATTCTTTCAATATCATTATACCGAAATATTGGTATAAATTTTATTGTGAAATTTCTACCTTTTTGTATCGGGTTTACTATTCATGAATTACTATTCACGAGTTACTATTCATAGGTTACTATTCACGAGTTACTATTCATGACAAAATTAGTTTCTTTTTCTGACCAAATTATAGTTGAGTTATGAATATTACTCTTGAGATTAAATCTATATGTTGATTATATTGATTTTATTATTATATATAATATTTTTATAACCCTAATGATGATATTTCTCTTTGACTTGAGTGTAAAGATGGGTAGATTTTTGGTATGATCATGACTATGAGTTCTCTTTGGCCAGTAGTGCAAAGTTGAATCGTTGATTGGTATGATCATGACCATTGAATTTATAAGTGAATATCTTTAGCTTAAGTGCAAAGGTGAATTGATCAACATGGTTATAATTATTGTTTATATAAATTCTGAAATGATTATATATTTCTTTGAGATATTAATATCTTTGGCCTGTAGTACAAAGATGAAATATTGATGAATATCTTTGGCCTGTAGTGCAAAGATGAATTGTTGATGAATATCTTTGGCCCGTAGTGCAAAGATGACATGTTGTTGAATATCTTTGGCCAGAAGTGCAAAGATGAACAGATGTTGAGATAAACATGACCAAGTGGTGATACAAATGAATATCTTTGGCCGTAGTGCAAAGATGAAGTTATTAGTATGATTATGAACAGGAAATGTGATTTGGTGTAACCATGATCTTTGATGTTTCAGGTAAAGATAGGTGATGAAAATTATCTTCGTCCTGGATGAGAAGAGAAATTTAGAACTATAGTTATGATTATGAGTTATTCATATGATTGTGGACCAGAATTGTTGATTGATGTTACAGGGATAAAACATTGTTGATGGATTTTTAACATGGAGAAGATAATAGACTTTATAGTCTATTTGACTCTTCTAATGGATTGCTCGTTCCGCTGCAACTATGGTTGAAATTTTTATCATTTACCATATGTTCTAAATCTCTGATTTATTATTGATGAAGGCTATTGATAATTTAATTATCTTTAGTCATGATATTCTTTACTGAGCTAGTTGTGCTCACCCTTTTGCTTCACAATTCCTTTTAGGTAATAAGAGTGTAGCTGGGTCGAGCGAGGGTAACGGAAAAATAGAACGGTGGTCTCTAGCTGTGGATGTTCTCCCGAAGCAGTATAGAAAAGTTCATTTAGTAGTTTTATTTGGTGAATCCAATAGGGTAAGGTGTACCCAACGTTGGAAAGGTGGTTTGTCATTATCATACAAGATGTCTAACGACATACAACCTCGTGTCATCATAAGACAGGGATGTGCTCATCCACTTGCTGAGTATATATACGAGCACTACCTATATAATCTTGGTGTTTGTTTGAAGTATAATTCTCAATTAAAGACAGTAGAGATAATGATATGGTAAGAGAAGACTTACCATTGGGAAGACCATGATAGTAATATTCTCATTTTTCTTTGGGGTCTATTGGGTCAACCAAGAATAATTCTGTGGCCATATGATATCTATCATAACCTAGACGCATGGCCTCCCATGTACGAAGGTTTCCTTGAGCACTTCTCAAAGATTCTAATTTCTAAAACAGTTTTTGACTATACCTTTATGTAAGGTGTCATTGTGAGGTGATGTCCACGGTTGGAACATGAGTCACATTTGGTATATATTTGTATCCAAACTCACAGCATATGTGTTGTTGTATTTTACACGATAATTGTTGTAATAAAGTTACAGTTATTTTCTGTACCATGTATTTGGCGACTTAGAATAGGTTGGATGGAATGGACTTATTTTGGGGTTGTTACATTTGGTATCAGAGCTTAGGGATATGATCTCTGGCGGAGATCGGGGAATACAACTAGGAGGGGAGAGATGAGTAAATCCTTCGCTAGTGTGTTCTACCTAAGCTTATTTATTGGTCAGTCATAATATTAGGATATTATGTGATATGTTAATTTGTTTAATTAACCCTTATTTTATGGCAGTATTTGAGAATGACAGCTGAGAATGCTAACAATGGAGTGAATGAGACTGTGAGGATACCTCTAATCACTAACCGTGATAATGTGATGTCAGACGAAGAAGGAATTAGAGATATCCATGTGGTGAGTGAAGAATTGATAGTTACACCCGAGATAGTCGCAAAGGTAACAGCTGAGACTGAGGAAGAAGAGGAAGAAGAAGTACCAGAGGAGAGTTTATTAGAGGTATTTTATGATCAAAATGTAGAATTTCAAAATCGTATTCATGAGTTAGAAGAGCAGGCAGAAGAACGACAGGCGGTCGTGGAACAAAAGGATGCAACAATTCAAGCTTGTGTTACCCGATATGTGATGCTTGAACAGAAGCATTCTTTGGCAGAGTATAAGATGATAAAAATAGAATCTGAGCTGAAAGAAGAAATAACTGAACGAGTGAGAATAAGTGATGTATGGGCAAAAGCCGCACGACACGTGGATATTGTGGAATGAGATGTTCGATCTAAGAAGGCTAAAATAGATGATATGAATTTCTCTTATTGGAAAGAAATTGGGAGAACCCAACATCGAGTTTTGAATTACCCTGTACATAGCGGTCAACCTGAATCCGATATGGATCGAAGATTGATGATTCAGATCATGAATGAGGAGTACGAAGAGGCAGTTGAGGGAGGAATATGTCCTATAGAAAGGTATATTCCAACGGTAATGATGACGCCAAATGCTGCTCCATACAAGTCAAAGCCGAGTAGTTCGAGGGATGGCGGTTGTCATGACTTCCCAACAAATGAGGAACCCAAATGAAGTTATCATGGGAGATGAGCAATGGAGAAATCATGATGATCTGAGAGATAGAATCTGAAATAGAAGTAATGTATTCTCAACTCTTCGAAATACCAGGTACGTAAATTTCGGGGATGAAATTTCATAAGGAGGGGAGATTGTAAGACCCCGAATTTTATGAAATAAAAGTATTCAATTTTTCTTATAATTACTATTCAGTAAATGGTTAAATTGATAAAAGTTTAAAGTTATGGGTGAAATATGAATTTTTTTCAAAATAAGCAAGTGGTTATAAAATAATCATTATTGTCGGGGAATATTCGTTTGGTCGTGGAATATTCTTTCTGTCGGGGAATATTCGTACGACGGCGTAGCTATTTGTGGGCCCCATAATGAATAACTGTCGGGTGAAGAAAACGACAAATTTGAGTTTTTATAAATAATGGCGTAGTTGTTACCGTTAACACTGTTAGAATACACGGTATTGCACAGTATTTTTGAAATTATTGATTTTTACGTAAGAAGGCACTACTCAATAATTGTTACAGTAATTACTGTTCAATATTTTATTTTATTGATTCAATAATTGCTACGTTGAAATTTTATATTATTGTTGTTCAATAATTATCACTGCACAGTATTTTCCATTATCAGATCAATAATTTATATTATTTGAATAATATTATTAGATAACATTATTGGCAATGTCTAGAAAGTTCTGTCTAAGGAGAGATTTGGTCACCTAATTGCGCGCTAGTAAGGAAAATTCTTATTAGAAAGCCCCCTCTTTCCTTAGAACGGCCTGGTTGTCATAAATGTGATTCTGTAATATTATTTGTGAATAATTAATTATAGATTCATATGATAAGGAAATATTTATTTTATGTGGATATAAACGAGGGATATATTTTTGTGGTTAAAAATGAAGGAGTTAATGTTGAGGTTTTTATCCGTATTTTTGTCGGAATGGAGGTATTAAAAAATCAGGGTTTTTAAAATATTTTGCGGGGGTTATAATTTTTAATCCGACCGTTGGATCGTGGTAATTTTTGGATATGTTATACATATATAAGTTGAGTATATGCCCACAAATTTTGAACCGTTAAAAATGAACGTATGATTTATTATGAATTTTACAAGATGACTGGTTCAGAAATTGTTGAATTTTCAGAGTTTATCATTTTGATGGAAAATTCTAGAATTGGTGGGCCCCACTTGTGGTTGGTGAAGAAATGTGCTGAATTATATTTCAAATGTGGTGGGTGGGAATAGTAGCAGGTAAAGCCATCAGGTTGCAGGTCAAGCCTACTAAAATTTTCCTATAAACAGAGGGCTAAGTTAGAATTGAAAATCACACCAGAAACAAGTTTTCTCTCTTTTTCTCTCTATATTATGAAGCATATTTTATGAGTATTTAGATACTTTGAGAGTTACTTTTCAGTGCAAGTTTCCTTCGGCTTTGCATACCGATCAGAAGTACTGCTCTTTTGAGGTAAGGGATAGTAAGGAATTTTAAGGGTTGTTATGTTTTTCAGTTTCGTAATTTTTCTGACCTTCAAAAATTCTAAAAAAATTTAAAATGATATTTTGATGAGTTTTCTTGATTGTGTCCAAAAATGATGATTTTTGGATGTATAGATTGAGAGTTATGAATTTTATGAGAAAAGACTATTTTAAAAGTAACCGCTTATAATTCCTTGTGGTTAACTCCAAAATTGATGAAATTTTTATTGGGAGTACATGTATATGATAGAAGTATACTCTGTAAATTTCAGAATTTTTGGACAAAAGTATAATTTTTGATAAATGTCTAAATATTCGGTTGTTTTGGCCATATGAAAAATAGTAAATGACTTTTAAAAATTCTGAGAAAAATATATGTTCACTATGGGACTATATTATGCTAAATCTCAGAAAAGAAATATTTTTGGAACTGATTTGGTATTTTTCATGAAAATAGTCTAGTTATGAGTAAATGAATTAAATATGTTTTATGAAGTAAGAAAATTGGAAAATAGAATTCTATGACTTTGAGAATCCTATATGAGGTATATGCAGATTTTTGATGAGGGTTTTGGTTATTGGTAATGAAATCTTATGAGTTTGGCATTTTAGGATGATTAAATGCATTATTTAGTAAAGTGTAAACAATTAAAATAAATTGTTTATAAATTTAAGAAATGTTATTCTTTCAATATCATTATACCGAAATATTGGTATGAATTTCATTGTGAAATTTTTACCTTTTTGTGTCAGTTTTACTATTCATGAGTTACTATTCACGAGTTACTATTCATGGGTTACTATTCACGAGTTACTATTCATGACAAAATTAGTTTCTTTTTCTGACCAAATTATAGTTAAGTTATGAATATTACGCTTGAGATTAAATCTATATGTTGATTATATTAATTTTATTATTATATATAACATTTTTATAACCCTAATGATGATATTTCTCTTTGACTTGAGTGTAAAGATGGGTAGATATTTGGTATGATCATGACTATGAGTTCTCTTTGGCCAGTAGTACAAAATTGAATCGTTGATTGGTATGATCATGACCATTGAATTTATAAGTGAATATCTTTAGCTTAAGTGCAAAGGTGAATTGATCAACATGGTTATAATTATTGTTTATATAAATTCTGAAATGATTATATATTTCTTTGAGATATTAATATATTTGGCCTGTAGTGCAAAGATAAAATATTGATGAATATCTTTGGCCTGTAGTGCAAAGATGAATTGTTGATGAATATCTTTGGCCCTTAGTGCAAAGATGACATGTTGTTGAATATCTTTGACCAGAAGTACAAAGATGAACAGATGTTGAGATAAACATGACCAACTGGTGATACAAATGAATATCTTTGGCCATAGTGTAAAGATGAAGTTATTAGTATGATTATGAACAAGAAATGTGATTTGGTGTAACCATGATCTTTGATGTTTCAGGTAAAGATAGGTGATAAAAATTATCTTCGTCCTGGATGAGAAGAGAAATTTAGAACTACAGTTATGATTATGAGTTATTCATATGATTATGGACCAGAATTGTTGATTGATGTTACAGGGATAAAACATTGTTGATGAATTTTTAACATGGAGAAGATAATAGACTTTATAGTCTATTTGACTCTTCTAATGGATTGCTCGTTCCGCTGCAACTATGGTTGAAATTTTTATCATTTACCATATGTTCTAAATCTCTGATTTATTATTGATGAAGGCAATTGATAATTTAATTATCTTTAGTCATGATATTCTTTACTGAGCTAGTTGTGCTCACCCTTTTGCTTCACAATTCCTTTTAGGTAATAAGAGTGTAGCTGGGTCGAGCGAGGGTAACGGGGAAATAGAACGGTGGTCTCTAGCTGTGGATGTTCTCCCGAAGCAGTATAGAAAAGTTCATTTAGTAGTTTTATTTGGTGAATCCAATAGGGTAAGGTGTACCCAACGTTGGAAGGGTGGTTTGCCACTATCATACAAGATGTCTAACGACATACAACCTCGTGTCATCATAAGACAGGGATGTGCTCATCCACTTGCTGAGTATATATATGAGCACTACCTATATAATCTTGGTGTTTGTTTGAAGTATAATTCTCAATTAGAGACAGTAGAGATAATGATATGTCAAGAGAAGACTCACCATTGGGAAGAATATGATAGTAATATTCTCATTTTTCTTTGGGGTCTATTGGGTCAACCAAGAATAATTCTGTGGCCATATGATATCTATCATAACCTAGACGCATGGCCTCCCATGTACGAAGGTTTCCTTGAGCACTTCTCAAATATTCTAATTTCTAAAATAGTTTTTGACTATACCTTTATGTAAGGTGTCATTGTGAGGTGATGTCCACGGTTGGAACATGAGTCACATTTGGTATATATTTGTATCCAAACTCACAGCATATGTGTTGTTGTATTTTGCACGATAATTGTTGTAATAAAGTTAAAGTTATTTTCTGTACCATGTATTTGACGACTCAGAATAGGTTGGATAGAATGAACCTATTTTGGGGTTGTTACAAATAGAATATATTATATTTTATTTAAAAGATTTTTCTTTAAATATGGACAACCAGATTAAAGTAATCAATCTGGACCGTTCATGGATTAGTTACTATGCATTCTATTTTTCAATAAATAGTAGCTCATTCCTTCATTATTTCTTACGAATTCACTGAACTCTAGAGAGAGAAACTATAGAGAGAAACTATAGAGAGAGAGAAGAAGAGTATTCTGCTACTTAACTACTTCCTTATTTCAGCTCTTCTTTAAAACGGTAAGAGGTGTTATTCTTTCTTATTCATGAAGAGAACTGTTGTTATTCTATTTATTATTATTCTGTTGGAATAACATGTATACGCGGTCTACCCTATACTTGGTGACATTCTTCTATTATTCTGTTGGAACATCCTGTCTGTGTGTTTTACACCGAACCTGGTTCCGTTTTTATTATTATTCTGTTGGAACATCCTGTCTGTGTGTTTTACACCGGACCTGGTTCCGTATTATTATTATTCTGTTGGAACATACTGTCTGTGTGTTTTACATCGGACCTGGTTCTATTATTTATTATTCTGTCGGAATATCCTGTCTGTGCGTTTACGCCGGACCTGGTTCCATTATTTATTATTCTGTCGGAATATCCTGTCTGTACGTTTACGCCGGACCTAGTTCCATTATTTATTATTCTGTTAGAATAACCTGTCTGTGCGGTCTATCGCATGCATGGTGATTTCTTTTGTTATTCCATTCTTTATTATACTCAGTTGGTTAAGTTTTGACTTCTATACTCCATGAAATTTGTGGAATATCCTTGATAATTGCGGTTCATCCAGTGTCTTTTCATGAAAATATTCTTCTAAGCATTCTTGAATTTTACTCCACAAAGCAGTATCATGTTGACAATTTGGACGTTGTTAATTCTTGGATAAATTAATTCTTGAACTTGTTTTATTGAATTCTTATATCATTGTCATCATTCTCATATTTATAAAATATTGAAAGTCATCTGTGGCCTGTAGTGCATAGATGGACTTGGTATGATTATGACCAGGGATTATTCGGTATAATCACGACCGTAATGTTACAAATGATGTGGTAAAAGTCCTCATTGGCCCGTAGTGCGTTGATGGACAGTTGTTGACATGATCATGACCATTAATGAATAAACGAATATCCTTGGCCGTAGTGCAGGGGTGATTCGATGATGTGGATCATTTTATTAAGCTGAGTCCCAGCGATAACAGTGTTGAAAGACCTTTTAAATCATAAAATATAGTAGAGTTTATTTTCTACTTGACTCTTTTAATGGATTGCTTGTTCCGCTGCAGTTAAACTTGATGTCTATTATATTTTATCAGTTTAACATTGTTGAAGGCTAATGATAATTTATTCTGCATTATCTTAGTCATAATATTTTTTACTGGGCTAGTTGAGCTCACCCTTTCTTTCACTGTTCTCTTCAGGAAATGAGAACGTAGCTGGGGCAAGTCGGGGAACGGAGTGATGGTTCGAATGATAGTATTAGTTAGTAGTCCTCACTATTCTATGTAATAGTATGTTAATAAATGTAATGAGGACTCCTTTTGAGTATGAATACTCTCTAGAAGATAATATTTGTATTCAAACTTACAGTTTATGTTTTGTCGTATTGTATACGACAGTTGTATTAGTAAGTTGTATTTGTATTCTGTACTTTGTATCTGACGACCCAAGATGGGTGATGTATACCTAATTTTGGGGGTGTCACAGTTGGTATCAGAGCTTTAGGATATGATCCCTGGCTAAGATGTGAGAATAGAACTAGGAGGGGAGAGACGGAGAATTCCTTCGCTAGTATGACCTACCTAAGTTTATTTGCATGGTATTTAATTGGCCGGTCATAATATAAGGATAATATATGACATATCAATTAACTTTTATTTTGTGGCAGTATCTGAAAATGGCATCTGAGAATGTTGAGAATAGCAATGGAGCACAGTCGACTGTTGATTCACCACATATCAATAATCAGGATAATGTGCATCAAGAAGGTGACAATCCTCATGCAAATAACAACACTGACCAGATGATGAATGATGGAATGTTCAGAAACTTTATGCAGTTCATGCAACAGCAGGCGAGAGCGGCTCCTGTCCAAAATATAGGTGGAAACACTGAAAACTCTCGGACGGTCACCGCTAAACAGTTCAAGGAGCTGGGACCACCAGAGTTTAAGGGAGAGCCAAAACCACTTATAGCGGAAACATGGATAAAGCAGATTACCAAGATATTTGATGTCTTGGGAGAAGTTCCAAGAGCTGTTCAATGACAAATACTTTCCCGAAAGTATTCGTCACATGAAGAAGGTGGAGTTCATCAAATTGGAGCAGAATAATATGACCGTGTCGCAGTATGAGGCTAAATTTGCTGAGTTGTCCCGGTTTGGGTCCCACTTGGTGGATAATGAAGAGCGAATGACGCGAATATTTTTGCGAGGTTTGAAACCTGAGATACGTCAACATCTTATTTCTCATAAACTGTGTTTGTATTCAGATGTTGTGAATAGGGCTCAGTTAGTGGAGCGCGATAACGAGTCAACGCAACCAAAAGAGAGCAGTCGACAAAATGATAATACCAGTGAGAGCAGTCATCGAAGTGGTGACAACAAGCGTGGAGGGAATCAACAGGCCAGAAATGGTAACCACTTCGGTGGTAATCAGGGCCAAAATAATAAGAATGATCATTTCAAGAAGAGGAGATTCAACAATGATGGAAAGACGTCAGCACCAGCACCCGTTGTTAAGGAAGGAGAACGACCACCTATCATATGCTTCAAATGCGGAAGGGAGGGACACATCAGTCCAAACTGCGCGATGCCATCCAAAGCATGCTATAATTGTGGAAGAGAAGGTCACTTAGCCCGATTTTGTCGTTCACCGAAGACAAGTTCAGATAGGATGGAGACACCAAAGACCGTCACAGAAAAGTCAAAACCGGTAGTGCAAGGGAGAGCGTTTGTTGTGACCTCCCAGAAAGCAAGAAACCCGAATGAGGTCATCACGGGTAAGCTTATCATAAACTCTAACGAAGTCTATACTTTATTTGATACCGGTTTTACCCATTCTTTTATTTCTCCTACTTGCGCTCATCGATTAAATTTGATTCCGAAAAAATTAGACTTTAACTTATCTGTTGAAACTCCATTGGGAGAAACCTTCATTACATCCACGATTTATAAGTCTTGTTTGGTTCAAGTTGGTACCCACACATTACCTATCGATCTTATTTCATTAAAAATACTTGTATTTGACGTGATTCTAGGGATTGATTGGTTAACTACTCATCATGCAAAAATTAATTGTTTTCGTAAGGTTGTTAGCTTTCATATTCCTAATCGACCTATTATGCGAATTCAAGCAACCAAACCATTAAAATCAATCGCTGTCATTTCAAGCCATAAAGCTATTCGTTTATTAAAAAACGGATGTCAAGCTTTCTTAGCTCATGTCACGGATCTAAACAAAAATACGTCAGTTTTGAATGATATTTCTATTGTTAATAAATTCCCTGACGTATTCCCTGAAGAACTTCCTGGCCTACCCCCAGAGCGTGAAATTGAATTTTGTATCGACCTTGAACCCGGTACAAAACCCATTTCCAAAGCCCCATATCGAATGGCTCCTATTGAACTTCAGGAGTTAAAGATCCAACTGCAGGAATTGTTAGACATTGGCTTTATTCGTCCTAGTACTTCTCCTTGGGGTGCTCCTGTTCTATTCGTGAAGAAGAAAGATGGAAGTATGCGACTTTGTATTGATTAGCGGGAGTTGAATCATGTCACCATCAAAAATAGGTACCCATTGCCACGTATTGATGACCTGTTTGACCAGTTGCAAGTAGCACAATTCTTTTCAAAGATCGATCTTCGTTCTGGATATCATCAGCTGAAGGTTAGAACTGAGGATATTCCAAAGACGGCTTTTAGAACTCGGTACGGGCATTATGAATTCCTAGTCATGTCCTTTGGATTGACTAATGCTCATGCTGCCTTCATGGATATGATGAACCGGGTATTCAAGGAATATTTGGATCACTTTGTGGTCGTCTTTATTGATGACTTCCTTATTTATTCCAAAAGTCGTGAAAATCATGAGCAACACTTGAGGCTGGTACTCCAAAAGCTTCGTGAATACAAGCTTTATGTCAAGTTGAAGAAATGCGAGTTCTGGCTGGAGGAGGTAGCATTACTTGGGCACGTAGTATCAAGTCGTGGAATATCGGTTGACCCGACAAAGATTGAAGCTATTCAAAGCTGGGAGCAACCTAAATCAGTGACCAAAGTACATAGCTTTCTTGGTTTAGCTGGTTATTATCGGAGATTCGTGGAAGGATTTTCTCGAATCGCTACTCCATTAACTCAGCTGACTCGGAAAGATACAAAGTTCGGTTGGAGCAAAGAATGTGAGAAGAGTTTTCAAGAACTCAAGAAGAGACTCATTTCAGCACCTGTTCTAACAATACCATCTGGCTCGGAGGGATTTGTCATCTACAGTGATGCTTCGAGCAAAGGGTTGGGATGCGTTCTCATGCAACATGAAAAAGTCATAGCCTATGCATCAAGACAACTCAAGGAATATGAGAGGAATTATCCTACTCATGATCTAGAGTTGACAGCTGTTGTCTTTGCACTTAAAATTTGGAGGCATTACTTGTATAGGGAGAAGGTGAAGATCTTTACGGATCATAAAAGCCTTAAATATTTCTTCACTCAAAAGGAACTCAACATGCGACAACGACGTTGGCTTGAACTGTTGAAAGATTATGATCATACCATTCAATACCATCCTGGGAAAGCGAACGTGGTAGCTGACGCATTGAGTAGAAGATCATATGCAAGTACGAGTGCGATATTGTCAACACAAAGGCCCATTTTGTGTGACTTGCAAAGGATGGAGATAGAGTTAAAGACTCCAGGGACCCATGTGATGATGGCGAATATACGAGTAGAACTGACTTTAATCGATAAAGTTAAAACTGCTCAAGCTACAAACCTGGAGCTGATGCGTATGAGGAAGAAAGTGCAAGAAGGTGCTATGCCGGAAGCAAGAATCGATGAAAAAAGAATACTTCGAGTCAACTCCAGACTTCGTGTTCCTAACAACCCTGATTTAAAGTATGAAATCATGATGGAGGCGCATAAAACACCGTTTGCAATCCATCCTGAAAGTACCAAAATGTATCATGATCTTCGTCATACATTTTGGTGGAGCAATATGAAGAGAGAGATAGTGTTGTTTATCTCAAGGTGTCTAACTTGTCAACGAGTCAAAACGGAGCATCAAGTACCAAAAGGTCCATTGCAACCACTTGAAATTCCAGAATGGAAGTGGGAGCACATTACCATGGATTTCGTTACCGGTCTTCCTAGGGTTTCTCAAGGTATTGATGCGATTTGGGTCATTATTAATAGATTGACCAAGTCTGCTCATTTCTTACCGATACGAGAAACTTATACACTTGAACGTCTTGCTCGTATGTACATAAACGAGATTGTAAGACTGCATGGTATGCCAGTATCCATAGTTTCTGACCGAGACCCAAGATTCACTTCACGATTTTGGGTTGGTTTACAAAAAGCTATGGGCACGGAGTTACGATTTAGTTCAGCATATCATCCTCAGACGGACGGACAATCAGAGAGGACTATTCAAACTCTTGAAGATCTATTAAGACTCTGTGTCTTTGACTTCAAGGGAAGTTGGGACAAGTTCTTACCATTGGTGGAGTTTTTCTACAACAACAGTTATCAAACAAGTATTGGCATGGCTCCATTCGAAGCATTGTATGGAAGAAAATGTCGTTCTCCAATATGCTGGGATGAGGTGGGTGAAGCAACGTTGTTGGGACCGGAGTTGGTACGTATGACTACAGAAAAGATTCAAACGATCCGACAACGTATAAAAATCTCACAAGATCGACAAAAGAGTAATGCTGATCTTCATCTAAAGGACGTGGAATTTGATGTAGGAGATCATGTGTTCTTACGTGTTGCTCCATGGAAAGGAGTTACGAGATTTGGAAAGAGAGGAAAGCTCAATCTTCGATTCATCGGTCCATTTTTAATCCTCGATCGAGTAGGAACTGTGGCTTATAGACTCGCTTTACCGCCAAGTATGTCTCGTGTTCATAACATTTTTCACATATCCATGTTATGCAAATATGTGGAAGACCCAAACCACATTATTGAGTTAGAACCGGATGAAATAGCGAAGGAATTGACGTATGAAGAAGTTCCTGTTCAAATCTTGGATAAGAAGGAACATATTCTACACTCCAAAGTTATACCTCAAGTCAAAGTTTTGTGGAGAAACCACGATGTTGGGGAAATGACTTGGGAATTAGAATCTGAAATAAGATCAAGGTATCCTTACCTCTTCGACATACCAGGTGCGTACCCTAATTTCGAGGGTAAAATTTCATAAGAAGGGGAGGTTGTAAGACCCCAACTTTTATAAATAAAGATGAATTTTCTATAAATATCATTTTTGAATATTATGGAGTTAATTTGATATAATGTTATAGTTGTGGGTAATATTTATAAATTTTGCAAAGTACGCAAGTTGTTATATAATATTTGATTGGTCGGGGAATATTCGTTTTAACAGAAAATATTCGTACAACGGCACAATCATTGGTGGACCCCACAACAGAATTATTGTCGGATTGAGAAAACGACAAAAATATTTTATTAAAAATAACGGTTGAAGTTTTACCATTGTTACTGTTGAACTACTCGGTAGTAAAAGTACAGTAATACGTGTGGTTGCATAGTAGCACACGGTATTGATTATTAATGCTTATGTGAGAAGTCACTCAGTTTGATTCAATTATTGTCAGTTAATAATATGAATTATTTAGCGATAATGACGTTTTGTTTTATTCGTATTATTAACGTAATAAAACAGAAACATCTTTTTATATAAAACAGAATACTTTATTAAAGCTATTCTATAAATAGAATATATTATATTTTATTTAAAAGATTTTTCTTTAAATATGGACCGTTAGATTAAAGTAATCAATCTGGACCGTTCATGGATTAGTTACTATGCATTCTATTTTTCTATAAATAGCAGCTCATTCCTTCATTATTTCTTACGAATTTACTGAACTCTAGAGAGAGAAACTATAGAGAGAGAGAAGAAGAGTATTCTGCTACTTAACTACTTCCTTATTTCAGCTCTTCTTTAAAACGGTAAGGGGTGTTATTCTTTCTTATTCATGAAGAGAACTGTTGTTATTCTATTTATTATTATTTTGTTGGAATAACCTGTATACGCGGTCTACCCTATACTTGGTGACATTCTTCTATTATTCTGTTGGAACATCTTGTCTGTGTGTTTTACACCGGACCTGGTTCCGTTTTTATTATTATTCTGTTGGAACATCCTGTCTGTGTGTTTTACACCGGACCTGGTTCCCTTATTTATTATTCTGTCGGAATATCCTGTCTGTGCGTTTACGCCGGACCTGGTTCCATTATTTGTTATTCTGTCGGAATATCTTGTCTGTGCGTTTACGCCGAATCGGGTTCCATTATTTATTATTCTGTTGGAATAACATGTCTGTGCGGTCTATCGCATGCATGGTGATTTTCTTTTGTTATTCCATTATTTATTATACTCAGTTGGTTAAGTTTTGACTTCTATACTCCATGAAATTTATGGAATATCCTTGATAATTGCGGTTCATCCAGTATCTTTTCATAAAAATATTCTTCTAAGCATTCTTGAATTTTACTCCACAAAGCAGTATCATGTTGACAATTTGGACGTTGTTAATTCTTGGATAAATTAATTCTTGAACTTGTTTTATTGAATTCTTATATCATTGTCATCATCCTCATATTTATAAAATATTGAAAGTCATCTGTGGCATGTAGTGCATAGATAGAATTGGTATGATTATGACCAGAGATTATTCGGTATAATCATGACCGTAATGTTACAAATGATGTGGTAAAAGTCCTTATTGACCCGTAGTGCGTTGATGGACAGTTGTTGGCGTGATCATGACCATTAATGAATACACGAATATCATTGGCCGTAGTGCAGGGGTGATTCGATGATGTGAATTATTTTATTAAGCTGAGTCCCAGCGATAACAGTGTTGAAAGACCTTTTAAATCATAAAAGATAGTAGAGTTTATTTTCTACTTGACTCTTTTAATGGATTGCTTGTTCCGCTGCAGTTAAACTTGATGTCTATTATATTTTATCAGTTTAACATTGTTGAAGGCTAATGATAATTTATTCTGCATTATCTTAGTCATAATATTTCTTACTGGGCTAGTTGAGCTCACCCTTTCTTTCACTGTTCTCTTCAGGAAATGAGAATGTAGCTGGGGCAAGTCGGGGAACGGAGTGATGGTTCGAATGATAGTATTAGTTAGTAGTCCTCACTATTCTATGTAATAGTGTGTTAATAAATGTAATGAGGACTCCTTTTGAGTATGAATACTCTCTAGAAGATAATATTTGTGTTCAAACTCACAGTTTATGTTTTGTCGTATTGTACATGACAGTTGTATTAGTAAGTTGTATTTGTATTATGTACTTTATATCTGACGACCCAAGATGGGTGATGTATACCTAATTTTGGGGGCGTCACAATTACGTCCACAAATTAATGCTTGTGCATTATCCGGTAGAAGCGAACTACGATATTTTGTGAGAACCTTTGCTCCAATGCTAAAGCTCGACTCCGAAGCAACCGTTGTAATTGGAATTGATAAGATATCATATGCCATATTCGCTAGTATTGGATATCTATAATAATGTAATATTTAAAAGTACTAACTAGTCATTAGTCATGTATAAAATAAAGGTATAAAACTAGAATAAAAAAAAGGATTGGGTACCTCTCAGAAAGTTTTTTCCATTCTTCTAGAATATTAAAAGAAGATTTGTTAATGACGATTTTCTCCTCTAAGTATTGTTCCAATTCTGTTCTTGTTGATGTAGTACTTTGCACTTCCCTCACAAACTCCTATTTAAAATTTTAAACATCAAAAGTTCATCAACATAAATATGCAATATAGATAAATATGCAAAAAATTAAAATATTTATAATACATGAAAACTTTACTTACATCAAACTCGTCATCACTATGTTCACTTGTGTTGGTGGTAGCAATAGTTGAAGTCCCTAGACCATCTTGAGGTTGTTGTGAACCATCTTTTGACAACTCCATTACATATTCCATGAACAAAGATTTCATAGCATCCACAATTTGTTCCACTTTTCTATTTATAACATACTCATCCATCTCAAATTTTTTCAATTTAAATTTGACAAATTGCACCTTATACCTTGGGTCAAGAATAGTAGCTATGGACAAGATAACAACATAGTCGCTCCAATATTTTTCAAACTTTGGCAACATCTCATTTGCCATGTTTCTAATTACCTCAATCTCACAAGACTTGTTAAACATCAAAAGTTCTTTTATCCTCAATACATGTAAGAAATACAGATTTGATGTTGGATAACTGGTTCTCGAAAAAAGTTCTGTAATTTTCCAGAATGGTTTCAAAAATGTAGTGATAGCTTGTGCTATTTCCCACTCATCATTTGTTGGACAAGTTGTGTAGGATGATTCAACCATGGCATATTGAAAGAATACATCTTTAAATTTCAGAACACTATCAAGCATCTTCCATGTAGAATTCCATCTAGTCACACAATCCAAACGCAAACCCGATTCTACGGACACAAGCAATTGTTCACAACATGTAACAAACTTTAATATTCTACTTTCAGATCCCTTAATATATTTGACACTGTCTCTAATTTTGCGTAAAGGTTCACTTGCAATTTTCAAACCATCTTGAACAATGAGATTTAATATGTGAGCAGAACACCGAACATGGAAAAACCTACCATTGCAAAGCAAGTTTCCTCACAAATGAGCCTTCAAGAAATTTTGCATGTTGTAGTTGTTTGTTGCATTATCTAAAGTGAGAGAAAAGATCTTTTTTTCAATACCCCAATCCTTTAAAAACTCAAAGATTTTTTCTGATAAAAGAGTACCGGTATGTGGTGGGGGAAAATGACAGAAATTTATAATCCTACTGTGCAACACACAATCATGATCAATAAAGTGTGCGGTTAAACAAATATAACCCTCACTAGTACCGGACGACCACAAATCAGAAGTGAGACAAATTCTACTGCGGATGTTCTCAAATGCACGTTTCAATTTTACTTTCTCAAGCTTATAAATTTTAATACAATCTGCTTTGGCAGTGTTTCTAGTATATGATTTCACATCCAGATTCAAGTAGTTATGCACTCTTCGTAATCCTTCATGTTCAACAATCAAGAATGGATAGTTATGCATCATGATTGCTTCAGCCATTTTATCCCTATAAATGAGCTGACTAATTTTTCTTTTAAGCATATTTCCTTCATGATCTAGATGCATTTGGGTCACATTTTGGCTAACTAAACCGGGACATGACTTTTCATGTGCATGCAAATTTCTAGTCCCGTGAGAACTACCACCATCTCCAATAGCATAACTTTTTGTGCATGTTTTACAATATGCTCTTAACTTTTTGGTTGAAGGATCTACCTTTTTTTCATATTGATTCCAAATTGAACTTTCTTCCCTTTGTTTTCTCTTCGAACTGTCAATTGGTTGTGTCAAATTTTCCGAGCTTTCAACTCCCCCATCAATCAAATCAATTGTTACATGATCCCGTCGATCCATAAGAACTCTACAAACAAACAAAAATTTTAAACAATTAACACATACTCAATAATTTCCCAACTTTAAAGAATTTACTGTAATTATCTAGAAATGAACTGCAGTGGTTTGTGGAATTAGCAACAAGTAGAGGCACTCTTCAAATTAATAACAGATCTGGTCTAAGTTGTAAGCTGTGAGTGAGTGACCCCAAGGAGATCACTGCAATGTAAAAGATGTTGACAATTACACCAAAAAATCAGCAGTCATTCAACTTGCTCCTTTGTTAGTGACTATATATTTGTTATTTCATTCTTACAAACACAAATTCTGCACAGCAAATTAAAATTACACAGTTGAATGAGATAATTCTGTCCTTTCTAGTTGCCTTTTTTGTTTCTTCAGCTTGACTGCTTGATGCAATTCCACTTGTTGCTAATTAGTAATTCCACACCCAAATACGAAATACCCAATAATTTTTGGTCATACTCATACATATATAATTTTATATATATAAACCAGTAACCACTCTTCAAATTTCACACCCAAATACGAAATATCCAATAATTTTTGGTCCAAATCAGTCAACCACAAAGACATACAGTCATACTCATACAGATAAAATATTACTAATTCAATTATTCAAAGTTCTAACAAAAATCGCTCAAAAATCAAAATAATTATAAACAATAGATTAAAATCTTATTGAAACGAAACGAGAGTGGAAAAATACCTGAGAGTTTGAGACGAGGAGAATAGAGTAGGGTTTTAGCTTTTTAGAGGAGAGGACGAACTGTGAAGGCAAGCTTATGCGTCGTCTCGTCTCGTCGATCGATCGAATTGAAGTGTGGATATTGGATTTGTGGAAGAGTAGAGGTGAGGCTGTGAACTTGTGAAGTGTGAAGGGCCGAAGGTTCTCGACTTCTCTCTCTGTTACAGGCGGCCCTTAGCGAGTTAGCGATTAAGGTAAAGAGAGAATAGAGATCAGATAGGGTTTTTTAAAAGGTCCGGGCGGGCCGGGCGCCCACGGGCGAGTTGTCATTGGGCCGGGCCAAAATTGGGCCGGGCCAAAATTGCCCAAATTTCTGTGGGCCAAAAAAATGAAGCCCATAGCCCAACTTTTGACGGGCGGGCTGGCCCGGCCCGCGGGCCTGGGCCGACTTTGCCAGGTCTAAGTATATGAACTAATTTATGCCAGTTCAACAAATGGATCGGACCTTAAGCTAATCCGATTCAACAAAATCATTAAATCTTTATTGAATTCAACTTGAAGAAATTTTACTAATGCTCCGTATATACATCTAATTACATGGAGTTATAGGATTCAAATTTATTTAATTTTATTTTGAAAATACTTTTTGGCAAGTCAATATTAAAGTAAATATAGTCAACTAAATCTTTTTATTAAAAACTATATATTAAATACGGTACTATTTAAAGGACTATCTTAATTAGAAAGAATTGTTATTATGTGAATGCCAATATTGATTCAAAATACGGAGTTATTAGTTAATAAACACGAAATTATCTTTTCCTCGCACACAACACAAAAAATGAATTTTAACACTAACACATTTGAAAAAATATATATAAAACTAAATAAATAAAGTAATTAAAAAATTAAAAACAAATCTCATAAGGCTTGTCATTAAATAATCATTAAATATTAAAATTAAAATAATAAAAGAAAAGACACTTAATTTGCAACTTAATCTAAAAAAAGATATAAAATTTTAATTTATTTTATTTTTTTGAATAACAATTTTGTACTTAATTATTAGTGAATTAATTAATTTATATTTCACAAATTTATTAAAAAATAATTAAATATTAGAAAATTAATCAAACAGAAATCTAACCTAATTAATTAGTCGCGTATCCCACTTGCACAAAATCCCTCAATGTACGATTAAATCCTCACCCATCTTTTTCAAAGGCGGCCAACTGAAGTGGCCAACTGAAACCCTCTCCCCATCTTCTACCAAAGTTGTGATCCCAGTCAAGGTTGTGATTTTGAAGGTAATTTCTCTTCCTTAGGTGTTTATTCTCTCCCTCTTTCCTTTAGCTGTTCCAATTTGACCCCAATTTTTATTTTAGGATTGTGATTATGCTTTCTCTGTTCGAATTTGGCCCCAATTCCTGTTTTAAGAGATGTTTTATGATCTAATATTGACAATTTGATTGTTCATATGTATGTGGAGATTAAATATATATAGTCCGCTTAAGAAGCGGACCTGGCAAATTAAAAACGAACCGAAAAAAATTGTCGCTATAGTTTATAGTTTATAGTTCGCTGGAGAATGTGAATATATATATATATATATATATATATATATATATATATATATATATATATATTAATGGAGCTGTACAGCTGAACAAACTTTCAAATGTACAGTACTTAACTCCATGATATGAGGATTCACTTTACGTTTCTTTGATAGTAGAGTGACTACTTTACGATCGTGACTTAACTCTACGATTGTTTACATTTGGAACTTGCACAGCTGTGTACCTTCATTTTTTTCTATATATATACATATATATGTATGCATGTATATGAAACTTTGTTGGAATTTTACTGTGGTTGAGAATGGAGTGTAGCCTGTAAGATTAACAAAAACCAGCGAAACTGTTATGCAAATGAAGTAATAAACTATACCAAGCTAAAATAATATTTATGAATACTAGCCTAAGACAAAGAATTTGACATGATTAAGAAGCATATTTTGCATACTAAAATGAGTTCTCATGTTAACTAATGTAGCATAACCCATAGAAGGTTCTTCATTATTGAAATGTATTTTTAATTTTTGAACAAAGGGGGTATGCAGAAACAAAAATTTAATTAGAGTAAAAAATATTGCAGCTGTAAGTAAACACGGAGTATATAGTATTAGTGTTTAGTTTACCTGAAAGTGTAAAGATAATCATTGACCATGTATTAAATTGTGTGCTTACTTGTTTTCGATAAGTAAATACAAGACTACATAAAATGATTGTAAAATTTATGTGATTTTATCATATGTTGGGTATATAAATGCACTTGATAGTGTTAAAAGATTTATATAATGATGCTCTCTTTGGAGTTTTTAAGTGTTCATATGTATGTCCTGCTTATTTTTAATGTTATGTTTTTAATTAAAAAGTTATTATTTTACTTGTTTTGTTTTAGAAACAAAGATTGTATCGTCTGCCAACACTGTATGAATTATATAAACAAACTCATATGAGGAAGAAGAAGGGTAGTGAGGAAAAAACGCGGGCTTGTGATGAAGCAAAGAGGAAATTGGTATGATTTTCACTCGTAAAATCATAAACTTTGTTTACTTGCTGGAAAGTGGAGATTGTTATTCGTTCTATAGGAGACCAAGTGCAAACGTTTTAGCCATATTCTTTGCATATTGATGAAGATAACTTAAGTAGCTTTCCATTTTCTTTGATTTAATATAGTTGTCATCTGCAACCAAAGATGGACAATAGGAACCACGACGAGAACTCCATTTTTCTTCTGGACGACCAAGAAGTCTACCCTTCTTCACGCCTCCAAGCCATGACTCCAAATTTGGATCATTTAACTCATGCACTGGCTTATCTGTTTCGCCATGTTTAGCTAATAGCCTTCTCCCATAAATGAAACAGGCTATTAGCTAAACATAGTGAAAGAGATAAGCCAGTGCATGAGTTAGATGATCCAAATTTGTAGTCATGGCTTGGAGGTGTGAAGAAGGGTAGACTTCTTGGTCGTTCAGAGGAAAAGTGGAGTTCTCGTCGTGGTTCCTATTGTCCATCTTTAGTTGCAGATGAGAACTCTATTAAATCGTGGTTCCTATTGTCCATCTTTAGTTGCAGTTGAGAACTCTATTAAATCAAAGAAAATGAAAAGCTACTTGAGTTATCTTCATCAATACACAAAGAATATGGTTGAAACACTTGCACTTGATCCTCCTATAGACCATGATTTGTTTGCTTCATCAGCTTCCAACGAATAACTTGGGCCACACATGCGGAGTATGACGACGCAGATGATGACGACTCTAAGGAGGACTCCATGAAGAATTTGAGATGATCTAGATTTCCTTTAATTATCAAGTTATTAGTTTACGAGTTTTTTGATAGATGTTGGGTTAATTAATTTAAGAGTTCTTTGATAGATGTTGGGTTAGTTAATTGTTTGATAAAACTATGACATGTAGCTAACCTATCTAAGTAGTTGGTTATGAATTGATTTTTAATTAAATGGATAAAGTTTCTTCATTTTGTATGATTTTACATTTCAAATTTATTGTAATTTATGGTATTTACAAATTTGAAGTGTAAAATTGGCAATTAAATATATTTTAATATATGATTTTTGTGACATTTTAAGGATACATTTATTGCCTTCTTGGTTTAACAAAGAAGAAAGAAAAAATTTCTTGTTGTTATTAGGATTGTGACAACTCTATATGGTAGCAATGGCAGTTTGGCTTTGAAATCTGCAGACCTTGCAGACAGGAGAATAGAGTGATGGAGTTGGGTACTTTTCCTCCCCACCCATTGTTGGCATGGGAACCCCTCTCTTTACGGGGCTGACATAGTCTGGCCTATAAGTCTTTCCCAGAATTCCTTCTGCAAGAGCCGATAGGTTAAAGTACCTGAACTGTGTCTCCAAGTGAGCGAAAGCATCATGGGATGGTAATTGGTAGTCTTGTTCTCCTATGGGAGTCACCTTCACATCCACTTCAACTAGCCCATCTACGGTCACTCTTACAGTGTTAGTTGCATCGGTTCTTTCGACTACCACTCGTCTTTCTTCACTGTTAGTAGTCCTCCATTCAGTCTCTCCATCGGTTGGGATGTTGACAAACTCCCCATCCCACCTTACGGTAAGAGCATCAACCTTGCAAGGATAAGGGTGTGGCTGTCGAACATGACTAAGAGAGCTTGAACCCATGTAAAATCACGGGTCCTTACATGACTGAGAGAGCTTGAACCCATGTAAAATCACGGGTCCTCCTTGCTGGTCGACTCCCAATGAAGTCTGCAGATTGTTGTCTGAGACAACTGCAAAGTCACTTCCCTTTGCTCCATGGAAGTAGAACATTATTCCATCACCACCAACGAGCATACTGAGCCATATCCATCACAACTGGGCTTTCTCGCTGCCAAAGAAATTTCATAAGCTTAGAATACAAGAAGAAGAGCCACCAAGATGCACACCTTTCTTCTATCCATCTCTCTCTATATATACTAGTTTATATGATTATTATGCACCTAGCTCTCTGTATTTCCCTTTCAACTTCTCTTTGATTTATGATCTGAAGGAAACATGGATACATACAATGGTAACCAAAGGGGTTTATATAGTTGCTCTGCAACTAGCTACCCGGCCCTTAGGTTTCGGCTTAAATTTTTCCAAGTTATTCCAAGAGTTTCTTGGTTTTGACTAAACAGGGACTGTACTGAACTTGATATTAAATGTATGCGCATGATTGAGTTGATGAGAAGCGAATTAATTCAAAATCAGTTTTTTAAGTAAAGTACAGATTTCTAAATTATATTTTGATTCATAATTGAGCATTTGCCTTTATGTTTTACGGAAAAAGTAACTCGCAGAAGTAGAAAAGCAGGCAATATACTATAAAGCTTTGATGAACCTGCAGTGAAGGAATTTCTTGATATTGAAGTGATTATGACTTATATTATGCCTTTGATCTCATTACAACCCAGCAGAAGAGATAAACCATGTAGCTATTCCAAATTCAATGGGGTTGTAATTTTTTATTTTTGATGAGTGAAGAGCAATGAAAATACGAGTATAAATCATGAAAATTTTGCTCTGTCTAAATCATAAAATTCTCAGTAAACATGCTTACTGTGAATTTTGCGTACTGGGAAACTAATTCATTGAGTAAATGTATTACTTTGTCATAACCAATTAAGAGATCATATATAGGTAAGGTAGCTAATAGTAGTTATAACAAATGGGCAAATATTGTGGCCCTTATTCACATGTTACAATATTACATCTTGAGACGTACATTTAATACTTTGTTAACAAATAAGAAATTAAAATTTTTGGTGATCAATAGTGTAGCTAGCAATGACAGCAGATTGTCCTTGAAACCTGCAGAGCTTGCAGAGAGGAGAATAAAGTGATGGAGTTTGGTACTTGTCCTCCCCACCCAACATGGACATGGGCACCCCTCTTCACAGGACTGACATACCCTGGCCTAAAAGTCTTTCCCAGAATTCCCTCGATAAGATCCGAGGGGTTGGAAAACCTGATTTGTGTCTCCAAATGAGCGAAAGCATCATCTGATGGTAATTGGTAGTTGTGAACCTTATTTTCTTTTTCTCCTATGGGACTCACCTTCACATCCATTTCCACCAGTCCGGCTACTGTCACTCTAACAGTGTTGGTGTCATCAGTTCTTTGACTACCACTTCTCTTTCTCAGCTGTTAATCCTCCTCCATTCAGCCTCTCCATCGGTGGGAATGCTGATTACCTCCCCATTCCACCTAACAGTAAGAGCATCAATCTTGTCATCCCAATGTGAGACTTTCTTTGCTGCAAGGACAAGGGTGTGACTGTCGAACATGACCGAGAGAGCTTGAACCCATGTATAATCACGACTCCTCCCTGCTGGTCGACTCCCTATGAAGTGGGCGTTGATCTGCAGATTCTCATCCGATACAACAGCAAAGTCACTCCCCTTTGCTCCATGGAAGTAGAACATCACCCCATCACCACCAACAAACCTAGGATCATAGCATAGAGACCCATATGCATCACATTTTGGTTTTCTCCCTGCAGCCAAACAACTTTGGTTCACTTAGAATTCAACACAAAAGTTTATATAAATGCCTTATTTAAGTAGTTGAAGAATCAAGTAAGTAATGTTTGACTTTGAAAACTCTTCAGAATGTTACTTATTTCTTATTTTTGTTAAAATACTTAATCGTATCTGTTTCCAAATTGGATAGTGAAAGATTGGTTAGAGATGAGTAGGCTGCTTACACTTGCTACTGCAGTTAATGTAACATCCCTTCTGCTTCTTGTTCTTCTTAGGCTTCCTCTCAGGGCATTGAGACGGGCATGTCAAGGTCGTGTTGTAACATTCCCCTTGAAGTCATGAAATCAAGCAGAAATGAATGAGATATCACATGGCAATTTGCAGAACTTGAAGTGATGAAATCTTCTTCTATGCAATAATAAATGTTTTACTTCATGGTTTAGCTTTGATTGGGGGTTATTTTTATGAATGATTTTCATATAGTTACAATGTGATTGTGATTATTTGATGTGTGTGAAAACAACATTTTGAACATATATTTAGTCTAGTGTAAGGTAACGCGTGATTGGGTCGGTCCTTTCATAAGAAAAAACAAAATTACCTATTTTTTCCCCTGCCTAATTACCCAAGTACAAGCTGTAGATGAACAACTATTTCATGTTGTTAACAATTTACATATTGCGAGTCCTCATAGCATAACACAGGTAATGACGGACGGAGTAAACTTTTCCACAATTAGGAGGGCATGCTAGTGCTGGACTTGTGATAATTGACAAGTTAGATTTAGAAGAAGGGATTAGCCAAAAGACAACCTAACGAACGGGTTGTTTAATAAAAATTGAATGAAATGGTTCTGAATCTGAATAAATACCGAATGAAAAAAATTGTTTGATAATTGACATGTCTAAAAATAATAGATTTTTATTATTTTACCCCTATGAAAAAATTCAAAATTCAGTTCAAATCGTCTGAATGGTTGAAGAATGGTTGATTGATTCAACCATTCAGACAAATTTTTCCAAAACAAACGCACTGAATGGCTGACCAATTCAGTCATTTAATGCGTAACAAACAACCCCTAACTGATTGAAAATGGCCTTGCATGGTTTGACTAAACCTTATTAAATGGCTTGTCGCTTAGATCTTTTCTACAAGTCCTTGATTAGAAAAGAACTCACTTGTGGCATAGAAGTTAGGAGCGCTTGATAAAACTAAATGAAATAATTAAGAATGTTTAAGTAATCTGAATGAAGCAAAATCCTGAATAAAAAAAGTTGTTTGATAATTGACATGCTGAAACATCTGAATAACATATTTTTATTATTTTGCCCTTCTAAAAAAATTCAAAATTGTTATAAATTTATTTAATATTACTTGATATAATAGTTAATACTGTAAAAAAAAATTTAATATAAAATACTTCATTCAGCAGTCATTAAGCCAAAAAAAAATTATGCTTGGCGATTTTTATTCAAAACAAACACATTAAATGACTGATTGCTTCCGCTATTCAGATCTAAAAAAACACTGCCTAAGAAATTTTATGAAAGCATGAAAAAAAAATGACATTCATCAACTTAATCTTACTATAAGGAACTTATCAAATCTCAAATGAGTAATTCTAGTATATGGACATGATAATTGATATAATATTTATTAGTATCTTATTGCACACCCGCATCACGATTCGTGAAATACCATTTGTATTACCCAGAACTGGTGCTTTCATGCTTGTAAAACTGAATGGAGCATTTGTAAAGAAGATGCAGCCTTTTATTTCGAAGGTATATGGTGGGTAAAACCACCCCTTTTCCATCTGTGTAGCAGTGTAGGAGTCTATTCCAAACATGATAAGCATTGACAACTTAAAATGACAATGAGCGCTTATGAGTTATGACAGAACTAAAATGCAGGATCTCTTCATGTACACGAAGCTTCTACTGCTAAACTCTTTGCAACTCCTACACATGGGTCACCAAATCTGTCGATTGAGACGACAATGCTGCAACTCTTTGATCCAATGCAAGCCTGTACCATTTTTATTCAATTAAATAAGAATTTTATGTAAAAAGGTGGGGAAAAAAAACTTTTTATTGAATAAGTAGGAAAGATCAAACCTTCTGTACAACAGGAAGAGCCTTGTTACTGCTGCATCGACCGTGGCTAAAACTTCCACATTTCCCATGAGGAGTTCCGAAGCTTGCAAACTTGATCGAAGAAATGACCTGACTAGGGTGAGGACACTCCAGTAAGACTGTAGGTCCCGATATCGTTCCTGTCTTTTGATCTGAAGTCCACGCGTCTACAGGAAGCGGGTGAGACTCTGACACTCGTGAGCACAAGCTGCCAACCTGTTTGGTAGCGAAAGATATCTGTGTGGGATCACCACCAATTTCCTCGAACAGTATTAGAATGTTCCTACTTGGTTTTAACCATGAGCGAGGGACATGGTAGCTGCAAAATCAATGAACCAGAATAAATATTGCATGGAGAAATACCTTCTATTTTAGCAAATACTTACAATTGTTGGGTTGGTTTCCCACAGTTCTTGAGACATTTGCTTGAACTGTAACTTCCTCTGTAATTGCAAGAGTCAGTGCAACCACTTTTTGGAGCAGTATAAGTTGGCCAGTAACGCCCAATGCTTTGCCCATTTACCCATGCTTCACCTTTTCCCAACCCCGACATGTCCAGTGCAATCGGATCATCGCCAGTAGGGGCATCAAAAGTTGTCTGAACCATGTTTCTTACTCTATGTTAGTGTCAAAATGAGTTCAGAACTTTTCAGAATAAAAAGAATCAAGGAAAAGAAGAGAAAAATAAAAGTAAAAATTAAGAAATTGTCGCTTAAGAAAATCCTTCATGCAAGGCAGCTCTACTTCAACTATTGCCACTTAGTAAATATAAGAACTGAGGATGGATTGTACAGTTTCTTTAAAACTTATCAGCTGTATTACAAAATGCTAATAAAAATTAAAAAAATGTATATACTGGGGTGCATAATCTGCATATCTTAGGCATATGTAAACGTGAAAGAGTTATTCACTTGCATTATCCATTTTCTGGGATCAACTTTGAAACTCTACATTTCAGTCCAACTAACTACCCTTGCATTCATAGTTAGTTTGAAATCTGAAACATTGTACACTTGGACTCGTTTCTAATTTTTATCAACATGATCATTTCATAATCAAGATCCATCCTTCCCTTTGAGAAAATTGTACATGAAATAGAAGTATTATGACATTACCTTGTACCATATTAATGGTTGCTTTGTAGGTAAAGTGGACTGTGACATCCAGAGTGAGGAACTCCCAGTATACAGGCCTAACCCTTCCCCTTTTAGTCCAACCTACATGGACGGATACCAAGATGGCAGACAGTAGATGTGAATATTATCGAATGTAATTTTAACCAGCACAATGTGTAGCCAAGCAGAGGAATAAAATCTTATTTTACAACTATTACACTCTACAATTAAATCAATTCTGTAACTCACCTCATTTTCAAATATGACAGCATTTGCAGAGGAAGTATTATAAGTGTATAAATGTTCACCATAAGTTTATGGTTAAATGTTTAACTCTTAACGAATACAATTAATTTACAACTGATAAAACATATTTCAGCACATTCTGAAACACAAATATAACCAACCTGATATGTCCATTGCTGTGACGAGAGATCAATAGTAGAGCCACTCTTTAAGCCTTTCAGCTGCACTGGACCGGTGATCCCAGCACCCATTTTATCAAAGAACGCCCCATAATTCTGCAGACAATACTAGTAGTTAGATAATACTTCTTGCTAGTGATATTTTTCTGATTAGAAATTTCTCAGCAATTTACAACAAATAAATGAGGAAACAGCACACACAAATATGAAGCAGATAACAATCTTTTAACTTTATTCATTGCTTACATAAAAAATTAAGAAGGTCAAACCTGAAGTCCCACTGTCAAACTCAAAAAATCGAATCTGTTTGTTCCAGGTATGAGGGTAATGGGAACATCCATGGAAACTTTAGGATTACTGTAACTTCCTATTCCACTCCCTACAAAACAACCATAATGTAATTACACAAATAAGTATAGAAGTGAGCAGTGCACACCAGTAGAGACATTATAGAACACGACTACGTTCCCTGTTTAAATCCGTAAGAAGCAAGCCAATAAACATATATACTTCCTTGATAAAAGTTTTACAATATTAGGATAGGCACCATGCGGAAGCCTCAATTTTTCATGCATATACCTTTAGGCATATGGCATCTTGGTACTCTATTATATTTCATGGGCTATGATTAGTGTAATTGACATATCAAAGCACTAGAAGGCAAATTAGCAAAAGAAGGTATGCATTTCATCTACCGGCCCATTGTTTGGTGATTGGTCTTCTTTTTTTTGATCAGCATTGTTGGTTACCGACATACTTGGTTATGAACTAAAAAATGTTCTGGATATACTTACTATGTAATCTGGACACAAGATTGCCATTGCCAACAGTGGCGAAGCCAGAAAAAATTCAGTGGGGTCAAATTACTAAATTACACCCACAAAAAATCTATTACATCATATATATATAAAAAAATCAGTGGAGTCAAATTACTAAATTACACCCACACAAAAACCTATTACATCATATATATAAAAAAATTAGTGTGGTCAATTGACCCCACTACTCAGCACGTAGCTTCGCCCCTGATTGCCAATACCTTTTCATGGTTTCTAGTAATCTCAAGTAATACTTTTTTTCACAGTAAACAGTGATAGTGAAACATAGATCCAAACAGAGAAAAACAGCATTTCAGAATCGTGTCCTTAAATATCATTGAAATGCCATCATCACCTGCAAGCTTCCCATTTACAAAAGCATGAAGGACATGACCAAGTGATTCTGCATGCAGCACTGTTTGAGATCCATCTTCAAGGAAAGGCTCATCGCCTTTTACATCAGTGCTGCAGAAAGAGAACAGGGAAAAAATTCAAATACTGCAGTTCCAGGTGTAAAGTATCATTTGCTCAGGTACTAACCCAGCAATGAATAGGTAGCTACCTTAGTGAATACCATAAATAATCGCTCATATCAGCTGTCGTATTTATTTGCTCCAATAATCCAGTTTTTGTGAATGCGCTGTTACTTGAGATACCTACAGGTTCATTAACCGAAGTCCAACCAGACAGGAATGCTTTAGAAGAACTAATGTTATCTTCCAAAACGTTTCTGACAAATCTTGGAACCGTGGACATAGAGTTGATCTATCACATGGAAGTTGTATAAAATTAGCTTGTGCTACTCTATTTCATCAGTAAAGATGAATGGTGTACTCATTATCATGATTACAATTAGAAAAGTAATAAAATATGCATAGAAGCCGCAATTAAATCATTAATCTAGTTTATTTAAATTGATTAGGATAAAGTCTGACTTTCCAAATATCAGAAATGGTTGAAAACTCAACGGCACTATAAAAGTATTTCTACAACAAGCATCTGAGATATCAATGCAAAAACCAAAAATTGACTACCAACCTACCTAAATTATGATCATAAATTATTAACACTTTTTAAATTGACTTATTTCTCAACAATTGCAGATGAAGTTGGATAAAAAGGCAAGTAAGAATCAAGCGTACCAACTTACTTTGGCCAAATGGGTGACTGGGACTGTTATTTGATTGCATTAACTTTATTACGTGTATCAAGGAGTTGAGTCTTAACCATAACTAAAACTAAGTGACTGCACATTGATGGACATTTCTCCTTACCAAAGTTCAGGACAGATACACTTCCTGAAATCTAGTTTCCATGAGAATTACAATGCTAAACCCATTAATGAGCTTTTAGATCAACTGGTTGCTTGCAACATACAAAGCATCCAAGCAAGAAGGTAATGTTCATTGGTGGAATGCCACACTTCGACAGCTTGAAGTGAGCAGTTTTAAATACCATTAATTCGTAAGATCTACTGAAGTAGAGCAAGGAAGGTAATGAAATCAAACCTAAGCTCGTTCTACAAAAATAAATAAATTACTAATCTAGTTAAAATAATGAATCAAACCAAGCATATAGGTAAATCTTGAGTGAGGTATATTCAGAAAACTTTGCTCAAATCAAATTTGGAAACTAAACTTCTAAAAGAACTCTTGCATGAGTCAGAACCACAGACCATGTAGGCAGGCAATATAAGCTTAACTAAAACAGGCTGACGGGCAAACCTTTGCAGTATTAAGGACTACATTCTTGCAGTCAGGTAAGATGCTCACAGACCATGCAGGCAAGTAGTACGACTTGCCATTAAAGTTCACATGGGCATCAGAACTAGTACCAAAATTGGCAAGGAAAGCAGCACATGACTCTGATCCGGTTTTATAAACACTGCCCTAAAACAGGAAAGAATCCATGTTAAAGAAAGCAATATACAACACTTCAAAGCATGCAAGGACATTTATAAGTAAAATATTGTGCAATATCTGCACGCCTATAGTCTAGCACCTAATGGATATCCTTAATTCACAACTAACCTCACAATGAAACCAACTCCATGTGGCACCAAATCTACATGAATCAGAAGTCGCACAGACATGTCTACATCAATTTTTTTTCCAAAAATTGATTCTGTATATTGGTATCAACAGAAAGTTGCGGGCAGTTAAATACATCTCTGTCCTTCATTATAGTGAGTTAATGTGAACAGATATTCTTCGTGAAAATAATAATTCCTATCATTACTCCTAGGCTAGCTACGTTTGCAAAAATGATGCATCACATAGGACAATTTGTACTAATTTAATACCAGAACTATTTTATCTCTTGATTAGTCCTTTATTTAATCTCATAAACTATGTTTTGTTATTTTTAAGGTCATTTTATGATTGATTATAATCCCAAATGGAGAGGTGGGGACCGTGGGGATTTATATAATCCTCTTTTTGAGGTATCAAATGACCTTAGATATGATAACAAATTAAATAAAGGACTAATCATGGGACAAAAAGTCCCTAAAGGTTTTAAATTAGTACAAATAGTTATATCCTATGCATTATCTTTGCAGACACATAGCCTTAGAGATTTACCAAATTTTAAGGGAAGCCTAATTAATTTTCAGACAATTAAATATCAGAAGCCAAAAACGCAAGATGTTACACTTAAACATGTCACATAATAATGGACATATGCAAAACTGTGTATTACGCATATAACAACTCAAATTATTTAAGAAGACTTAAGAATGGAATAACAGTGCATGAAATAATGACACCAGGTGAGATATGTTAACTTGAACCACCAAAGACAGCTTCCTGCAAAGTAGTTCGATCCAATTATATAAATTTGGATGATAAAGGGATTGCTGATGTTTGTTCAAAAGATAGGCATTACTATAGGATAATGTCATCATCTGGAATTTTCATACACCATAGCAGATGTAATTTCCATTTTCTAAGAGCTAAGAATCTAAGTATTCCATACTACCTTTTTATTAAGCGTTCAAGATGATCTTCATGATGAGAATGGAACTCAATTCATGCACTAACAATAAGTTAGTGCTTACCTAGTAGAAGGAAAATGCTAATTAACGAGCAGAACTCTACTATTTAGCCCATTTTATACTCATTTCTGTGGTAGAATTTCAGAAAAAAATTGTGTACAGGCATAGGTGAGTGATTAAGATTACAATGGGATGAAGTATGTGGAGACCCTGCATAATCTCATCTCAGAATATGCTTATATACCATGTGAATTAGGGATGAATGCAATGCTCTTCAACCATAGTAACTAAATGTCGGGACTTGTTCATCCCTTTGATCGACATTGATCAAGGAGCATAGAAGTACAGGCATACCTCTAAATTTGAACCAAGAGAAGTAGTTACTGGATCTGTTGCCACCAGTGCTTCTTCGCAAAGCTTAATGGCCTTATGCAGATCTTTTAGGTGGCCCCACTTAGGTTGTCTAAGAAGTCCTGCAAGGGACAGAGAAAATGAAACCTGTTACATATGTAAGGCATAGTTTTATAGCATATATAAGAATTAACCAAGTATTTTCTTTGAAGATGATAAGACTAATAAGAGCTGACCAACTGCAGTCCGTTGTGCTTCTTTTTCTCAAAAATAGCAAAATATAAATTTATAGCTGTTTTGAAGACTATTGAAATTGCAGTAAATTGTAGATGGAAATTCTGTGCGATGAATAAGAAATTATGACCTGTGGTTGCATTTACGTACTAGAACTGCACGGCGTAGTTGTGTAGCATATTAGGCAGTAGAACATTTGAATTGTTGATAATTGAACTAAAAACATTACCATACTCATCGAGTGGAGCATCATAATCATAGCTGGTAGCAATAAATGGTCCACCGGTAGTCCGGCCAAAGTTAGTTCCTCCATGATACTGTTAAAAAGTAACCAAAATATTTCTGATATGTAAGTTTGCCATCATATCAGTTCAAAATTTCAGGTTTATTTGAGTTAAACTGTACTGTGGTCATCTTTAGAACTTGCATAAGACCTACAGAATAGAGTACCATGTAATAGTTTTGAAAGGTGCCACCATGCTGATAAAAGCGTGCTACTGCAAAAGCAAGGTCTTCCACAGGTCTGTATGGGACAGCATCACCAAATGAAAGAAACCTAAATATTTTAAATAATCAAATGGTTGGAAGTTAATATCAGTAATGAACTCCTGTCTAAACCACTCAATTCAACTGAACAATGCCTTTCATCTCAAAACTAGATGGAGTAGGCTGAAACTCCTAACCAATTAACCAGCCAAAAAATGATTTGAAAGATTTGGAAGCATAAATTTTACCATCCAGTCCAATTCTCAGTCCACATTTTAGGTTTCTTATCAGAATTTGGGGTGAATGAGTCACAGTAAAACCCATTGCAAGTGTTGATCTGTAAAGCAAAATGAAAGGTTAAATAACCTGTCACTACTCTACAACAATAAATTAAAGTAAGATAACTGATGTTAATAAACTACTGTATAAGCTGAAAACCTAGAACTCACAAGGGGATCAGGAGTATCTGATTGCTGGCACATTACCCAGGGAACCCCAGTATTAAGAGATGTAGCCATGGTTGCTGCCCAATTAACATAGGTCTTGGCAGCAGGTCCATAATGTGACTGGACATTTCCATATTCATTTTCTATCTGGCATTTAGATGAAATAAGTAAATAATATATATATATATATATATATATATATAAAAGAAGAAGAAACCAGCATCTGCTAATTACGTCCATAACAGAAAGTCAAATATGGATTTATTAAGAAAACATCAATATATTGACACAGAACACTCCCCCAGAATAATATTGCATAATTCTGGTATCCACTTTATTACTTTAATCAATTTTATTATACCAAAGAATGTTAACAAGTAACCTGAGATAAAATAATTGGTCCGCCTTGTGATGCATATAGATTTTCTTGCTTCATTATGTCCACAATCCTGGCCGTGAAACGCTTCATCTCCGCCTAAAACAAAAACTTTTTAATGAAAATTTACTTATCAAGTAAATAAGTTCCAAATTAACATCACTAAAAGAGTAAGGGAGGAAAACCTTGAACGGCTCATTATCAGTCCGAAACTGAATTCCAGGTATGAAATGCAACCAAAGTGGAAATCCACTGTTCAAAAATAGAAATCAAAGCACATAATTAAATACTACCAACATATCCTTGATTTAAATATATAGAAAAATGCAGGCAGACATTATAAAAAGTAGCATATAATCTTTACCCGTAATTCCACTCAGCACAGACATAAGGACCTATTCGTAGATGAGCATATAGACCAGCATCCCCAACCAACTTAATGAACTTAACCAAATCATTCCTTCCTTCAAAATCATACTGCATAAATAGTTTCGGGACAAATCAGTAATACATAAGGGAACTGATACTTCCACATGTATTTTTGATATTTCCACGTGGTTCTTTCTCACATGAGTAGATCCCACATTTATGTGATAAGGAACTATGTGAAAATATTAAAAATACATGTGAAAATAGTGCTCTCCCGCACATAATCCAAAATTTGTTATTCTTTCTCCATTTCCTTCAATCTAGTTAATCAAAATCAATATTTCTAACTTGGAGACGGAAAGAAATAGAAGAATAACTCCTGTTTGGTTACTGGTAAAGGAAATTAGCATTCAAAACCTTTAAGCACAATTTTCTATTTGCTTAGTTCAATTGATCTTAATATATCCGGAAATTCAAAGATCAAGGAACAAACTATGGAATTTTTCGTTTTCTTTCCCTTTTTAACGTCCACTTTCTCAGCAACCAAACGTAGGCTAGCTAAAATAAGAATTATAAAAGCTATAAACACGGCAGCAAAAATGTAAAATTAACAAAAAATAACCTGGTTTCGAATTGGTTCATGCAAATTCCAGAAAACATACGTCTCAATTACATCAAGTCCTCCATCTTTAGATTTCTGGATAAGGTCTGGCCACATCTGCATTTTCACAGTGACATATACATTATCCACCGACAAAATTAGAGCGGGAAATAGAGAGTTCTAGAGAGAGAGAGAAAAGTAAGAGAGAGAGAGAGAATCAGGCGCACTCACGTCAGGAGTGCTGCGAGGATAATGAATGGAACCGGAAACCAAAACCCTCCGCTTGCCGTCGATCACTATAGCGCGATGATCGTAGGTCACATTGGCTCCAAACGTCGTCGTTACAACAACTCCGAGCAAAAACAACAACAAAATCATCGCACACTCTGTTCCTCTCATGATAATTAACTATAACTAAATCACCACCGTCCACCGCTGGCCGCCGCCGTTCACCGTCTTTTACTCTATTATTATTCACCTTTAATCTTATTTAGTGGCGCTACTTTTTGAAAACACTTTGTTGAAACAATTTGTGCTTTGCTTTTTGGATTTGGATTGCTGTAACTTAGCCGCTTTGTCTACAAACAGTTTGTAGTTGGGAAAGGAATCAAAAATGGAGGAAATACAGAGAGTCAAGCTATCGTACGCCGGAGACGACACGCCACCTCCCTTGGCCTTGTTGCTCACGTGTCGTCGTCTTATTCTTACTTCTTTCTTTCTCTTGCTGCTGCTGCATTCACTAGCTACAGCTGAGCTGAGAGCTCTTTAATTTTATATTCTTATTCTTCTATATTCGTCGTTTTCATTATTTGTATTTCTGGTGAGGCTCGCAGTAAGGACAAGCTTGTAGCATTCAACAATTATATTACATATAAATAATTAAATATACGGATTCTGATTCAAGTAAGTTTAAACTCAGCCAATAATTTTAACAGTTTATATTAACGAGTTGTATTAATACATCTACATTAAGTGTAATGGATGCGAGGACTACCTCATTTTGCATAATTAAATACAATTTATCATGTTATATACATTTGTATTTATAATTCCCCAAAATATTGTTAAGGAATACTATATACATGTCTACAAATATCTAACGGAGTTAAATTATAAATACAGTATGCAATAAGATATAATAAATTAAAATGAGATCCTTCTTAATTTTTACTTATAACATGTATACACATACTTCACAATTATAATTCATTTGAGAACTTTCGAAATGTATAGTAGAATTCTATTGTTAATATAAAAAGATACCTACTTGAGGTAACTCTCTCATGTAAGGCTGTAAAATGAGCAAACACTTTGGACTCGATTTGTATTCGCTCGTTTAAAAGTTCGATTCGAAATATAAATGAGTCAAATATGAGCAAATTTTAAAGTTTGATAAATTATTCGAACATCCTCAAATTGAAGTTTTCTATTCATACTCGGATCATATTCGTTCGAAAAGTTCAAACAGCTCGAGCTTGACTCGGAATCATGCTCGACTCGATAGCTAAATGAACATCAGTTTAACCTTATTTTATACACCGATAAATTTTGTGAACCAAATTTGAGCAACTCAATACTCGGTTCGACTCGGTTCGTTTACACCCTTATTCTCATGCACTCTCATTAATAATATACTCTCTTTTTTATAAATTATTCAAATAAAATTATATTTAGCAAAAAAAACAAAAATTATTCATTTTAAATTAAAATTCTAAATATACTCTCTCTCAATCCCACAATTTTGGTGATATAATTTACTTTTCAACATTTTATTAATTGTATTATAAGTGTGTTGAATACATTCATCATACCCTAGTTATATTCGTAACAAAAATTAAAATTATGTTTGAAGAAACAAAGGTCTCTAAATAATCCTTTGTATTTAAGTGTTGTATCCAATTTTGGGAGTGAGTTGGCATGTTACATATAATATAATTAACTAGCAACATTCTCGTCTCTCCAACATTATAGACGATATGATTTATTTTAAATTTTAGACGGTTCATATAATTTATTAGGATGATTAAGAAATTTAAAATTATTTATATTTTGTTAAATAAATATTACTCATTATGTAATGAGTTGTTTTCCCATGTCTTTTGCTACACGGTAAATTGAATGGATTAGCCACTTGGCCCGTGCCACGTGGTACATCATGTCTCACACTAGTTGCAATTATGAAATGGTAGTTTTGATGCCCCAAATTGATGCCTCAACTAGAGTCATGTTTGATGTACGGAATCTTATTGGATCAATTTAATTTTTAAAATTAAATAATTGAGTTACCATTTTATTGTCCCAAAAGTTCTTGGCCCACAAAGACGGATTCGTCGTGTGATGAAATAATAATTGTAATATTATATTGTAAGAACCACAAGAGGATTAAAATGACGTTATTAGGTCAATTTTCAATCATATCAATATAAATTAATAATGGTTGGGGTAGTATATTATGAATTTGATGTGGCATTTGTAATTTCATGACTTAATTTTTTATTTTATTTTTTTGACAAATCCTGATAGCAATATCAGAAAAAAATTATATATACTAATTATAAATATTAGAGAAACTTCATTCATTCAATGAAAGATACAAATTATATATATGTGATTAAATTAAGGGGATATTTATTCTATTTAAAATAAAATTCAAATTATAAACTTTCATGATATAAGAACAATAAAATTTTATATTAGAAATTGCACTTTATTCTATATTTTGTAGACTTAATTATTGTCAAAGTTTGAGTTTGAATAAAACCCATTAGTGAACATAATTTAAGTAAATATAAATGTGTAATTTATTTATTTAATTGTGAAAAATAAGAGAGAACTTCATTTAATTTGTGTCTATAATAAGACATTTAATAACGTGCAAAGTTATTTGATAAAATTATTTTTTTTTAGTTCCATTTAACAGAAGTTTATTTTATTTTGGAACAAAAGGAAAATAAGGAGACTATTCAAATTCTATTTAAGTCTTAATTATTACTAATATGTAACTTACATAATTAGTATTAACAAGTGTAGTTAAATATATAATTGAATAGTTATAATACAACTTATATATATATATATATATATATATATATATATATATATATATATATATATATATATATATACGGTCCGGATCTTAAGCTCACCATTTATTCAACTTATCCGAGCTCACCCTCCCTTTAGCGACGGACCCAGTGACGGTTTGGTCATACAACTGTCGTCTATACTTTTAGTAACGCTATATGTTGTCCGTCGCTAAAAGTATAGACGACGGTTGTATGACCGAACCGTCGCTAAAGGGGGTGAGCTCGGGTGAGTTGGATAAGGGGTGAGTTTAAGATTCGGACTATATATATATATATATATATATATATATATATATATATATATATATATATATAGTAAATTTCTTAAGCTCACCCTTATTGAGCTTACCCCGAGCTCACCCTGCCTTTTCTATTTTTTTTTATAAAAAAACATAACTAATAAAAAATGTATAATAATTTTTGGAATTGAAAGTTTTTTAAAAAAAAGTGTTTTGGGTACATATAACAAAACAGTGTTGTACAGACTGTACAACACTGTTTTGTTATATGTACCCAAAACACTTTTTTTTAAAAAACTTTCAATTCTAAAAATTATTATACATTTTTTATTAGTTATGTTTAAAAAAAAAAAAGACAGGGTCAGCTCAATAAGGGTGAGCTTAAGATCCTTGCTCTATATATATATACAGTCCATTTCTTAAGCTCATCCCGAGCTCACCCTACCTTTTTTTTTATAAAAAAAAACATAACTAATAAAAAATGTATAATAATTTTTGGAATTGAAAGTTTTTTTTAAAAAAATATTTTGGGTGTGATTTGGGTACATATAACAAAACAGTGTTGTACAGACTGTACAATACTGTTTTGTTATATGTACCCAAATCACATCCAAAACACTTTTTTTTAAAAAACTTTCAATTCCAAAAATTACTATACATTTTTTATTAGTTATGTTTTTTTAAAAAAAAAAAGAAAAAAGAAAAAGGCAGGGTGAGCTCGGGGTGAGCTCAATAAGGATTAGTTTAAGATCCTTGCTCTATATATATATATATGTTTTGTTATATGTACCCAAATCACATTCAAAATATTTTTTTTTTAAAACTTTCAATTCCAAAAATTATTATACATTTTTTATTAGTTATATTTTTTTTTAAAAAAAAAAGAAAAAAAAAAGGCAGGGTGAGCTCGGGGTTAGCTTAAGATCCTTGCTATATATATATATATAAGAGATATGCATATGATATATAGAGAAGTTACATGGAAGATTTGCACAAGTGAATTTTTTTCCCTATATTCTTCATTCTTCTTACAAACAAATAACTACTACAAAGAAATATTTAATTGAAATTTTTTGTAAATTGCTATTACGGATTATTCATCGAAGCTTGGCGTATATCCTGAAGTTATATAATCTGTAACCTATAGCAAACAATAGTAGTTGAGGCGATAAAATTTTTAAGAATAAGGATCACCCGTATCATGTCTTCTACAAATATTCTGACTCTAAGAAGTTACAATTCTGATAAAAAGGTTTAATAATCAAACCTGTTTTATTTGTCTGTCTCGGTTGCGGCAAACCTCGTTTGATACACAGAAATCAAGATTGATGATGAGAATATTTTTTTTGTTAATAATATATTCTGGTATTTGGTGGAGTATCTCATTTCTGGTTAATGAGATTCTTAAGTAGAATGAGTGATTAATTATTGTGTCCTGTCGGAGTTTTAAGATTTTCAATTTTTACATTAAGAAAAAAAAAACTAGTTTCTTACCAAAAGTGGTAAATTGGTGATCTTTGCTGGTATTTTTTTTTCAAAAGTTGGTTAATATATCATAAATCTAAGATTTTTAAATAATATTCCTAACACATGCTAAACATTTATTTATTTATTTTTAAGGACTTGTGGGAGATACCCTCTATATAGGATATATAAGCCATATAGCACGTTCGTTTCATAAAACATTTTATCATCATCTTTTAACCGTACAAATGAAAAGATCATGCAAAAAATAAAATTTTGTAAATTTTTATTTAATTTGAAGTTGTAGAATATCATTATTATAACATTTTAAAATAAGTATCTTTTTGACAAATTAAATTTATTGAACTTTCATCAGCATAAAGTCAAGGATAGATATTACCAAATTATATAAAAATTTATGTGTTTAAATAATTTTGTATTTTCTTTATATTTGTATAATTGGTTTTATCTAAAAAACCCTAAAAATTAACATATTAACTATATGAGATATATTAATTATATACTCTCTAGTATCACATATATCACCCTTTTTCACAATTTTTAACAAAAAATTAAATTGAGAAAACTGGAAATGCACTCCCCGTATATGACTTGAAAACGCAGCCACCAAAAAATGACATTACCAGATCATTGGAAAGGGGTTAAAAAGGGTGAATTGAAACACATGATTTTAACCCAAAGCCTTCATCCATTGTGCTTTATCCCTATCATTATCCTTCCCCTTCTTTTTACAGTTCTACTCATCCTTCTTCCCCACTTGTTTCAATAAATGAAATTCATTACAATTAATAATAGTGCAATTTACACCACCCCAAGATCAATCCAAGAACGAGAAGGGGAAGAGGGATGGGTTTATTGTTTTCACGTTATTTGTTTACCTCTTTCACGGCATTATTTGGATTATTGTGTGTAGATAACGTTAAAAACATGGGACTGTATATTCAATTTTTTCTATAAGAAAATATTATTATCTAAAATAAAATTATGAATGATGAAATTTCATTCTTTGTACCAAGTTAATAGTCCAATATAACTTGACCAATACAAAACTGATCAATATACATAGTATTTTTATTAAGGGAAAAATATATATACCTAGTCGTCTATGACGAATATTTTTTTGGGCTATAGCGACAGTTCACTCATCGCTATAGCTATTCTGGTCTATAGCGACAGATGACCTTCGCTATATCCAAAAAAACTGTTGTCATAGGCAATTGTGTACTACACAGCTATATATATCCCTTTTAGTGAAAAATTAATCACTCATGACTTTGATTTGAGGTTGGTTATAAATCTTTAATGTATTACCACCATTTTCTTCACTTTTTTACTTAAAATTTTATGTGTTGGTGGTATGTATTGACTAGATTTGCAAATATGACCATCACCTTTTTTTTGTGTGTGAATGCCCCAACTAAAACATAGGGAGCTTCTTGAAAAGAATACTACCGGTAAGTCTAATAAAAAATTCTATGCACATGATAATTGGACACGAGTATTTTATTATTTTATCTATTTGTATTTTGATCCTTATTAGAGATAAAAATACAAATAAATAAAATTATAAAACATTCATGCACAATTATCATGTCGCATAGAAGAGCTCAAGTCTAATTCGTGACTTATTTTTCTTGTCAATTGTATATATTCACCTATTTTGTGACAAATAAAAATAATTATGTCTATTCATATTAAAAGTGAGCCTGCACAATTTTAGTAAAGGAGCCTACATGAGTTGCTAAATAGGAGGTGAAACAAATACGTATCTAAAATTGATAGAACATATCATTCTCCTTTCCATTTTAGCATTAATCATCCGTTATACTAGTATCAAAAAATAAATAAAATAAAATTTCATATAATTTTTGGCTTTAGTAGAAATTATGTATGATTAGAACTTATTAATACATGACATATATATAATTCGGCGTAACAATAAAGTGGGTACAACCATGTACTCCCTCCATCCCATTATATTTGACGTTTTAGGAGAGTTTTTTTTTCTCAAAATATTTGACGTTCTAGAATCTCAAAAATATTTTGCCATTTATTTTCTTTCTATAGCCTTCCTTCTCTACCACTATTAATGCCTATTGAGAACAATTCCCGTGGATAAACTTTTTTTTCCTCTACAAGACTCACTTTAATGGAAATGATATGAGAATCCATATTCGGCACCGGCGATCGGACTGGTAATTTCCTCCAAACCCATGATTTCCGTTCAGTACACTCTCTTTTGTTAGAACGAAAAAAACATATTTCCAATCTTTCGTCGTCTATCTCTCATCAGTAGCTTCAAATCAATCTTTTGAAAAAAACATTTCAGTACACTCTTTTTGTGCAAACCAATCTGGAAATATGTTTTTTTCGTCCGATCTGGAAAGAGGTGTAGATTTGCAGCTACTGATGAGAGTGTACTGAAAAAATATATTGCCATATTGGACCCCCCAAATTCATCTTCTTCTTCCACCTCTAACTTTTCCGTCCCCAGAGACGGACTAGCCGTCGGCGAGATTGATCCAGCCGATGATCTGAACGGTTAGATCTGACCGATGAAGAGATGAAAAAGAAAACGACAGAGCGCAGATGAAGTAGATCTTAAATCTGGAGAGATCTTTCAATGGAGTAGATTTTAATTCTGGAGAGAGAGAGAGAGGGAGAGGGAGAGAGAGAAGATGAAGGCTTGCATCTGCTACGGTAATAGGCAGGAGAGAGAATTTTTAGAAGAAAACAGAGAAGCCAAGCATTAATGGGATGATATAAATTAAGAGTAAAATAGTAAAGTTGTATATATTCTTAATTTGTGTGAAAACTTGTAGTGTTGGGTTTCGGCACAGAAACGCACAGCGAAAATTAAAATTTTAAAGCAATTTCTGAAATCCTAAAACAGGATCCATGCGAAAAATCAATTAATTAAGAGGTTTAGAGATTATACCGAATATGAAAACGAGAATCTGAAATCGACTGCGCCTCGAATCTCCAACGCAATACAAACCGACTGCGTCTCTACGGTATCCATACGAACGCTCCGCGAATCGTCCTACGATCTGCAGAAGAAGGAATCGCGGTACTAGCCACTAAGGATGAGGATTTTCGGAACTATTTTCTCTAGTCTCTCTCTAAGAGCGGCTATGGTTTTGTGTTTTGACGTAAAACCTAAAGTAACTGATATATATCATATATATAGCAGTCAGGAGGAATTAATCAAAACATAATATTATTAAAATCCGAATTTATATATATCTTAATTAAGTCTTACTTAATTAATATACCTATATATAAATTATCCTATTAATTTAAATTCGTAATTTAAAATTCTATCAATCACATTGACATCTTTAAATATTTACAATTTAAATTAATTTCCTTTTAATTACGTTCTTTGTGTGTGACCCTATAGGTTATTATTACGTTGGCAATAATTTTAAAATCATATTATAAAATTATAAACAGTGAGCGACATCTAGTAATGCATCACTGCTACCCAAGTAATAATAAGATCAATGATTCGATGCAACCTTTTCCGTGACCAATGTTTCAATATAATTTAATCCTTTTAACCTTAATATCCTAGATTAAACTCGAGTCATGGAATGTGTCATACTCTTCATAATTTAATCTGAGTTTTTCTTGATCAATGAGTAGACTATATGAAACAAATCACTATTTGAGCATGGCCATGCATTTCATAGTCCTACTCAATCAAGAGGCCTATGGATATCACCTATAAAATATAGGATGGTTAAATTCCATCTAGATCATGTAGGGTTTCGGCACAGAAACGCACAGCGGAAATTAAAATTTTAAAGCAATTTCCGAAACCCTAAAACAGGATCCATGCGAAAAATCAATTAATTAAGAGGTTTAGAGATTATACCGAATATGAAAACGAGAGTCTGAAATCGACTGCGCCTCGAATCTCCAACGCAATACAAACCGACTGCGTCTCTACGGTATCCACACGAACGCTCCGCGAATCGTCTTACGATCTGCAGAAGAAGGAATCGCGGTACTAGCCACCAAGGATGAGGATTTTCGGAACTGTTTTCTCTAGTCTCTCTCTAAGAGCGGCTAGGGTTTTGTTTTGACGTAAAAACCTAAAGTCTGATATACATCATATATATAGCAGTCAGGAGGAATTAATCAAAACCTAATATTATTAAAATCCGAATTTATATATATCTTAATTAAGTCTTACTTAATTAATATACCTATATATAAATTATCCTATTAATTTAAATTCGTAATTTAAAATTATATCAATCATATTGACATATTTAAATCTTTACAATTTAAATTAATTTCCTTTTAATTACGTTCTTTGTGTGTGACCCTATAGGTTATTATTACGTTGGCAATAACCTTAAAATCATATTATAAAGTTATAAACAGTGAGCGGCATCTAGTAATGCATCACTGCTACCCAAGTAATAATAAGATCGATGATTCGATGCAACCTTGTCGTGACCAATGTTTCAATGTAATTTAATCCTTTTAACCTTAATATCCTAGATTAAACTCGAGTCATGGAATGTGTCATACTCTTCATAATTTAATCTGAGTTTTCTTGATCAATGAGTAGACTATATGAAACAAATCACTATTTGAGCATGGCCATGCATTTCATAGTCCTACTCAATCAAGAGGCCTATAGATATCACCTATAAAATATAGGATGGTTAAATTCCATCTAGATCACTCATATTACTCACACGATTCATAATGAACCCAATAATCACCTTTATAGTCCACCCTATTAAAGGTGACATTTAATGATATCAAAGTACATATATTCTCGTGTAGTAATATAGCGGTTTCAGGTCGGAGGACCATTACATCATTGTCACTATGAGAATTACTAATGACACTTCGCATAATGCTCCATATAGAATTCTCATGGTGGGTCTGTCCAGTACATTGTTCTCTAACATGTACCTATGCATTGACTTAATATCTCATATATTTATGACCAATGAGATTTGGTCATCAGTCAATCCACATACTAGTCTCAATGCATCATTGTTGTCCCATCAACAATGATACTCGACTAGGGACATTTAAGAACAATGATACTAATTATAATTATATAATCTCATGTTCAAGTCACATACTTGAAACTATATAATTTGTATCACTATTCTAAGGAATTTTATTATGTTAACAATTATATTACGCAGTAATTAAAACCATAATAAAATCATTTATTTATTCAATCAACAATAATATCAAATGTTAAGCAATTACATCAAATAATTGGCCTCTAGGGCATAAACTCTAACAGATCACTCATATTACTCACACGATTCATAATGAACCCAATAATCACCTTTATAGTCCACCCTATTAAAGGTGACATTTGATGATATCAAAGTACATAAATTCTCGTGTAGTAAAATAGCGGTTTCAGGTCGGAGGACCATTACATCATTGTCACTATGAGAATTGCTAATGACACTTCGCATAATGCTCCATATAGAATTCTCATGGTGGGTCTGTCCAGTAAATCGTTCTCTAACATGTACCTATGCATTGACTTAATATCTCATATATTTATGACCAATGAGATTTGGTCATCAGTCAATCCACATACTAGTCTCAATGCATCAATGTTGTCCCATCAACAATGATACTCGACTAGGGACATTTAAGAACAATGATACTAATTGTAATTATATAATCTCATGTTCAAGTCACATACTTAAAACTATATAATTTGTATCACTATTCTAAGGAATTTTATTATGTTAACAATTATATTACGCAGTAATTAAAACCATAATAAAATTATTTATTTATTCAATCAACAATAATATCAAATGTTAAGCAATTATATCAAATAATTGGCCTCTAGGGCATAAACTCTAACAGTCTCCCACTTGCACTAGAGCCAATCACTCATGTATCTAATACCCATGGAACTAATGTGACCGTCGTGCTTCTGCTGCGACAAAGCCTTGGTCAGTGGATCTGCAACATTATCATCTGTTGGCACTCTTCCTATATGTACATCTCCTCTGTCAATGATTTCACGGATGAGATGGTACCGCCTAAGTATATGCTTGGATCGTTGGTGAGATCTGGGTTCCTTAGCCTGTGCAATGGCTCCATTATTATCACAGTATAGAGCAACCGGATCAACAATAGTTGGAACAACACCAAGTTCAGTGATGAACTTTTTAATCCATACACCCTCCTTGGCTGCACTAGAAGCAGCAATATACTCAGCCTCTGTTGTAGAATCAGCGACTGTCTCTTGCTTCGAACTTTTCCAGCTAACAGCACCACCATTAAGGCAAAACACAAAACCTGACTGAGACTTATAGTCATCATTGTCAGTTTGGAAACTAGCATCTGTGTAACCCTTTACTGCCAGTTCGTCTTCACATCCATATACCAAGAATGAATCCTTAGTCCTTTTCAGGTACTTGAGGATATTCTTGACTGCTGTCCAGTGACCTTCACCTGGATTCGACTGGTATCTGCTCGTCATGCTCAAAGCATACGAGACATCCGGACGAGTACATATCATTGCATACATGATAGATCCAATTGCCGAAGCATAAGGGATCTTTCTCATACGCTCCTCATCATCTTGTGATTTAGGACATTGGGCCTTAGAGATCTTTATACCATGAGTCACGGGTAAATTTCCTCTTTTCGCCTCTTGCATGCTGAACCGTTTCAACACTTTATCAATATATGTACTTTGACTTAGGCTGTGAGACCCCAGATTTTATGAATAAATATTTAATTTTTTCTCGAATTTTTTTTTATATTATGGTGTGGATTTGATATAATAGTTATGGGTAGTATTTATAAATTTTACAAAGTATGCAAGTTGTCATATTATATTCGTTTGGTCGGGAAATATTCTTTTTGTCGGGGAATGTTCGTACAACGACACAATCATTGGTGGACCCCACAACGAAATTATTGTCGGATTGAAAAAGCGACAAAAATATTTTATTAAAAATAACGGCGGAAGTTTTACCATTGTTACTGTTGAACTACTCGGTAGTAAAAGTACAGTAATACGTGTGGCTGCGTAGTAGCACACGGTATTGATTATTAATGCTTATGTGAGAAGTCACTCAGTTTGATTCAATTATTGTCAGTTAATAATATGAATTATTTAGCGATAATGACGTTTTGTTTTATTCGTATTATTAACGTAATAAAACAGAAACATCTTTTTATATAAAACAGAATACTTTATTAAAGTTATTCTATAAATAGAATATATTATATTTTATTTAAAAGATTTTTCTTTAAATATGGACCGTCAGATTAAAGTAATTAATCTGGACCGTTCATGGATTAGTTACTATGCATTCTATTTTTCTATAAATAGCAGCTCATTCCTTCATTATTTCTTACGAATTCACTGAACTCTAGATAGAGAAACTATAGAGAGAAACTATAGAGAGAGAGAAGAAGAGTATTCTGCTACTTAACTACTTCCTTATTTCAGCTCTTCTTTAAAACGGTAAGGGGTGTTATTCTTTCTTATTCATGAAGAGAACTGTTGTTATTCCATTTCTTATTATTCTGTTGGAATAACCTGTATACGCGGTCTACCCTATACTTGGTGTCATTCTTCTATTATTCTGTTGGAACATCCTGTCTGTGTGTTTTACACCGGACCTGGTTCCGTTTTTATTATTATTCTGTTGGAACATCCTGTCTGTGTGTTTTACACCGGACCTGGTTCCGTCTTGTTATTATTCTGTCGGAATATCCTGTCTGTGCGTTTACGCCGGACCTGGTTCCATTATTTATTATTCTGTCGGAATATCCTGTCTGTGCGTTTACGCCGGACCTGGTTCCATTATTTATTATTCTGTTGGAATAACCTGTCTGTGCGGTCTATCGCATGCATGGTGATTTCTTTTGTTATTTCATTCTTTATTGTACTCAGTTGGTTAAGTTTTGACTTCTATACTCCATGAAATTTGTGGAATATCCTTGACATTTGCGCTTCATCTAGTATCTATTCATAAAAATATTCTCCTGATGTAACGACCCCAAAATAGGTCCATTCCATCCAACCTATTCTGAGTCGCCAAATACATGGTACAGAAAACAACTACAACTTTATTACAACAATTGTCGTGCAAAATACAACAACACATATGCTGTGAGTTTGGATACAAATATATACTAAATGTGACTCATGTTCCAACCGTGGACATCACCTCACAATGACACCTTACATAAAGGTATAGTCAAAAACTGTTTTAGAAATTAGAATATTTAGGAAGTGCTCAAGGAAACCTTCGTACATGGGAGGCCACGCGTCTAGGTTATGATAGATATCATATGGCCACAGAATTATCCTTGGTTGACCCAATAGACCCCAAAGAAAAACGAGAAGATTACTATCATATTCTTCCCAATGGTGAGTCTTCTCTTGACTTATCATTATCTCCACTGTCTCTAATTGAGAATTATACTTCAAACAAACACCAAGATTATATAGGTAGTGCCCATAGATATACTCAGCAAGTGGATGAGCACAACCCTGTCTTATGATGACACGAGATTGTATGTCATTAGACATCTTGTATGATAGTGACAAAATACCCTTCCAACGTTGGGTTCGCCTCACCCTATTTTCTTCACCAAATATAACTACTAAATGATGACCACCGTTCTATTCCCTTGTTACCCCCGCTCGACCCAGCTACACTCTTATTACCTGAAAGGAATTGTGAAGCAAAAGGGTGAGCACAACTAGCTCAGTAAAGAATATCATGACTAAAGATAATTCAAATATCAATAGCCTTCATCAACAATAAATCAGAGATTTAGAACATATGGTAAATGATAAAAATTTCAACCATAGTTGCAGCGGAACGAGCAATCCATTAGAAGAGTCAAATAGACTATAAAGTCTATTATCTTCTCCATGTTAAAAATCCACCAACAATATTTTATCCATGTAACATCACTCAACAGTTCCTTTCCACAATCATATGAATAACTCATAATCATAATTGTGACTATAAATTTTTCTTCGCACCCAGGACGAAGAATATTTTCATCACCTGTCTTTACCTGAAACATCAAAGATCATGGTTATACCAAATCACAATTCCTGTTTATAATCATACTAACAAATCCATCTTTGCACTACGGGCCAAAGATATTCATCAACAAACCATCTTTGCACTACGGGCCAAAGATATTCAACAACAGTTCATCTTTGCACTACAGGCCAAAGATATTCATCAACATGCCATCTTTGCACTACATGCCAAAGATATTCATCAACAATTCATATTTGCACTACAGGCCAAATATATTCATATCTCAAAGAAATATATAATCATTTCAGAATTTATAGAAACAATAATTATAACCATGTTGATCAATTCACCTTTGCACTTAAGCTTAAGATATTCAATTATAAATTCAATGGTCATGATCATACCAGTCACAATTCAACTTTGCACTACAGGCCAAAGAGAACCCTAGTCATGATCATACCAATAATCTACCCATCTTTACACTCCAGTGAAAGAGAATTTCAACATCAGGGTTATAAAAATGTTATATATGATGATAAAAATAATATGATCAACATATAGTTTTAATCTCAAGAGTAATATTCATAACTCAACTATAATTTGGTTAGAAAAAGAAACCAATTTTTATCGTGAATAGTAACTCGTGAATAGTAACTCATGAATAGTAACTCGACACAAAAAGGTAGAAATTTCACAATAAAATCCATACCAGTATTTCGGTATAATGATATTGAAAGAATAATATTTCTTAAGCTTTTAAACAATTTATTTAAATTGTTTACACTTTACTAAATAATGCATTTAATCATTCTAAAATACCAAACTCATAAGATTTTATCACCAATAATCAAAACCCTCATCAAAAATCTGCATATACCTCATATAGGATTCTCAAGCCATAAAATCCTATTTTCCAATTTTCTTACTTCACATAACATATTTAATTCATTTACTCATAACTAGTCCATTTTCATGAAAAATACCAAATCAGTTCCAAAAATATTTTTTTTCTGGGATTTAGCATAATATAGTCCCATAGTGAACATATATTTTTCTCAAAATTTTTAAAAGTCATTTACTATTTTTCATATGGCCAAAACAGCCGAATATTTAGACATTTATCAAAAATTGTACTTTTGTCTAAAAATTCTGAAATTTACAGAGTATACTTCTATCATATACATGTACTCCCAATAAAAATTTTATCAATTTTGGAGTTAACCACAAGGAAATATAAGCGGTTACTTTTAAAATAGTCTTTTCTCATAAAATTCATAACTCTCAATCTATACATCCAAAAATCACCATTTTTGGACACAATCAATAAAACTCATCAAAATATCATTTCAAATTTTTCCAGAATTTTTGAAGATCAGAAAAATTACGAAACTGAAAATCATAACAACCCTTAAAATCCATTACTATCCCTTACTATCCCTTACCTCAAAAGAGCAGTACTTCTGACTGGATATCGGATATGATGCTGAAGGAAACTTGCACTGATGAATAGCAACTCACCAAGTATCTAAAATCTCACAAAATATGCTTCATAATATAGAGAGAGAAAGAGAGAAAGCTTATGTTTCTGGTGTGATTTTCAATTCTAACTTAGCCCTCTATTTATAGGAAAATTTTGGTAGGTTTGACCTGCAACCTGATGGCTTTACCTGCTACTATTCCCACCCACCACATTTGAAATATAATTCAGCACATTTCTTCACCAACCACAAGTGGGGCCCACCAATTCTAGAATTTTCCACCAAAATGATAAACTCCGAAAATTCAATAATTTCTGAACCAGTCATCTCGTAAAATTCATAATAAATCATACGTTCATTTTTAACGGTTCAAAATTTGTGGACATATACTCAACTTATATATGTATAACATATCCAAAAATTACCACGATCCAACGGTCGGATTAAAAATTATAACCCCCGCAAAATATCTCAAAAACCCTGATTTTTAATACCTTCATTCCGACAAAAATACGGATAAAAACCTCAACATTAACTCCTTCATTTTTAACCACAAAAATATATCCCTCGTTTATATCCACATAAAATAAATATTTTCTTATCATATGAATCAATAATTAATTATTCACAAATAATATTACAGAATCACATTTATGACAACCAGGCCGTTCCCAGGAAAGAGGGGGCTTTCCAATAAGGATTTCTCCTTACTGGCGCGCAATTAGATGACCAAACCTCTCCTTAGACAGAACTTTCTAGACATTGCCAATAATGTTATCTAATAATACTATTCAAATAATATGAATTATTGATCTGATAATGGGAAATACTGTGCAGCAACAATTATTGAACAATAATAATACAAAATTTCAACGTAGCAATTATTGAATCAATAAAATAAAATATTGAACAGTAATTACTGTAACAATTATTGAGTAGTGCCTTCTTACGTAAGAATCAATAATTTCAAAAATACTATGCAATACCGTGTGCTACTGTGCAATAACGCGTATTACTGTATTTTAACCACCGGGTATTCCAACAGTGTTAACGGTAACAACTACGCCGTTATTTATAAAAACTCAAATTTGTCGTTTCTTCACCCGACAGTTATTCGTTATGGGGCCCACAAAGAGCTGCGCCGTCGTACGAATATTCCCCGACAGAAAGAATATTCCACGACCAAACGAATATTCCCCGACAACAATGATTATTTTATAACCACTTGCTTATTTTGAAAAAAAAATTCATATTTCACCCATAACTTTAAACTTTTATCAATTTAACCATTTACTGAATAGTAATTATAAGAAAAATTGAATACTTTTATTTCATAAAATTCGGGGTCTTACAATCTCCCCTCCTTATGAAATTTCGTCCCCGAAATTTACGTACCTGGTATTTCAAAGAGTTGAGAATACCTTGCTTTCATTTCAGATTCCATCTTCCCTATCATCATGATTTCTCCATTGCTCATCTCCTGTATTTCAAATAACATTCTAGAATACAGCTTCAAAACAAGTGTTAATTTAACAAATTAACATATCACATAATATCCCGATATTATGACTGACCAACAAATAAGCTTAGGTAGGACACACTAGCGAAGGATTTACTCATCTCTCCCCTCCTAGTTGTATTCCCCGATCTCCGCCAGAGATCATATCCCCAAGCTCTGATACCAAATGTAACGACCCCAAAATAGGTCCATTCCATCCAACCTATTCTGAGTCGCCAAATACATGGTACAGAAAACAACTACAACTTTATTACAACAATTGTCGTGCAAAATACAACAACACATATGCTGTGAGTTTGGATACAAATATATACCAAATGTGACTCATGTTCCAACCGTGGACATCACCTCACAATGACACCTTACATAAAGGTATAGTCAAAAACTGTTTTAGAAATTAGAATCTTTGGGAAGTGCTCAAGGAAACCTTCGTACATGGGAGGCCACGCGTCTAGGTTATGATAGATATCATATGGCCACAGAATTATCCTTGGTTGACCCAATAGACCCCAAAGAAAAACGAGAAGATTACTATCATATTCTTCCCAATGGTGAGTCTTCTCTTGACTTATCATTATCTCCACTGTCTCTAATTGAGAATTATACTTCAAACAAACACCAAGATTATATAGGTAGTGCCCATAGATATACTCAGCAAGTGGATGAGCACAACCCTGTCTTATGATGACACGAGGTTGTATGTCATTAGACATCTTGTATGATAGTGACAAAACACCCTTCCAACGTTGGGTTCGCCTCACCCTATTTTCTTCACCAAATATAACTACTAAATGATGACCACCGTTCTATTCCCTTGTTACCCCCGCTCGACCCAGCTACACTCTTATTACCTGAAAGGAATTGTGAAGCAAAAGGGTGAGCACAACTAGCTCAGTAAAGAATATCATGACTAAAGATAATTCAATTATCAATAGCCTTCATCAACAATAAATCAGAGATTTAGAACATATGGTAAATGATAAAAATTTCAACCATAGTTGCAGCGGAACGAGCAATCCATTAGAAGAGTCAAATAGACTATAAAGTCTATTATCTTCTCCATGTTAAAAATCCACCAACAATATTTTATCCATGTAACATCACTCAACAGTTCCTTTCCACAATCATATGAATAACTCATAATCATAATTGTGACTATAAATTTTTCTTCGCACCCAGGACGAAGAATATTTTCATCACCTGTCTTTACCTGAAACATCAAAGATCATGGTTATACCAAATCACAATTCCTGTTTATAATCATACTAACAAATCCATCTTTGCACTACGGGCCAAAGATATTCATCAACAAACCATCTTTGCACTACGGGCCAAAGATATTCAACAACAGTTCATCTTTGCACTACAGGCCAAAGATATTCATCAACAGGCCATCTTTGCACTACATGCCAAAGATATTCATCAACAATTCATATTTGCACTACAGGCCAAATATATTCATATCTCAAAGAAATATATAATCATTTCAGAATTTATATAAACAATAATTATAACCATGTTGATCAATTCACCTTTGCACTTAAGCTTAAGATATTCAATTATAAATTCAATGGTCATGATCATACCAGTCACAATTCAACTTTGCACTACAGGCCAAAGAGAACCCTAGTCATGATCATACCAATAATCTACCCATCTTTACACTCCAGTGAAAGAGAATTTCAACATCAGGGTTATAAAAATGTTATATATGATGATAAAAATAATATGATCAACATATAGTTTTAATCTCAAGAGTAATATTCATAACTCAACTATAATTTGGTTAGAAAAAGAAACCAATTTTTATCGTGAATAGTAACTCGTGAATAGTAACTCATGAATAGTAACTCGACACAAAAAGGTAGAAATTTCACAATAAAATCCATACCAATATTTCGGTATAATGATATTGAAAGAATAATATTTCTTAAGCTTTTAAACAATTTATTTAAATTGTTTACACTTTACTAAATAATGCATTTAATCATCTAAAATACCAAACTCATAAGATTTTATCACCAATAATCAAAACCCTCATCAAAAATCTGCATATACCTCATATAGGATTCTCAAGCCATAAAATCCTATTTTCCAATTTTCTTACTTCACATAACATATTTAATTCATTTACTCATAACTAGTCCATTTTCATGAAAAATACCAAATCAGTTCCAAAAATATTTCTTTTCTGGGATTTAGCATAATATAGTCCCATAGTGAACATATATTTTTCTCAAAATTTTTAAAAGTCATTTACTATTTTTCATATGGCCAAAACAGCCGAATATTTAGACATTTATCAAAAATTGTACTTTTGTCTAAAAATTCTGAAATTTACAGAGTATACTTCTATCATATACATGTACTCCCAATAAAAATTTCATCAATTTTGGAGTTAACCACAAGGAATTATAAGCGGTTACTTTTAAAATAGTCTTTTCTCATAAAATTCATAACTCTCAATCTATACATCCAAAAATCACCATTTTTGGACACAATCAATAAAACTCATCAAAATATCATTTCAAATTTTTCCAGAATTTTTGAAGATCAGAAAAATTACGAAACTGAAAATCATAACAACCCTTAAAATCCATTACTATCCCTTACTATCCCTTACCTCAAAAGAGCAGTACTTCTGACTGGATATCGGATATGATGCTGAAGGAAACTTGCACTGATGAATAGCAACTCACCAAGTATCTAAAATCTCACAAAATATGCTTCATAATATAGAGAGAGAAAGAGAGAAAGCTTATGTTTCTGGTGTGATTTTCAATTCTAACTTAGCCCTCTATTTATAGAAAAATTTTGGTAGGTTTGACCTGCAACCTGATGGCTTTACCTGCTACTATTCCCACCCACCACATTTGAAATATAATTCAGCACATTTCTTCACCAACCACAAGTGGGGCCCACCAATTCTAGAATTTTCCACCAAAATGATAAACTCCGAAAATTCAACAATTTCTGAACCAGTCATCTCGTAAAATTCATAATAAATCATACGTTCATTTTTAACGGTTCAAAATTTGTGGACATATACTCAACTTATATATGTATAACATATCCAAAAATTACCACGATCCAACGGTCGGATTAAAAATTATAACCCCCGCAAAATATCTCAAAAACCCTGATTTTTAATACCTCCATTCCGACAAAAATACGGATAAAAACCTCAACATTAACTCCTTCATTTTTAACCACAAAAATATATCCCTCATTTATATCCACATAAAATAAATATTTTCTTATCATATGAATCAATAATTAATTATTCACAAATAATATTACAGAATCACATTTATGACAACCAGGCCGTTCCCAGGAAAGAGGGGGCTTTCCAATAAGGATTTCTCCTTACTGGCGCGCAATTAGATGACCAAACCTCTCCTTAGACAGAACTTTCTAGACATTGCCAATAATGTTATCTAATAATACTATTCAAATAATATGAATTATTGATCTGATAATGGGAAATACTGTGCAGCAACAATTATTGAACAACAATAATATAAAATTTCAACGTAGCAATTATTGAATCAATAAAATAAAATATTGAACAGTAATTACTGTAACAATTATTGAGTAGTGCCTTCTTACGTAAGAATCAATAATTTCAAAAATACTATGCAATACCGTGTGCTACTGTGCAATAACGCGTATTACTGTATTTTAACCACCGGGTATTCCAACAGTGTTAACGGTAACAACTACGCCGTTATTTGTAAAAACTCAAATTTGTCGTTTCTTCACCTGACAGTTATTCGTTATGGGGCCCACAAATAGCTGCGCCGTCGTACGAATATTCCCCGACAGAAAGAATATTCCACGACCAAACGAATATTCCCCGACAACAATGATTATTTTATAACCACTTGCTTATTTTGAAAAAAAAAATTCATATTTCACCCATAACTTTAAACTTTTATCAATTTAACCATTTACTGAATAGTAATTATAAGAAAAATTGAATACTTTTATTTCATAAAATTCGGGGTCTTACAATCTCCTCTCCTTATGAAATTTCGTCCCCGAAATTTACGTACCTGGTATTTCAAAGAGTTGAGAATACCTTGCTTTCATTTCAGATTCCATCTTCCCTATCATCATGATTTCTCCATTGCTCATCTCCTGTATTTCAAATAACATTCTAGAATACAGCTTCAAAACAAGTGTTAATTTAACAAATTAACATATCACATAATATCCCGATATTATGACTGACCAACAAATAAGCTTAGGTAGGACACACTAGCGAAGGATTTACTCATCTCTCCCCTCCTAGTTGTATTCCCCGATCTCCGCCAGAGATCATATCCCCAAGCTCTGATACCAAATGTAACGACCCCAAAATAGGTCCATTCCATCCAACCTATTCTGAGTCGCCAAATACATGGTACAGAAAACAACTACAACTTTATTACAACAATTGTCGTGCAAAATACAACAACACATATGCTGTGAGTTTGGATACAAATATATACTAAATGTGACTCATGTTCCAACCGTGGACATCACCTCACAATGACACCTTACATAAAGGTATAGTCAAAAACTGTTTTAGAAATTAGAATCTTTGGGAAGTGCTCAAGGAAACCTTCGTACATGGGAGGCCACGCGTCTAGGTTATGATAGATATCATATGGCCACAGAATTATCCTTGGTTGACCCAATAGACCCCAAAGAAAAACGAGAAGATTACTATCATATTCTTCCCAATGGTGAGTCTTCTCTTGACTTATCATTATCTCCACTGTCTCTAATTGAGAATTATACTTCAAACAAACACCAAGATTATATAGGTAGTGCCCATAGATATACTCAGCAAGTGGATGAGCACAACCCTGTCTTATGATGACACGAGGTTGTATGTCATTAGACATCTTGTATGATAGTGACAAAACACCCTTCCAACGTTGGGTTCGCCTCACCCTATTTTCTTCACCAAATATAACTACTAAATGATGACCACCGTTCTATTCCCTTGTTACCCCCGCTCGACCCAGCTACACTCTTATTACCTGAAAGGAATTGTGAAGCAAAAGGGTGAGCACAACTAGCTCAGTAAAGAATATCATGACTAAAGATAATTCAAATATCAATAGCCTTCATCAACAATAAATCAGAGATTTAGAACATATGGTAAATGATAAAAATTTCAACCATAGTTGCAGCGGAACGAGCAATCCATTAGAAGAGTCAAATAGACTATAAAGTCTATTATCTTCTCCATGTTAAAAATCCACCAACAATATTTTATCCATGTAACATCACTCAACAGTTCCTTTCCACAATCATATGAATAACTCATAATCATAATTGTGACTATAAATTTTTCTTCGCACCCAGGACGAAGAATATTTTCATCACCTGTCTTTACCTGAAACATCAAAGATCATGGTTATACCAAATCACAATTCCTGTTTATAATCATACTAACAAATCCATCTTTGCACTACGGGCCAAAGATATTCATCAACAAACCATCTTTGCACTACGGGCCAAAGATATTCAACAACAGTTCATCTTTGCACTACAGGCCAAAGATATTCATCAACAGGCCATCTTTGCACTACATGCCAAAGATATTCATCAACAATTCATATTTGCACTACAGGCCAAATATATTCATATCTCAAAGAAATATATAATCATTTCAGAATTTATATAAACAATAATTATAACCATGTTGATCAATTCACCTTTGCACTTAAGCTTAAGATATTCAATTATAAATTCAATGGTCATGATCATACCAGTCACAATTCAACTTTGCACTACAGGCCAAAGAGAACCCTAGTCATGATCATACCAATAATCTACCCATCTTTACACTCCAGTGAAAGAGAATTTCAACATCAGGGTTATAAAAATGTTATATATGATGATAAAAATAATATGATCAACATATAGTTTTAATCTCAAGAGTAATATTCATAACTCAACTATAATTTGGTTAGAAAAAGAAACCAATTTTTATCGTGAATAGTAACTCGTGAATAGTAACTCATGAATAGTAACTCGACACAAAAAGGTAGAAATTTCACAATAAAATCCATACCAATATTTCGGTATAATGATATTGAAAGAATAATATTTCTTAAGCTTTTAAACAATTTATTTAAATTGTTTACACTTTACTAATTAATGCATTTAATCATCTAAAATGCCAAACTCATAAGATTTTATCATCAATAACCAAAACCCTCATCAAAAATCTGCATATACCTCATATAGGATTCTCAAGCCATAAAATCCTATTTTCCAATTTTCTTACTTCACATAACATATTTAATTCATTTACTCATAACTAGACCATTTTCATGAAAAATACCAAATCAGTTCCAAAAATATTTCTTTTCTGGGATTTAGCATAATATAGTCCCATAGTGAACATATATTTTTCTCAGAATTTTTAAAAGTCATTTACTATTTTTCATATGGCCAAAATAGCCGAATATTTAGACATTTATCAAAAATTGTACTTTTGTCTAAAAATTCTGAAATTTACAGAGTATACTTCTATCATATACATGTACTCCCAATAAAAATTTCATCAATTTTGGAGTTAACCACAAGGAATTATAAGCGGTTACTTTTAAAATAGTCTTTTCTCATAAAATTCATAACTCTCAATCTATACATCCAAAAATCACCATTTTTGGACACAATCAATAAAACTCATCAAAATATCATTTCAAATTTTTCCAGAATTTTTGAAGATCAGAAAAATTACGAAACTGAAAATCATAACAACCCTTAAAATCCATTACTATCCCTTACTATCCCTTACCTCAAAAGAGCAGTACTTCTGACTGGATATCGGATATGATGCTGAAGGAAACTTGCACTGATGAATAGCAACTCACCAAGTATCTAAAATCTCACAAAATATGCTTCATAATATAGAGAGAGAAAGAGAGAAAGCTTATGTTTCTGGTGTGATTTTCAATTCTAACTTAGCCCTCTATTTATAGAAAAATTTTGGTAGGTTTGACCTGCAACCTGATGGCTTTACCTGCTACTATTCCCACCCACCACATTTGAAATATAATTCAGCACATTTCTTCACCAACCACAAGTGGGGCCCACCAATTCTAGAATTTTCCACCAAAATGATAAACTCCGAAAATTCAACAATTTCTGAACCAGTCATCTCGTAAAATTCATAATAAATCATACGTTCATTTTTAACGGTTCAAAATTTGTGGACATATACTCAACTTATATATGTATAACATATCCAAAAATTACCACGATCCAACGGTCGGATTAAAAATTATAACCCCCGCAAAATATCTCAAAAACCCTGATTTTTAATACCTCCATTCCGACAAAAATACGGATAAAAACCTCAACATTAACTCCTTCATTTTTAACCACAAAAATATATCCCTCGTTTATATCCACATAAAATAAATATTTTCTTATCATATGAATCAATAATTAATTATTCACAAATAATATTACAGAATCACATTTATGACAACCAGGCCGTTCCCAGGAAAGAGGGGGCTTTCCAATAAGGATTTCTCCTTACTGGCGCGCAATTAGATGACCAAACCTCTCCTTAGACAGAACTTTCTAGACATTGCCAATAATGTTATCTAATAATACTATTCAAATAATATGAATTATTGATCTGATAATGGGAAATACTGTGCAGCAACAATTATTGAACAACAATAATACAAAATTTCAACGTAGCAATTATTGAATCAATAAAATAAAATATTGAACAGTAATTACTGTAACAATTATTGAGTAGTGCCTTCTTACGTAAGAATCAATAATTTCAAAAATACTATGCAATACCGTGTGCTACTGTGCAATAACGCGTATTACTGTATTTTAACCACCGGGTATTCCAACAGTGTTAACGGTAACAACTACGCCGTTATTTGTAAAAACTCAAATTTGTCGTTTCTTCACCCGACAGTTATTCGTTATGGGGCCCACAAATAGCTGCGCCGTCGTACGAATATTCCCCGACAGAAAGAATATTCCACGACCAAACGAATATTCCCCGACAACAATGATTATTTTATAACCACTTGCTTATTTTGAAAAAAAAATTCATATTTCACCCATAACTTTAAACTTTTATCAATTTAACCATTTACTGAATAGTAATTATAAGAAAAATTGAATACTTTTATTTCATAAAATTCGGGGTCTTACAATCTCCCCTCCTTATGAAATTTCGTCCCCGAAATTTACGTACCTGGTATTTCAAAGAGTTGAGAATACCTTGCTTTCATTTCAGATTCCATCTTCCCTATCATCATGATTTCTCCATTGCTCATCTCCTGTATTTCAAATAACATTCTAGAATACAGCTTCAAAACAAGTGTTAATTTAACAAATTAACATATCACATAATATCCCGATATTATGACTGACCAACAAATAAGCTTAGGTAGGACACACTAGCGAAGGATTTACTCATCTCTCCCCTCCTAGTTGTATTCCCCGATCTCCGCCAGAGATCATATCCCCAAGCTCTGATACCAAATGTAACGACCCCAAAATAGGTCCATTCCATCCAACCTATTCTGAGTCGCCAAATACATGGTACAGAAAACAACTACAACTTTATTACAACAATTGTCGTGCAAAATACAACAACACATATGCTGTGAGTTTGGATACAAATATATACCAAATGTGACTCATGTTCCAACCGTGGACATCACCTCACAATGACACCTTACATAAAGGTATAGTCAAAAACTGTTTTAGAAATTAGAATATTTGGGAAGTGCTCAAGGAAACCTTCGTACATGGGAGGCCACGCGTCTAGGTTATGATAGATATCATATGGCCACAGAATTATCCTTGGTTGACCCAATAGACCCCAAAGAAAAACGAGAAGATTACTATCATATTCTTCCCAATGGTGAGTCTTCTCTTGACTTATCATTATCTCCACTGTCTCTAATTGAGAATTATACTTCAAACAAACACCAAGATTATATAGGTAGTGCCCATAGATATACTCAGCAAGTGGATGAGCACAACCCTGTCTTATGATGACACGAGGTTGTATGTCATTAGACATCTTGTATGATAGTGACAAAACACCCTTCCAACGTTGGGTTCGCCTCACCCTATTTTCTTCACCAAATATAACTACTAAATGATGACCACCGTTCTATTCCCTTGTTACCCCCGCTCGACCCAGCTACACTCTTATTACCTGAAAGGAATTGTGAAGCAAAAGGGTGAGCACAACTAGCTCAGTAAAGAATATCATGACTAAAGATAATTCAATTATCAATAGCCTTCATCAACAATAAATCAGAGATTTAGAACATATGGTAAATGATAAAAATTTCAACCATAGTTGCAGCGGAACGAGCAATCCATTAGAAGAGTCAAATAGACTATAAAGTCTATTATCTTCTCCATGTTAAAAATCCACCAACAATATTTTATCCATGTAACATCACTCAACAGTTCCTTTCCACAATCATATGAATAACTCATAATCATAATTGTGACTATAAATTTTTCTTCGCACCCAGGACGAAGAATATTTTCATCACCTGTCTTTACCTGAAACATCAAAGATCATGGTTATACCAAATCACAATTCCTGTTTATAATCATACTAACAAATCCATCTTTGCACTACGGGCCAAAGATATTCATCAACAAACCATCTTTGCACTACGGGCCAAAGATATTCAACAACAGTTCATCTTTGCACTACAGGCCAAAGATATTCATCAACAGGCCATCTTTGCACTACATGCCAAAGATATTCATCAACAATTCATATTTGCACTACAGGCCAAATATATTCATATCTCAAAGAAATATATAATCATTTCAGAATTTATATAAACAATAATTATAACCATGTTGATCAATTCACCTTTGCACTTAAGCTTAAGATATTCAATTATAAATTCAATGGTCATGATCATACCAGTCACAATTCAACTTTGCACTACAGGCCAAAGAGAACCCTAGTCATGATCATACCAATAATCTACCCATCTTTACACTCCAGTGAAAGAGAATTTCAACATCAGGGTTATAAAAATGTTATATATGATGATAAAAATAATATGATCAACATATAGTTTTAATCTCAAGAGTAATATTCATAACTCAACTATAATTTGGTTAGAAAAAGAAACCAATTTTTATCGTGAATAGTAACTCGTGAATAGTAACTCATGAATAGTAACTCGACACAAAAAGGTAGAAATTTCACAATAAAATCCATACCAATATTTCGGTATAATGATATTGAAAGAATAATATTTCTTAAGCTTTTAAACAATTTATTTAAATTGTTTACACTTTACTAAATAATGCATTTAATCATTCTAAAATACCAAACTCATAAGATTTTATCATCAATAATCAAAACCCTCATCAAAAATCTGCATATACCTCATATAGGATTCTCAAGCCATAAAATCCTATTTTCCAATTTTCTTACTTCACATAACATATTTAATTCATTTACTCATAACTAGGCCATTTTCATGAAAAATACCAAATCAGTTCCAAAAATATTTCTTTTCTGGGATTTGGCATAATATAGTCCCATAGTGAACATATATTTTTCTCAAAATTTTTAAAAGTCATTTACTATTTTTCATATGGCCAAAACAGCCGAATATTTAGACATTTATCAAAAATTGTACTTTTGTCTAAAAATTCTGAAATTTACAGAGTATACTTCTATCATATACATGTACTCCCAATAAAAATTTTATCAATTTTGGAGTTAACCACAAGGAAATATAAGCGGTTACTTTTAAAATAGTCTTTTCTCATAAAATTCATAACTCTCAATCTATACATCCAAAAATCACCATTTTTGGACACAATCAATAAAACTCATCAAAATATCATTTCAAATTTTTCCAGAATTTTTGAAGATCAGAAAAATTACGAAACTGAAAATCATAACAACCCTTAAAATCCATTACTATCCCTTACTATCCCTTACCTCAAAAGAGCAGTACTTCTGACTGGATATCGGATATGATGCTGAAGGAAACTTGCACTGATGAATAGCAACTCACCAAGTATCTAAAATCTCACAAAATATGCTTCATAATATAGAGAGAGAAAGAGAGAAAGCTTATGTTTCTGGTGTGATTTTCAATTCTAACTTAGCCCTCTATTTATAGAAAAATTTTGGTAGGTTGACCTGCAACCTGATGGCTTTACCTGCTACTATTCCCACCCACCACATTTGAAATATAATTCAGCACATTTCTTCACCAACCACAAGTGGGGCCCACCAATTCTAGAATTTTCCACCAAAATGATAAACTCCGAAAATTCAATAATTTCTGAACCAGTCATCTCGTAAAATTCATAATAAATCATACGTTCATTTTTAACGGTTCAAAATTTGTGGACATATACTCAACTTATATATGTATAACATATCCAAAAATTACCACGATCCAACGGTCGGATTAAAAATTATAACCCCCGCAAAATATCTCAAAAACCCTGATTTTTAATACCTCCATTCCGACAAAAATACGGATAAAAACCTCAACATTAACTCCTTCATTTTTAACCACAAAAATATATCCCTCGTTTATATCCACATAAAATAAATATTTTCTTATCATATGAATCAATAATTAATTATTCACAAATAATATTACAGAATCACATTTATGACAACCAGGTCGTTCCCAGGAAAGAGGGGGCTTTCCAATAAGGATTTCTCCTTACTGGCGCGCAATTAGATGACCAAACCTCTCCTTAGACAGAACTTTCTAGACATTGCCAATAATGTTATCTAATAATACTATTCAAATAATATGAATTATTGATCTGATAATGGGAAATACTGTGCAGCAATAATTATTGAACAACAATAATACAAAATTTCAACGTAGCAATTATTGAATCAATAAAATAAAATATTGAACAGTAATTACTGTAACAATTATTGAGTAGTGCCTTCTTACGTAAGAATCAATAATTTCAAAAATACTATGCAATACCGTGTGCTACTGTGCAATAACGCGTATTACTGTATTTTAACCACCGGGTATTCCAACAGTGTTAACGGTAACAACTATGCCGTTATTTATAAAAACTCAAATTTGTCGTTTCTTCATCCGATAGTTATTCGTTATGGGGCCCACAAAGAGCTGCGCCGTCGTACGAATATTCCCCCACAGAAAGAATATTCCACGACCAAACGAATATTCCCCGACAACAATGATTATTTTATAACCACTTGCTTATTTTGAAAAAAAAATTCATATTTCACCCATAACTTTAAACTTTTATCAATTTAACCATTTACTGAATAGTAATTATAAGAAAAATTGAATACTTTTATTTCATAAAATTCGGGGTCTTACAATCTCCTCTCCTTATGAAATTTCGTCCCCGAAATTTACGTACCTGGTATTTCAAAGAGTTGAGAATACCTTGCTTTCATTTCAGATTCCATCTTCCCTATCATCATGATTTCTCCATTGCTCATCTCCTGTATTTCAAATAACATTCTAGAATACAGCTTCAAAACAAGTGTTAATTTAACAAATTAACATATCACATAATATCCCGATATTATGACTGACCAACAAATAAGCTTAGGTAGGACACACTAGCGAAGGATTTACTCATCTCTCCCCTCCTAGTTGTATTCCCCGATCTCCGCCAGAGATCATATCCCCAAGCTCTGATACCAAATGTAACGACCCCAAAATAGGTCCATTCCATCCAACCTATTCTGAGTCGCCAAATACATGGTACAGAAAACAACTACAACTTTATTACAACAATTGTCGTGCAAAATACAACAACACATATGCTGTGAGTTTGGATACAAATATATACTAAATGTGACTCATGTTCCAACCGTGGACATCACCTCACAATGACACCTTACATAAAGGTATAGTCAAAAACTGTTTTAGAAATTAGAATATTTGGGAAGTGCTCAAGGAAACCTTCGTACATGGGAGGCCACGCGTCTAGGTTATGATAGATATCATATGGCCACAGAATTATCCTTGGTTGACCCAATAGACCCCAAAGAAAAACGAGAAGATTACTATCATATTCTTCCCAATGGTGAGTCTTCTCTTGACTTATCATTATCTCCACTGTCTCTAATTGAGAATTATACTTCAAACAAACACCAAGATTATATAGGTAGTGCCCATAGATATACTCAGCAAGTGGATGAGCACAACCCTGTCTTATGATGACACGAGATTGTATGTCATTAGACATCTTGTATGATAGTGACAAAACACCCTTCCAACGTTGGGTTCGCCTCACCCTATTTTCTTCACCAAATATAACTACTAAATGATGACCACCGTTCTATTCCCTTGTTACCCCCGCTCGACCCAGCTATACTCTTATTACCTGAAAGGAATTGTGAAGCAAAAGGGTGAGCACAACTAGCTCAGTAAAGAATATCATGACTAAAGATAATTCAAATATCAATAGCCTTCATCAACAATAAATCAGAGATTTAGAACATATGGTAAATGATAAAAATTTCAACCATAGTTGCAGCGGAACGAGCAATCCATTAGAAGAGTCTAATAGACTATAAAGTCTATTATCTTCTCCATGTTAAAAATCCACCAACAATATTTTATCCATGTAACATCACTCAACAGTTCCTTTCCACAATCATATGAATAACTCATAATCATAATTGTGACTATAAATTTTTCTTCGCACCCAGGACGAAGAATATTTTCATCACCTGTCTTTACCTGAAACATCAAAGATCATGGTTATACCAAATCACAATTCCTGTTTATAATCATACTAACAAATCCATCTTTGCACTACGGGCCAAAGATATTCATCAACAAACCATCTTTGCACTACGGGCCAAAGATATTCAACAACAGTTCATCTTTGCACTACAGGCCAAAGATATTCATCAACAGGCCATCTTTGCACTACATGCCAAAGATATTCATCAACAATTCATATTTGCACTACAGGCCAAATATATTCATATCTCAAAGAAATATATAATCATTTCAGAATTTATATAAACAATAATTATAACCATGTTGATCAATTCACCTTTGCACTTAAGCTTAAGATATTCAATTATAAATTCAATGGTCATGATCATACCAGTCACAATTCAACTTTGCACTACAGGCCAAAGAGAACCCTAGTCATGATCATACCAATAATCTACCCATCTTTACACTCCAGTGAAAGAGAATTTCAACATCAGGGTTATAAAAATGTTATATATGATGATAAAAATAATATGATCAACATATAGTTTTAATCTCAAGAGTAATATTCATAACTCAACTATAATTTGGTTAGAAAAAGAAACCAATTTTTATCGTGAATAGTAACTCGTGAATAGTAACTCATGAATAGTAACTCGACACAAAAAGGTAGAAATTTCACAATAAAATCCATACCAGTATTTCGGTATAATGATATTGAAAGAATAATATTTCTTAAGCTTTTAAACAATTTATTTAAATTGTTTACACTTTACTAAATAATGCATTTAATCATTCTAAAATACCAAACTCATAAGATTTTATCACCAATAATCAAAACCCTCATCAAAAATCTGCATATACCTCATATAGGATTCTCAAGCCATAAAATCCTATTTTCCAATTTTCTTACTTCACATAACATATTTAATTCATTTACTCATAACTAGTCCATTTTCATGAAAAATACCAAATCAGTTCCAAAAATATTTCTTTTCTGGGATTTAGCATAATATAGTCCCATAGTGAACATATATTTTTCTCAAAATTTTTAAAAGTCATTTACTATTTTTCATATGGCCAAAACAGCCGAATATTTAGACATTTATCAAAAATTGTACTTTTGTCTAAAAATTCTGAAATTTACAGAGTATACTTCTATCATATACATGTACTCCCAATAAAAATTTTATCAATTTTGGAGTTAACCATAAGGAAATATAAGCGGTTACTTTTAAAATAGTCTTTTCTCATAAAATTCATAACTCTCAATCTATACATCCAAAAATCACCATTTTTGGACACAATCAATAAAACTCATCAAAATATCATTTCAAATTTTTCCAGAATTTTTGAAGATCAGAAAAATTACGAAACTGAAAATCATAACAACCCTTAAAATCCATTACTATCCCTTACTATCCCTTACCTCAAAAGAGCAGTACTTCTGACTGGATATCGGATATGATGCTGAAGGAAACTTGCACTGATGAATAGCAACTCACCAAGTATCTAAAATCTCACAAAATATGCTTCATAATATAGAGAGAGAAAGAGAGAAAGCTTATGTTTCTGGTGTGATTTTCAATTCTAACTTAGCCCTCTATTTATAGGAAAATTTTGGTAGGTTTGACCTGCAACCTGATGGCTTTACCTGCTACTATTCCCACCCACCACATTTGAAATATAATTCAGCATATTTCTTCACCAACCACAAGTGGGGCCCACCAATTCTAGAATTTTCCACCAAAATGATAAACTCCGAAAATTCAATAATTTCTGAACCAGTCATCTCGTAAAATTCATAATAAATCATACGTTCATTTTTAACGGTTCAAAATTTGTGGACATATACTCAACTTATATATGTATAACATATCCAAAAATTACCACGATCCAACGGTCGGATTAAAAATTATAACCCCCGCAAAATATCTCAAAAACCCTGATTTTTAATACCTTCATTCCGACAAAAATACGGATAAAAACCTCAACATTAACTCCTTCATTTTTAACCACAAAAATATATCCCTCGTTTATATCCACATAAAATAAATATTTTCTTATCATATGAATCAATAATTAATTATTCACAAATAATATTACAGAATCACATTTATGACAACCAGGTCGTTCCCAGGAAAGAGGGGGCTTTCCAATAAGGATTTCTCCTTAGTGGCGCGCAATTAGATGACCAAACCTCTCCTTAGACAGAACTTTCTAGACATTGCCAATAATGTTATCTAATAATACTATTCAAATAATATGAATTATTGATCTGATAATGGGAAATACTGTGCAGCAATAATTATTGAACAACAATAATACAAAATTTCAACGTAGCAATTATTGAATCAATAAAATAAAATATTGAACAGTAATTACTGTAACAATTATTGAGTAGTGCCTTCTTACGTAAGAATCAATAATTTCAAAAATACTATGCAATACCGTGTGCTACTGTGCAATAACGCGTATTACTGTATTTTAACCACCGGGTATTCCAACAGTGTTAACGGTAACAACTATGCCGTTATTTATAAAAACTCAAATTTGTCGTTTCTTCACCCGATAGTTATTCGTTATGGGGCCCACAAAGAGCTGCGCCGTCGTACGAATATTCCCCCACAGAAAGAATATTCCACGACCAAACGAATATTCCCCGACAACAATGATTATTTTATAACCACTTGCTTATTTTGAAAAAAAAATTCATATTTCACCCATAACTTTAAACTTTTATCAATTTAACCATTTACTGAATAGTAATTATAAGAAAAATTGAATACTTTTATTTCATAAAATTCGGGGTCTTACACCTGATCATTCTTGAATTTTATTCCACAAAGCAGTATCATGTTGACAATTTGGACGTTATTAATTCTTGGATAAATTAATTCTTGAACTTGTTTTATTGAATTCTTATATCATTGTCATCATCCTCATGTTTATAAAATGTTGAAAGTCATCTGTGGCCTGTAGTGCATAGATGGACTTGGTATGATTATGACCAGGGATTATTCGGTATAATCATGACCGTAATGTTACAAATGATGTGGTAAAAGTCCTCATTGGCCCGTAGTGCAATGATGGACAGTTGTTGGCATGATCATGACCATTAATGAATATACGAATATCCTTGGCCGTAGTGCAGGGGTGATTCGATGATGTGGATTATTTTATTAAGCTGAGTCTCAGCGATCACAGTGTTGAAAAACTTTTTAAATCATAAAAGATAGTAGAGTTTATTTTCTATTTGACTCTTTTAATGGATTGCTTTTTCCGCTGCAGTTAAACTTGATGTCTATTATATTTTATCAGTTTAACATTGTTGAAGGCTAATGATAATTTATTCTGCATTATCTTAGTCATAATATTTCTTACTGGGCTAGTTGAGCTCACCCTTTCTTTCACTGTTCTCTTCAGGAAATGAGAACGTAGCTGGGGGCAAGTCGGGGAACGGAGTGATGGTCCGAATGATAATATTAGTTAGTAGTCCTCACTATTCTATGTAATAGTGTGTTAATAAATGTAATGAGGACTCCTTTTGAGTATGAATACTCTCTAGAAGATAATATTTGTATTCAAACTCACAGTTTATGTTTTGTCGTATTGTATACGACAGTTGTATTAGTAAGTTGTATTTGTATTCTGTACTTTGTATCTGACGACCCAAGATGGGTGATGTATACCTAATTTTGGGCGCGTCACAGTTGGTATCAGAGCTTAGGGATATGATCCCTGGCTAGGATGTGAGAATAGAACTAGGAGGGGAGAGACGGGGAATTCCTTCGCTAGTATGACCTACCTAAGTTTATTTGCATGGTATTTAATTGGTCGGTCATAATATAAGGATAATATATGACATATCAATTAAATTTTATTTTGTGGCAGTATCTAAAAATGACATCTGAGAATGTTGAGAATAGCAATGGAGCACAGGCGACTGTTGATTCACCACATATCAATAATCAGGATAATGTGCATCAGGAAGGTGACAATCCTCATGCAAACAACAACACTGACCAGATGATGAATGATGGAATGTTCAGAAACTTTATGCAGTTCATGCAACAGCAGGCGAGAGTGGCTCATGTCCAAAATATAGGTGGAAACACTGAAAACTCTCGGACGGTCACCGCTAAACAGTTCAAGGAGCTGGGACCACCAGAGTTTAAGGGAGAGCCAAAACCGCTTATAGCGGAAACATGGATAAAGCAGATTACCAAGATATTTGATGTCTTGGGATGCTCCGAGGAGCAAAAGATTCCCTTTGCCGCCTTTATATTGCGAGGAGAGGCAGATTACTGGTGGGAATCGATTAAGCGTACTCAACCTGCCGCACTGAAGATGTCTTGGGAGAAGTTCCAAGAGCTGTTCAACGACAAATACTTTCTTGAAAGTATTCGTCACATGAAGGAGGTGGAATTTATCAAGTTGGAGCAAAACAACATGACCGTGTCGCAGTACGAAGCCAAGTTTGCTGAGTTTTCCCGGTTTGCGTCCCACTTGGTGGATAATGAAGAGCGAATGACGTGAATGTTTTTGCGAGGTTTGAAACCTGAGATACGTCAACATCTTATTTCTCATAAACTGTGTTTGTATTCAGATGTTGTGAATAGGGCTCAGTTAGTGGAGCGCGATAACGAGTCAACGCAACCAAAAGAGAGCAGTCGACAAAATGATAATACCAGTGAGAGCAGTCATCGAAGTGGTGACAACAAGCGTGGAGGGAATCAACAGGCCAGAAATGGTAACCACTTCGGTGGTAATCAGGGCCAAAACAATAAGAATGGTCATTTCAAGAAGAGAAGATTCAACAATGATGGAAAGACGTCAGCACCAGCACCCGCACCCGTTGTTAAGGAAGGAGAACGACCACCTATCATATGTTTCAAATGCGGAGGGGAGGGGCACATCAGTCCAAACTGCGCGATGCCGTCTAAAGCATGCTATAATTGTGGAAGAGAAGGTCATTTAGCCCGATTTTGTCGTTCACCGAAGACAAGTTCAGATAGGATGGAGCCACCAAAGACCGTCCCAGAAAAGCCAAAGCCAGTAGTTTAAGAGAGAGCGTTTTTTTTCGTGACGAGGAACCTGAATAAAATTATCACGGGTATGTTAGTCATAAACTCTTGCGAAGTCTATACCGTGTTAGATACCGGTTCTACTCACTCTTTTATTTCACCTAGTTGTGTTCAATATTTGAACTTAACTCCGGAGAAGTTAGACTTTGATTTCTCTGTTGAAATTCCGTTGAGAGAAACCTTTGTTACCTCCACTATTTATAAATCTTGTTCAAATCAACACTTTCACGCTACCTGTTGGTCTTATCTCTTTGAAAATACTTGCATTGATGTGATTTTTGAAAACGATTGGTTAACTGCTCATCATGCTTTTCGTAAGGTTGTTAGCTTTCATATTCCTAACCAACCTATTATGCGAATTCAAGTAACCAAACCACTAAAGTCAATCATTGTCATATCAAGCCATAAGTAAAAATCCCCGTTCCTTTCGTTGTTGAGTTCCTGGTGTGGAATGCACCGAAGCTAGACTTTCCGTAGGAGACGTTGTAAATGACGATGGCAAGTTGATAGGTATCAATGTGACGTGTTATCCAAGTCTTGGATGAGGGTCACAGTTTTGAACGATATTTCTATTGTTAATAAATTTCTTGACGTATTCTTGAAGACTTCTTAGTCTACCCCAGAGCGTAAAATTGAATTTTGTATTGACCTCAGTACAAAACTCATTTCTTAAACCCTAAAATATTTCTTCAACTAAAACGAACGTATTATGCGCCAAAGACGTTGGCTCGAGCTGTTGAAGATTACGATCGTAACATCATGGAAAAGCGAACGTGGTAGCTGACGCGTTGTGTAGAAGATCGTATATGGTTACAAGTGCGAATATACGAACCCACGTGAAGATAACGAATATACGATTAAAATCGACTTTAACCGATAAAGTTAAAGCTGTTCTACCTACATACTCAGAGCTGATAAATGTGAAGAAGAAGGTTCAAGAGGGCGTTATTCTAGAAGTAAGAATCGACAAAGAGAGGAAATCTCAACTCTCGATTTAATTGGCCCATTTGAAATCCTCGATGAAGTAGGAACTGTGGCCTATAGACTCGTTTTACCGCCAAGTATGTTGTGTGTTCAGAATATTTTTTTTACGTATCGATGTTATGGACGACCCGAACCACATTATTAATTTAGAACCGGACGAGGTAGCAAAAGATTTAACGTATGAGGAGATACGTGTTAACATCTTGGATAAGAAGGATCATATTCGATGCTTAAAGGTTATACCTCAAGTGTGACGCCCCCAGAATAGGTATACAACACCCATTCTGAGTCGCCAAATACATGGTACAGAAAGCAAACTACAACTTCAATAATACAATTGTCGTGCAAAATACGACAACACATACTGTGAGTTTAAATACAAATATTGTCTTCTAGACAATATCCACACTCAAATAAATCCTCATTACAATTATTCAAACACTATTTTACAGAAATAATGAGGACTGCTAATACATCTTTATAGAACCATCACTCCATACCCCGACTAGATCCTGCTATGTTCTCACCTCCTGAGAAGAAAAATGGAACAAAAAGGAAAAGGGTGAGCTCAACTAGCCCAGTAAAGAATATTATGACTAAGATAATATACAACAAATTATCGTTAGTCTTCAACAGGGAAAAATCTGATAAAATATAATCGACAACAAGTTTTAGATCAACAACTGTAGCGGAAACAGCAAACCATTAGAAGAGTCAAGTAGAGAAAGAATTCTACTATCTTCTAAGATTTAAAAGTCCATCATCAATATTTTATCCCTGTAACATCAATTAATAATCATCTTTAACCAAATATTCATCTTTGCACTACAGGCCAAAGATATTCATTTGTATCATCAGTCGGTCATGTTCATCTCAACACATGTTCATCTTTGCACTACAGGCCAAAGATATTCATCAAGTAATTATACATCTTTGCACTACAGGCCAAAGATATTCAGTAATATCATCATTTAGGACTGAGGATGATGAAAAATATCTTAAAGAGAACGAATCCAATGAGACAGAAGGACAAATAGTAGGGATTCGTATAACAGTTTATCCAAGATCAATAATACTTCATAATAATCAATTGTGAAGCAGAATTCAAAAATAAAGATCAAAACATGGATACAATCAAAGATAGTAACCATAATAGACATCTTGGACAAAAAGGGAAAATTTTATTTTTCGGTGAATAGTGCCGTATTCGTGAATAGTGCCGTGTACGTGAATAGTGCCGTATACGTGAATAGTAACCCCCGACACAAAAAGTTCCAAATTTGATAAAAACTCATATCAATATTTCAGCATAATGATATTGAAGAAAATAATATCATTAAGAAGAAAATAATATCCCTTACCTCAAAATATCAGTACTTCTGGTCGGAATACCGGTATAAGGCTGAAAGAAACTTGCTCTGATGAATAGAAACTCTCAAAGTATCTAAATACTCACAAAATACACTCAATAATCTAGAGAGAGAAAGAGAGAAAACTTGTTTCTGGTGTAATTTTCAATTCTAACTTAGCCCTCTATTTATAGGAAAATTTTGGTAGGTTTGACCTGCAACCTGATGGCTTTACCTGCTACTATTCCCACCTACCACATTTGAAATATAATTCAGCACATTTCTTCACCAACCACAAGTGGGGCCCACCAATTCTAGAATTTTCCATCAAAATGATAAACTCCGAAAATTCAACAATTTCTGAACCAGTCATCTTGTAGAATTCATAAAAAATCATACGTTCATTTTTAACGGTTCAAAATTTGTGGGCATATACTCAACTTATATATGTATAACATATCCAAAAATTACCACGATCCAACGGTCGGATTAAAAATTATAACCCCCGCAAAATATCTCAAAAACCCTGATTTTTAATACCTCCATTCCGACAAAAATATGGATAAAAACCTCAACATTAACTCCTTCATTTTTAACCACAAAAATATATCCCTCATTTATATCCACATAAAATAAATATTTCCTTATCATATGAATCAATAATTAATTATTCATAAATAATATTACAGAATCACATTTATGACAACCAGGCCGTTCCCAGGAAAGAGGGGGCTTTCCAATAAGGATTTCTCCTTACTGGCGCGCAATTAGATGACCAAACCTCTCCTTAGACAGAACTTTCTAGACATTGCCAATAATGTTATCTAATAATATTATTCAAATAATATGAATTATTGATCTGATAAATGAAAATACTGTGCAGCAACAATTATTGAAACAACAATAATATAAAATATCAACGCAGCAATTATTGAATCAATAAAATAAAATATTGAATAATAACTACTGTAACAATTATTGAGTAGTGCCTTCTTACGTAAGAATCAATAATTGGTGCAATACCGTGTGCTACTGTATTTTAACCACCGGGTATTCCAACAGTATTAACGGTAACAACTACGCCGTTATTTATAAACAACTTATACTTGTCGTTTTCTTCATCCAATCGCTTTCCGTTATGGGGCCCACACAAGGCTGCGTCGTCGTACGAATATTCCCCGACAGCAAGAATATTCCACGACCAACCGAATATTCACCGACCAAAAATAAATATTTTATAACCACTTGCTTATTTTGCAAAATTTGCACATTTCACCCATAACCAAAGTATTATATCAAATTAACCCCTTATTATTCACAATAATATTTAGAGAAAATTTGATTTTATTCATTAATAAGTTGGGGTCTTACAACCTCCCTCCTTATGAAATTTCGTCCTCGAAATTGACGTACGTACCTGATGTTTCAAAAAGGTGAGGATACCTCGCTTTCATTTCTGATTCCAACTCCCAGGTCATTTCTTCAATAGCATGGTTTCTCCACAAAACCTTAACTTGTGGTATAACCTTCGTGCGTAGGACATGCTCTTTCCTATCCAAGATCTTAACAGGTACCTCCTCGTACGTTAAATCTTCAGCTATCTCGTCTGGTTCTAACTCAATAATGTGGTTCGGGTCTTTAACATATTTACGAAGCATAGATATGTGAAAAACATTATGAACACGAGACATGCTTGGAGGTAATGCGAGTCTATATGCCACATTTCCTATTCGCTCAAGAATCTCAAATGGACCAACAAATCTTGGATTGAGCTTTCCTCTCTTCCCAAATCTTGTAACTCCCTTCCATGGTGCAACACGTAACAATACATGATCCCCAATATTAAATTCCACGTCCTTCCGATGAAGATCCGCATAACTCTTTTGTCGATCCTGTGCCGTTTGTATACATTGTCGAATCGTTTGGATCTTCTCTGTAGTAATGCGTACCAATTCTGGTCCCAACAATGTTGCTTCACCCACCTCGTCCCAGCATACTGGAGAACGACATTTTCTTCCATACAACGCCTCAAATGGAGCCATACCTATGCTCGCCTGATAACTGTTGTTGTAGGAGAATTCCACCAGTGGTAGGTACTTATCCCAACTCCCTTTGAGATCTAGGACACAAAGTCTTAATAGATCTTCAAGAGTTTGAATAGTCCTCTCTGATTGTCCGTCCGTTTGAGGATGGTATGCTGAACTGAATCGTAAATCCGTGCCCATAGCTTTCTGCAAGCTAACCCAAAATCGTGAAGTGAATCTTGGGTCACGATCCGAAACTATGGATACTGGCATGCCATGCAATCTCACAATCTCGTTCACGTACATACTAGCAAGACGTTCAAGGGAATAAGTCTCACGTATCGGCAAGAAATGAGCGGACTTGGTTAATCTATCAACAATAACCCAAATCGCATCTATGCCTTGAGAAACCTTGGGAAGACCTGTAACAAAATCCATAGTAATGTGTTCCCACTTCCATTTCGGAATCTCAAGTGGTTGGAATGGACCCTTTGGTACTTGATGCTCCGTTTTTACACGTTGACAAGTTAAACACCTCGAGATAAACTCCGCGATCTCTCTTTTCATATTGCTCCACCAAAATGTATGTCGAAGATCGTGATACATTTTGGTACTCCCAGGATGGATTGCAAACGGTGTGTTGTGTGCCTCCATCATTATTCTATGCTTCAAGTCAAAATCGTTAGGAACACAAAGTCTGGAGTTGACTCGAAGTATTCCTTCTTCATCGATTCTTGCTTCTGGAATAGCACCTTCTTGCACTTTCTTCTTCATACGCATCAGCTCCATGTCCGTAGCTTGAGCAGCTTTAACTTTATCGATTAAAGTCGGTTCTACTCGTATATTTGATATCATCATGTGGGTACTTGGAGCCTTCATCTCTATCTCCATCCTTTGTAAGTCATACAAAATGGGCCTTTGTGTTAAAAACATTGCACTCGTACCCGCATATGATCTTCTACTCAATGCGTCAGCTACTACGTTTGCTTTTCCAGGATGATATTGGATGGTATGATCGTAATCTTTCAACAGCTCGAGCCAACGTCGCTGCCGCATGTTGAGTTCCTTTTGGGTGAAGAAATATTTGAGGCTTTTATGATCTGTATAGATCTCCACTTTCTCCCCATAAAGGTAGTGTCTCCAGATCTTCAACGCAAAAACGACTGCTGCCAACTCCAAATCATGAGTAGGATAATTCCTCTCATATTCTTTGAGTTGTCGCGAGGCATAGGCTATGACTTTCCCATGTTGCATGAGAACACATCCTAACCCTTTGCCTGAAGCATCGCTGTAGATAACAAATCCATCCGAACCAGATGGTATTGTCAGAACAGGTGCCGAAATGAGTCTCCTCTTGAGTTCTTGGAAACTCTTCTCGCATTCCTCACTCCATACGAATTTTGTATCTTTCCGAGTCAGCTGAGTTAACGGAGTAGCGATTCGAGAAAATCCTTCCACAAATCTCCGATAATAACCAGCTAAGCCCAGAAAGCTACATACTTCGGTTACCGACTTCGGTTGCTCCCAACTTTGTATGGCTTCAATCTTCGCCGGGTCGACAGATACTCCATGTTTTGACACCACGTGCCCAAGGAATGCTACTTCCTCAAGCCAGAACTCGCATTTCTTCAGTTTGGCATATAGCTTGTTTTCACGAAGCCTTTGCAGTACCAGCTTCAAATGGCGCTCATGATCTTCACGGCTTTTGGAATAGATGAGGATGTCATCAATAAAGACAACAACGAACTGATCCAAATATTCTTTGAATACACGGTTCATCATATCCATGAAGGCAGCAGGAGCATTAGTCAATCTAAAAGACATTACTAAGAATTCATAATGCCCGTACCGAGTTCTGAAGGCAGTCTTTGGAATATCCTCAGTTTTAATCTTCAGCTGATGATATCCAGAACGAAGATCGATCTTTGAAAAGAATTGTGCTCCTTGCAACTGGTCAAACAGGTCATCAATGCGAGGTAGCGGATACCTATTCTTAATGGTGACATGGTTCAATTCTCGATAGTCAATACAAAGTCGCATACTCCCGTCTTTCTTCTTTACGAATAAAACAGGAGCACCCCAAGGAGACGTACTAGGACGAATAAAACCGATGTCCAACAACTCCTGTAGTTGGACTTTTAACTCCTGAAGTTCAATAGGAGCCATTCGATATGGGGTTTTAGAAATGGGCTTTGTACCGGGTTCAAGGTCAATAAAGAATTCAATTTCTCGTTCCGGGGGTAGACCGGGAAGTTCTTCAGGAAATACATCGGGAAATTCTCTAACAATAGAAATATTATTCAAATCTGACTTGTCTTTGTTCAAATCCATAACATGGGCTAAGAAAGCTTGACATCCGTTTTTCAATAAACGAATAGCTTTGTGGCTTGATATGACAGTGACTGATTTTAGTGGTTTAGTAGTTTGAATTCGTATAACAGGTTGGTTAGGAATATGAAAACTAACAACCTTACGAAAACAATCAATTTTAGCATGATGAGTGGTTAACCAATCAATTCCTAAAATCACATCAAAAGCAAGTATCTTTAAAGAGATAAGATCAATAGGTAATGTGATAGTGCCAACTTGGATCATGCAAGATTTATAAACTGTAGATGTAACGAAGGTTTCACCCAACGGAGTTTCAACAGATAAGTTAAAGTCCAATTTCTCCGGAGTCAAGTTTAAACGTTGAGCACAAGCAGGAGAGATAAAAGAATGGGTAGAACCGGTATCTAGTAAAGTATAAACTTCGCAAGAATTCAAGATTAGCTTACCCGTGATCACCTCGTTCGGGTTTCTCACGTTTTGGCCAGTTACGACAAATGCTCTTCCAGGAACCGCTGATTTCGCCTTATCCGGGACAGCCCTTGGAATCACCACTCCCGCTGAACTTGGTTTCGCTATAGTACAATCTCGAGCGATGTGGCCTTCCTTCCCACAGTTGTAACACATCTTGGATTGTTGTGGACAGTTTGGGCTGATATGTCCCTCTTTCCCGCATTTGTAACATCTAACTGGCGGTCGTTCTCCTCCCCTAAAATTTGTTGTTGGTACTGGTGCTGGTGCTGATGTCTTCCCGTCATTGTTGAATCTCCTCTTTCTGAAATTTCCACTTGACTCACCTCTCCTATTATCATGGCCACGATGACCACCCGAGTGGTTACCGCCTTTGTTCGTATTTTTCCCTCCTCGTTGGTTATCATCGCTCTGATGATTGCTGTCACCGGTATGACCCTGGTTGTGGTCCCTCGGTTGAGTATACTCATTATCTCTCTCTAATAATTGAGCCCTGTTTACAACATCTGAATATAAAGAAAATTTATGAGAGATAAGATATTGCCGAATCTCGGGTTTTAGACCTCTCAGAAACATCCTTGTCATTCGTTCCTCATTTTCGACCAAATGAGGTGCAAACCTGGATAACTCTGCAAACTTCGCCTCGTACTGGGACACCGTCATGTTGTTTTGTTCCAGTCTAATAAACTCAACCTCCTTCATATGACGAATACTTTCAGGAAAGTACTTGTCATTGAACAGTTTTTGAAATGTTTCCCAGGACATGTTGAGTGCGTCAGGCTGGGTACGCTTCACAGACTCCCACCAGTAGTCTGCCTCACTGCGGAACATAAATGTGGCGAATGGAACCTTCTGTTCCTCCGTGCATCCCAAGACATCAAATATCTTGGTAATTTGCTTGACCCACGTTTCCGCCATGATCGGATCCGGCTTTCCCTTAAATTCGGGTGGTCCCAATTCTTTGAACTGCTTAGCTGTGACAAACCGCGCGTTGTTATCATTTCCACCCGTATTCTGCACACGAGTCTCCCTCGTCTGATTTTGCATGAACTGCAAAAAGCTCCTAAACATTCCATCATTCATCGTTTGCTCGGTAACGTTGTTTACAGGAGGAATATTGCCTTCCTGTTGCACGTTCCCCTGGGTAGTGATCAAAGGTGTCTCCACGGTCTGATTTACTCCATTATTAACGTTCTCAGCTGCCATTCTTAAATACTGCCATAAAACAAGGGTTAATAGTCATGTCATATATTATCCCTATACTCTGACCGACCAAATAAACACCAAATAAACTTAGTCAGGTCATACTAGCGAAGGAATTCCCCGTCTCTCCCCTCCTAGTTCTTGTCTCACATCTCAGCCAGGGATCATATCCCTAAGCTTTGATACCAACTGTGACGCCCCCAGAATAGGTATACAACACCCATTCTGAGTCGCCAAATACATGGTACAGAAAGCAAACTACAACTTCAATAATACAATTGTCGTGCAAAATACGACAACACATACTGTGAGTTTAAATACAAATATTATCTTCTAGACAATATCCACACTCAAATAAATCCTCATTACAATTATTCAAACACTATTTTACAGAAATAATGAGGACTGCTAATACATCTTTATAGAACCATCACTCCATACCCCGACTAGATCCTGCTATGTTCTCACCTCCTGAGAAGAAAAATGGAACAAAAAGGAAAAGGGTGAGCTCAACTAGCCCAGTAAAGAATATTGTGACTAAGATAATATACAACAAATTATCGTTAGTCTTCAACAGGGAAAAATCTGATAAAATATAATCGACAACAAGTTTTAGATCAACAACTGCAGCGGAAATAGCAAACCATTAGAAGAGTCAAGTAGAGAAAGAATTCTACTATCTTCTAAGATTTAAAAGTCCATCATCAATATTTTATCCCTGTAACATCAATTAATAATCATCTTTAACCAAATATTCATCTTTGCACTACAGGCCAAAGATATTCATTTGTATCATCAGTCGGTCATGTTCATCTCAACACCTGTTCATCTTTGCACTACAGGCCAAAGATATTCATCAAGTAATTATACATCTTTGCACTACAGGCCAAAGATATTCAGTAATATCATCATTTAGGACTGAGAATGATGAAAAATATCTTAAAGAGAACGAATCCAATGAGACAGAAGGACAAATAGTAGGGATTCGTATAACAGTTTATCCAAGATCAATAATACTTCATAATAATCAATTGTGAAGCAGAATTCAAAAATAAAGATCAAAACATGGATACTGTGACGCCCCCAGAATAGGTATACAACACCCATTCTGAGTCGCCAAATACATGGTACAGAAAGCAAACTACAACTTCAATAATACAATTGTCGTGCAAAATACGACAACACATACTGTGAGTTTAAATACAAATATTGTCTTCTAGACAATATCCACACTCAAATAAATCCTCATTACAATTATTCAAACACTATTTTACAGAAATAATGAGGACTGCTAATACATCTTTATAGAACCATCACTCCATACCCCGACTAGATCCTGCTATGTTCTCACCTCCTGAGAAGAAAAATGGAACAAAAAGGAAAAGGGTGAGCTCAACTAGCCCAGTAAAGAATATTATGACTAAGATAATATACAACAAATTATCGTTAGTCTTCAACAGGGAAAAATCTGATAAAATATAATCGACAACAAGTTTTAGATCAACAACTGCAGCGGAAACAGCAAACCATTAGAAGAGTCAAGTAGAGAAAGAATTCTACTATCTTCTAAGATTTAAAAGTCCATCATCAATATTTTATCCCTGTAACATCAATTAATAATAATCTTTAACCAAATATTCATCTTTGCACTACAGGCCAAAGATATTCATTTGTATCATCAGTCGGTCATGTTCATCTCAACACCTGTTCATCTTTGCACTACAGGCCAAAGATATTCATCAAGTAATTATACATCTTTGCACTACAGGCCAAAGATATTCAGTAATATCATCATTTAGGACTGAGGATGATGAAAAATATCTTAAAGAGAACGAATCCAATGAGACAGAAGGACAAATAGTAGGGATTCGTATAACAGTTTATCCAAGATCAATAATACTTCATAATAATCAATTGTGAAGCAGAATTCAAAAATAAAGATCAAAATATGGATACAATCAAAGATAGTAACCATAATAGACATCTTGGACAAAAAGGGAAAATTTTATTTTTCGGTGAATAGTGCCGTATTCGTGAATAGTACCGTGTACGTGAATAGTGCCGTATACGTGAATAGTAACCCCCGACACAAAAAGTTCCAAATTTGATAAAAACTCATATCAATATTTCAGCATAATGATATTGAAGAAAATAATATCATTAAGAAGAAAATAATATCCCTTACCTCAAAATATCAGTACTTCTGGTCGGAATACCGGTATAAGGCTGAAAGAAACTTGCTCTGATGAATAGAAACTCTCAAAGTATCTAAATACTCATAAAATACACTCAATAATCTAGAGAGAGAAAGAGAGAAAACTTGTTTCTGGTGTAATTTTCAATTCTAACTTAGCCCTCTATTTATAGGAAAATTTTGGTAGGTTTGACCTGCAACCTGATGGCTTTACCTGCTACTATTCCCACCTACCACATTTGAAATATAATTCAGCACATTTCTTCACCAACCACAAGTGGGGCCCACCAATTCTAGAATTTTCCATCAAAATGATAAACTCCGAAAATTCAACAATTTCTGAACCAGTCATCTTGTAAAATTCATAATAAATCATACGTTCATTTTTAACGGTTCAAAATTTGTGGGCATATACTCAACTTATATATGTATAACCACGATCCAACGGTCGGATTAAAAATTATAACCCCCGCAAAATATCTCAAAAACCCTGATTTTTAATACCTCCATTCCGACAAAAATATGGATAAAAACCTCAACATTAACTCCTTCATTTTTAACCACAAAAATATATCCCTCATTTATATCCACATAAAATAAATATTTCCTTATCATATGAATCAATAATTAATTATTCATAAATAATATTACAGAATCACATTTATGACAACCAGGCCGTTCCCAGGAAAGAGGGGGCTTTCCAATAAGGATTTCTCCTTACTGACGCGCAATTAGATGACCAAACCTCTCCTTAGACAGAACTTTCTAGACATTGCCAATAATGTTATCTAATAATATTATTCAAATAATATGAATTATTGATCTGATAAATGAAAATACTGTGCAGCAACAATTATTGAAACAACAATAATATAAAATATCAACGCAGCAATTATTGAATCAATAAAATAAAATATTGAATAATAACTACTGTAACAATTATTGAGTAGTGCCTTCTTACGTAAGAATCAATAATTGGTGCAATACCGTGTGCTACTGTATTTTAACCACCGGGTATTCCAACAGTATTAACGGTAACAACTACGCCGTTATTTATAAACAACTTATACTTGTCGTTTTCTTCATCCAATCGCTTTCCGTTATGGGGCCCACACAAGGCTGCGTCGTCGTACGAATATTCCCCGACAGCAAGAATATTCCACGACCAACCGAATATTCACCGACCAAAAATAAATATTTTATAACCACTTGCTTATTTTGCAAAATTTGCACATTTCACCCATAACCAAAGTATTATATCAAATTAACCCCTTATTATTCACAATAATATTTAGAGAAAATTTGATTTTATTCATTAATAAGTTGGGGTCTTACAACCTCCCCTCCTTATGAAATTTCGTCCTCGAAATTGACGTACGTACCTGATGTTTCAAAAAGGTGAGGATACCTCGCTTTCATTTCTGATTCCAACTCCCAGGTCATTTCTTCAATAGCATGGTTTCTCCACAAAACCTTAACTTGTGGTATAACCTTCGTGCGTAGGACATGCTCTTTCCTATCCAAGATCTTAACAGGTACCTCCTCGTACGTTAAATCTTCAGCTATCTCGTCTGGTTCTAACTCAATAATGTGGTTCGGGTCTTTAACATATTTACGAAGCATAGATATGTGAAAAACATTATGAACACGAGACATGCTTGGAGGTAATGCGAGTCTATATGCCACATTTCCTATTCGCTCAAGAATCTCAAATGGACCAACAAATCTTGGATTGAGCTTTCCTCTCTTCCCAAATCTTGTAACTCCCTTCCATGGTGCAACACGTAACAATACATGATCCCCAATATTAAATTCCACGTCCTTCCGATGAAGATCCGCATAACTCTTTTGTCGATCCTGTGCCGTTTGTATACGTTGTCGAATCGTTTGGATCTTCTCTGTAGTAATGCGTACCAATTCTGGTCCCAACAATGTTGCTTCACCCACCTCGTCCCAGCATACTGGAGAACGACATTTTCTTCCATACAACGCCTCAAATGGAGCCATACCTATGCTCGCCTGATAACTGTTGTTGTAGGAGAATTCCACCAATGGTAGGTACTTATCCCAACTCCCTTTGAGATCTAGGACACAAAGTCTTAATAGATCTTCAAGAGTTTGAATAGTCCTCTCTGATTGTCCGTCCGTTTGAGGATGGTATGCTGAACTGAATCGTAAATCCGTGCCCATAGCTTTCTGCAAGCTAACCCAAAATCGTGAAGTGAATCTTGGGTCACGATCCGAAACTATGGATACTGGCATGCCATGCAATCTCACAATCTCGTTCACGTACATACTAGCAAGACGTTCAAGGGAATAAGTCTCACGTATCGGCAAGAAATGAGCGGACTTGGTTAATCTATCAACAATAACCCAAATCGCATCTATGCCTTGAGAAACCTTGGGAAGACCTGTAACAAAATCCATAGTAATGTGTTCCCACTTCCATTTCGGAATCTCAAGTGGTTGCAATGGACCCTTTGGTACTTGATGCTCCGCTTTTACACGTTGACAAGTTAAACACCTCGAGATAAACTCCGCGATCTCTCTTTTCATATTGCTCCACCAAAATGTATGTCGAAGATCGTGATACATTTTGGTACTCCCAGGATGGATTGCAAACGGTGTGTTGTGTGCCTCCATCATTATTCTATGCTTCAAGTCAAAATCGTTAGGAACACAAAGTCTGGAGTTGACTCGAAGTATTCCTTCTTCATCGATTCTTGCTTCTGGAATAGCACCTTCTTGCACTTTCTTCTTCATACGCATCAGCTCTATGTCCGTAGCTTGAGCAGCTTTAACTTTATCGATTAAAGTCGGTTCTACTCGTATATTTGATATCATCATGTGGGTACTTGGAGCCTTCATCTCTATCTCCATCCTTTGCAAGTCATACAAAATGGGCCTTTGTGTTAAAAACATTGCACTCGTACCCGCATATGATCTTCTACTCAATGCGTCAGCTACTACGTTTGCTTTTCCAGGATGATATTGGATGGTATGATCGTAATCTTTCAACAGCTCGAGCCAACGTCGTTGCCGCATGTTGAGTTCCTTTTGGGTGAAGAAATATTTGAGGCTTTTATGATCTGTATAGATCTCCACTTTCTCCCCATACAGGTAGTGTCTCCAGATCTTCAACGCAAAAACGACTGCTGCCAACTCCAAATCATGAGTAGGATAATTCCTCTCATATTCTTTGAGTTGTCGTGAGGCATAGGCTATGACTTTCCCATGTTGCATGAGAACACATCCTAACCCTTTGCCTGAAGCATCGCTGTAGATAACAAATCCATCCGAACCAGATGGTATTGTCAGAACAGGTGCCGAAATGAGTCTCCTCTTGAGTTCTTGGAAACTCTTCTCGCATTCCTCACTCCATACGAATTTTGTATCTTTCCGAGTCAGCTGAGTTAACGGAGTAGCGATTCGAGAAAATCCTTCCACAAATCTCCGATAATAACCAGCTAAGCCCAGAAAGCTACGTACTTCGGTTACCGACTTCGGTTGCTCCCAACTTTGTATGGCTTCAATCTTCGCCGGGTCGACAGATACTCCATGTTTTGACACCACGTGCCCAAGGAATGCTACTTCCTCAAGCCAGAACTCGCATTTCTTCAGTTTGGCATATAGCTTGTTTTCACGAAGCCTTTGCAGTACCAGCTTCAAATGGCGCTCATGATCTTCACGGCTTTTGGAATAGATGAGGATGTCATCAATAAAGACAACAACGAACTGATCCAAATATTCTTTGAATACACGGTTCATCATATCCATGAAGGCAGCAGGAGCATTAGTCAATCCAAAAGACATTACTAAGAATTCATAATGCCCGTACCGAGTTCTGAAGGCAGTCTTTGGAATATCCTCAGTTTTAATCTTCAGCTGATGATATCCAGAACGAAGATCGATCTTTGAAAAGAATTGTGCTCCTTGCAACTGGTCAAACAGGTCATCAATGCGAGGTAGCGGATACCTATTCTTGATGGTGACATGGTTCAATTCTCGATAGTCAATACAAAGTCGCATACTCCCGTCTTTCTTCTTTACGAATAAAACAGGAGCACCCCAAGGAGACGTACTAGGACGAATAAAACCGATGTCCAACAACTCCTGTAGTTGGACTTTTAACTCCTGAAGTTCAATAGGAGCCATTCGATATGGGGTTTTAGAAATGGGCTTTGTACCGGGTTCAAGGTCAATAAAGAATTCAATTTCTCGTTCCGGGGGTAGACCGGGAAGTTCTTCAGGAAATACATCGGGAAATTCTCTAACAATAGAAATATTATTCAAATCTGACTTGTCTTTGTTCAAATCCATAACATGGGCTAAGAAAGCTTGACATCCGTTTTTCAATAAACGAATAGCTTTGTGGCTTGATATGACAGTGACTGATTTTAGTGGTTTAGTAGTTTGAATTCGTATGACAGGTTGGTTAGGAATATGAAAACTAACAACCTTACGAAAACAATCAATTTTAGCATGATGAGTGGTTAACCAATCAATTCCTAAAATCACATCAAAAGCAAGTATCTTTAAAGAGATAAGATCAACAGGTAATGTGATAGTGCCAACTTGGATCATGCAAGATTTATAAACTGTAGATGTAACGAAGGTTTCACCCAACGGAGTTTCAACAGATAAGTTAAAGTCCAATTTCTCCGGAGTCAAGTTTAAACGTTGAGCACAAGCAGGAGAGATAAAAGAATGGGTAGAACCGGTATCTAGTAAAGTATAAACTTCGCAAGAATTCAAGATTAGCTTACCCGTGATCACCTCGTTCGGGTTTCTCGCGTTTTGGCCAGTTACGACAAACGCTCTTCCAGGAACCGCTGATTTCGCCTTATCCGGGACAGGCCTTTGGATCACCACTCCCGCTGAACTTGGTTTTGCTATAGTACAATCTCGAGCGATGTGGCCTTCCTTCCCACAGTTGTAACACACCTTGGATTGTTGTGGACAGTTTGGGCTGATATGTCCCTCTTTCCCGCATTTGTAACATCTAACTGGCGGTCGTTCTCCTCCCCTAAAATTTGTTGTTGGTGCTGGTGCTGGTGCTGATGTCTTCCCGTCATTGTTGAATCTCCTCTTTCTGAAATTTCCACTTGACTCACCTCTCCTATTATCATGGCCACGATGACCACCCGAGTGGTTACCGCCTTTGTTCGTATTTTTCCCTCCTCGTTGGTTATCATCGCTCTGATGATTGCTGTCACCGGTATGACCCTGGTTGTGGTCCCTCGGTTGAGTATACTCATTATCTCTCTCTAATAATTGAGCCCTGTTTACAACATCTGAATATAAAGAAAATTTATGAGAGATAAGATATTGCCGAATCTCGGGTTTTAGACCTCTCAGAAACATCCTTGTCATTCGTTCCTCATTTTCGACCAAATGAGGTGCAAACCTGGATAACTCTGCAAACTTCGCCTCGTACTGGGACACCGTCATGTTGTTTTGTTCCAGTCTAATAAACTCAACCTCCTTCATATGACGAATACTTTCAGGAAAGTACTTGTCATTGAACAGTTTTTGAAATGTTTCCCAGGACATGTTGAGTGCGTCAGGCTGGGTACGCTTCACAGACTCCCACCAGTAGTCTGCCTCACCGCGGAACATAAATGTGGCGAATGGAACCTTCTGTTCCTCCGTGCATCCCAAGACATCAAATATCTTGGTAATTTGCTTGACCCACGTTTCCGCCATGATCGGATCCGGCTTTCCCTTAAATTCTGGTGGTCCCAATTCTTTGAACTGCTTAGCTGTGACAAACCGCGCGTTGTTATCATTTCCACCCGTATTCTGCACACGAGTCTCCCTCGTCTGATTTTGCATGAACTGCAAAAAGCTCCTAAACATTCCATCATTCATCGTTTGCTCGGTAACGTTGTTTACAGGAGGAATATTGCCTTCCTGTTGCACGTTCCCCTGGGTAGTGATCAAAGGTGTCTCCACGGTCTGATTTACTCCATTATTAACGTTCTCAGCTGCCATTCTTAAATACTGCCATAAAACAAGGGTTAATAGTCATGTCATATATTATCCCTATACTCTGACCGACCAAATAAACACCAAATAAACTTAGTCAGGTCATACTAGCGAAGGAATTCCCCGTCTCTCCCCTCCTAGTTCTTGTCTCACATCTCAGCCAGGGATCATATCCCTAAGCTCTGATACCAACTGTGACGCCCCCAGAATAGGTATACAACACCCATTCTGAGTCGCCAAATACATGGTACAGAAAGCAAACTACAACTTCAATAATACAATTGTCGTGCAAAATACGACAACACATACTGTGAGTTTAAATACAAATATTGTCTTCTAGACAATATCCACACTCAAATAAATCCTCATTACAATTATTCAAACACTATTTTACAGAAATAGTGAGGACTGCTAATACATCTTTCTAGAACCATCACTCCATACCCCGACTAGATCCTGCTATGTTCTCACCTCCTGAGAAGAAAAATGGAACAAAAAGGAAAAGGGTGAGCTCAACTAGCCCAGTAAAGAATATTATGACTAAGATAATATACAACAAATTATCGTTAGTCTTCAACAGGGAAAAATCTGATAAAATATAATCGACAACAAGTTTTAGATCAACAACTGCAGCGGAAACAGCAAACCATTAGAAGAGTCAAGTAGAGAAAGAATTCTACTATCTTCTAAGATTTAAAAGTCCATCATCAATATTTTATCCCTGTAACATCAATTAATAATCATCTTTAACCAAATATTCATCTTTGCACTACAGGCCAAAGATATTCATTTGTATCATCAGTCGGTCATGTTCATCTCAACACCTGTTCATCTTTGCACTACAGGCCAAAGATATTCATCAAGTAATTATACATCTTTGCACTACAGGCCAAAGATATTCAGTAATATCATCATTTAGGACTGAGGATGATGAAAAATATCTTAAAGAGAACGAATCCAATGAGACAGAAGGACAAATAGTAGGGATTCGTATAACAGTTTATCCAAGATCAATAATACTTCATAATAATCAATTGTGAAGCAGAATTCAAAAATAAAGATCAAAACATGGATACAATCAAAGATAGTAACCATAATAGACATCTTGGACAAAAAGGGAAAATTTTTTTTTTCGGTGAATAGTGCCGTATTCGTGAATAGTGCCGTATACGTGAATAGTGCCGTATACGTGAATAGTAACCCCCGACACAAAAAGTTCCAAATTTGATAAAAACTCATATCAATATTTCAGCATAATGATATTGAAGAAAATAATATCATTAAGAAGAAAATAATATCCCTTACCTCAAAATATCAGTACTTCTGGTCGGAATACCGGTATAAGGCTGAAAGAAACTTGCTCTGATGAATAGAAACTCTCAAAGTATCTAAATACTCACAAAATACACTCAATAATCTAGAGAGAGAAAGAGAGAAAACTTGTTTCTGGTGTGATTTTCAATTCTAACTTAGCCCTCTATTTATAGGAAAATTTTGGTAGGTTTGACCTGCAACCTGATGGCTTTACCTGCTACTATTCCCACCTACCACATTTGAAATATAATTCAGCACATTTCTTCACCAACCACAAGTGGGGCCCACCAATTCTAGAATTTTCCATCAAAATGATAAACTCCGAAAATTCAACAATTTCTGAACCAGTCATCTTGTAAAATTCATAATAAATCATACGTTCATTTTTAACGGTTCAAAATTTGTGGGCATATACTCAACTTATATATGTATAACATATCCAAAAATTACCACGATCCAACGGTCGGATTAAAAATTATAACCCCCGCAAAATATCTCAAAAACCTTGATTTTTAATACCTCCATTCCGACAAAAATATGGATAAAAACCTCAACATTAACTCCTTCATTTTTAACCACAAAAATATATCCCTCATTTATATCCACATAAAATAAATATTTCCTTATCATATGAATCAATAATTAATTATTCATAAATAATATTACAGAATCACATTTATGACAACCAGGCCGTTCCCAGGAAAGAGGGGGCTTTCCAATAAGGATTTCTCCTTACTGGCGCGCAATTAGATGACCAAACCTCTCCTTAGACAGAACTTTCTAGACATTGCCAATAATGTTATCTAATAATATTATTCAAATAATATGAATTATTGATCTGATAAATGAAAATACTGTGCAGCAACAATTATTGAAACAACAATAATATAAAATATCAACGCAGCAATTATTGAATCAATAAAATAAAATATTGAATAATAACTACTGTAACAATTATTGAGTAGTGCCTTCTTACGTAAGAATCAATAATTGGTGCAATACCGTGTGCTACTGTATTTTAACCACCGGGTATTCCAACAGTATTAACGGTAACAACTACGCCGTTATTTATAAACAACTTATACTTGTCGTTTTCTTCATCCAATCGCTTTCCGTTATGGGGCCCACACAAGGCTGCGTCGTCGTACGAATATTCCCCGACAGCAAGAATATTCCACGACCAACCGAATATTCACCGACCAAAAATAAATATTTTATAACCACTTGCTTATTTTGCAAAATTTGCACATTTCACCCATAACCAAAGTATTATATCAAATTAACCCCTTATTATTCACAATAATATTTAGAGAAAATTTGATTTTATTCATTAATAAGTTGGGGTCTTACAGATACAATCAAAGATAGTAACCATAATAGACATCTTGGACAAAAAGGGAAAATTTTATTTTTCGGTGAATAGTGCCGTATTCGTGAATAGTGCCGTATACGTGAATAGTGCCGTATACGTGAATAGTAACCCCCGACACAAAAAGTTCCAAATTTGATAAAAACTCATATCAATATTTCAGCATAATGATATTGAAGAAAATAATATCATTAAGAAGAAAATAATATCCCTTACCTCAAAATATCAGTACTTCTGGTCGGAATACCGGTATAAGGCTGAAAGAAACTTGCTCTGATGAATAGAAACTCTCAAAGTATCTAAATACTCACAAAATACACTCAATAATCTAGAGAGAGAAAGAGAGAAAACTTGTTTCTGGTGTAATTTTCAATTCTAACTTAGCCCTCTATTTATAGGAAAATTTTGGTAGGTTTGACCTGCAACCTGATGGCTTTACCTGCTACTATTCCCACCTACCACATTTGAAATATAATTCAGCACATTTCTTCACCAACCACAAGTGGGGCCCACCAATTCTAGAATTTTCCATCAAAATGATAAACTCCGAAAATTCAATAATTTCTGAACCAGTCATCTTGTAGAATTCATAAAAAATCATACGTTCATTTTTAACGGTTCAAAATTTGTGGGCATATACTCAACTTATATATGTATAACATATCCAAAAATTACCACGATCCAACGGTCGGATTAAAAATTATAACCCCCGCAAAATATCTCAAAAACCCTGATTTTTAATACCTCCATTCCGACAAAAATATGGATAAAAACCTCAACATTAACTCCTTCATTTTTAACCACAAAAATATATCCCTCATTTATATCCACATAAAATAAATATTTCCTTATCATATGAATCAATAATTAATTATTCATAAATAATATTACAGAATCACATTTATGACAACCAGGCCGTTCCCAGGAAAGAGGGGGCTTTCCAATAAGGATTTCTCCTTACTGGCGCGCAATTAGATGACCAAACCTCTCCTTAGACAGAACTTTCTAGACATTGCCAATAATGTTATCTAATAATATTATTCAAATAATATGAATTATTGATCTGATAAATGAAAATACTGTGCAGCAACAATTATTGAAACAACAATAATATAAAATATCAACGCAGCAATTATTGAATCAATAAAATAAAATATTGAATAATAACTACTGTAACAATTATTGAGTAGTGCCTTCTTACGTAAGAATCAATAATTGGTGCAATACCGTGTGCTACTGTATTTTAACCACCGGGTATTCCAACAGTATTAACGGTAACAACTACGCCGTTATTTATAAACAACTTATACTTGTCGTTTTCTTCATCCAATCGCTTTCCGTTATGGGGCCCACACAAGGCTGCGTCGTCGTACGAATATTCCCCGACAGCAAGAATATTCCACGACCAACCGAATATTCACCGACCAAAAATAAATATTTTATAACCACTTGCTTATTTTGCAAAATTTGCACATTTCACCCATAACCAAAGTATTATATCAAATTAACCCCTTATTATTCACAATAATATTTAGAGAAAATTTGATTTTATTCATTAATAAGTTGGGGTCTTACATCAAGAGTTAGAATTTAAAGTGAAATCAAGGTATCCTCACATGTTCGGCATACCAAGTACGTACGTAAATTTTGAGGGCGAAATTCTATAAGGAGGGGAGATTGTGAGACCCCAGATTTTATGAATAAATATTTAATTTTTTCTCGAAATATTTTTTTTTTATATTATGGTGTGGATTTGATATAATAGTTATGGGTAGTATTTATAAATTTTGCAAAGTATGCAAGTTGTCATATTATATTCGTTTGGTCGGGAAATATTCTTTTTGTCGGGGAATGTTCGTACAACGACACAATCATTGGTGGACCCCACAACGGAATTATTGTCGGATTGAAAAAATGACAAAAATATTTTATTAAAAATAACGACGGAAGTTTTACCATTGTTACTGTTGAACTACTCGGTAGTAAAAGTACAGTAATACGTGTGGTTGCATAATAGCACACGGTATTGATTATTAATGCTTATGTGAGAAGTCACTCAGTTTGATTCAATTATTGTCAGTTAATAATATGAATTATTTAGCGATAATGACGTTTTGTTTTATTCGTATTATTAACGTAATAAAACAGAAACATCTTTTTATATAAAACAGAATACTTTATTAAAGTTATTCTATAAATAGAATATATTATATTATATTTAAAAGATTTTTCTTTAAATATGGACCGTCAGATTAAAGTAATTAATCTGGACCGTTCATGGATTAGTTACTATGCATTCTATTTTTCTATAAATAGCAGTTCATTCCTTCATTATTTCTTACGAATTCACTGAACTCTAGATAGAGAAACTATAGAGAGAAACTATAGAGAGAGAGAAGAAGAGTATTCTGCTACTTAACTACTTCCTTATTTCAGCTCTTCTTTAAAACGGTAAGGGGTGTTATTCTTTCTTATTCATGAAGAGAACTGTTGTTATTCCATTTCTTATTATTCTGTTGGAATAACCTGTATACGCGGTCTACCCTATACTTGGTGACATTCTTCTATTATTCTGTTGGAACATCCTGTCTGTGTGTTTTACACCGGACCTGGTTCCGTTTTTATTATTATTCTGTTGGAACATCCTGTCTGTGTGTTTTACACCGGACCTGGTTCCGTCTTGTTATTATTCTGTCGGAATATCCTGTCTGTGCGTTTACGCCGGACCTGGTTCCATTATTTATTATTCTGTCGGAATATCCTGTCTGTGCGTTTACGCCGGACCTGGTTCCATTATTTATTATTCTGTCGGAATATCATGTCTGTGCGTTTACGCCGGACCTGGTTCCATTATTTATTATTCTGTTGGAATAACCTGTCTGTGCGGTCTATCGCATGCATGGTGATTTCTTTTGTTATTTCATTCTTTATTGTACTCAGTTGGTTAAGTTTTGACTTCTATACTCCATGAAATTTGTGGAATATCCTTGACATTTGCGCTTCATCTAGTATCTATTCATAAAAATATTCTCCTGATCATTCTTGAATTTTATTCCACAAAGCAGTATCATGTTGACAATTTGGACGTTATTAATTCTTGGATAAATTAATTCTTGAACTTGTTTTATTGAATTCTTATATCATTGTCATCATCCTCATGTTTATAAAATGTTGAAAGTCATCTGTGGCCTGTAGTGCATAGATGGACTTGGTATGATTATGACCAGGGATTATTCGGTATAATCATGACCGTAATGTTACAAATGATGTGGTAAAAGTCCTCATTGGCCCGTAGTGCAATGATGGACAGTTGTTGGCATGATCATGACCATTAATGAATATACGAATATCCTTGGCCGTAGTGCAGGGGTGATTCGATGATGTGGATTATTTTATTAAGCTGAGTCTCAGCGATCACAGTGTTGAAAAACTTTTTAAATCATAAAAGATAGTAGAGTTTATTTTCTATTTGACTCTTTTAATGGATTGCTTTTTCCGCTGCAGTTAAACTTGATGTCTATTATATTTTATCAGTTTAACATTATTGAAGGCTAATGATAATTTATTCTGCATTATCTTAGTCATAATATTTCTTACTGGGCTAGTTGAGCTCACCCTTTCTTTCACTGTTCTCTTCAGGAAATGAGAACGTAGCTGGGGGCAAGTCGGGGAACGGAGTGATGGTCCGAATGATAATATTAGTTAGTAGTCCTCACTATTCTATGTAATAGTGTGTTAATAAATGTAATGAGGACTCCTTTTGAGTATGAATACTCTCTAGAAGATAATATTTGTATTCAAACTCACAGTTTATGTTTTGTCGTATTGTATACGACAGTTGTATTAGTAAGTTGTATTTGTATTCTGTACTTTGTATCTGACGACCCAAGATGGGTGATGTATACCTAATTTTGGGGGCGTCACATAGGCCGAGCATTTTTCTTGATCTATCTCTATAGATCTTGATACCTAAAATATAGGCAGCATCGCCCAAATCTTTCATGGAGAAACATTTTCCTAACCATATTTTTACAGCCTGTAAGGAAGGAATGTCATTCCCAATAATTAATATGTCATCAATATATAATACTAGGAATACAATGTGACTCCCACTAACCTTCTTATATACACAAGGTTCATCTTCATTTTTAATAAAGCCAAATTCTTTGACTGCTTCATCAAATCGAAGATTCCAACTCCGAGAGGCTTGCTTCAATCCATAAATGGATCGCTGCAGCTTACATACCTTTCCAGCATCCTTTGGAATGACAAAACCCTCAGGTTGTGTCATATACACATCCTCAAGCAGATTTCCGTTAAGGAAAGCAGTTTTGACATCCATCTGCCAGATTTCGTAATCATAAAAAGCTGCAATAGCAAGTAAGATCCTGATGTATTTAACCATTGCCACTGGAGAAAATGTTTCATCATAGTCAACACCTTGAATTTGTTTGAAACCTTTTGCTACCAGTCGGCCTTTATAGGTTTGTACATTACCATCCATGTCGGTTTTCTTCTTGAAAACCCACTTGCACCCGATTGGTTTTACCCCTTCGGGTGGATCAACCAAAGTCCATACTTAGTTAGTATACATGGAATCCATTTCAGATCTCATGGCTTCAAGCCATCTCTCAGAATCTGGTCCATTCATAGCTTCTTGGTAGGAAGTAGGCTCATCCTGATCTATGAGCATCACATCAGCGTTTTGAGTCACAAGATATCCATAATATCTCTCGGGCTCTTGGCGTGTCCTACCAGATCTACGAATTCCTTGTGTAATTTGAGCAGGTTCACTTTTCACAATTTCTTGTGGTTCCTGCTCACGTTCCAACTCAGGTTCAATGATATTTTGTGGTTCTCGAATTTCTTCGAGTTCTACTTTCCTCCCACTGTTTCCTTTAGAGACAAATTCTCTTTCTAAAAAAATACCAGTTCGAGCAACAAACACTTTATTCTCAGAAGGTTTGTAGAAATAATACCCTTTTGTTTCTTTTGGGTATCCCACAAAATTTCATTTGTCAGATTTGGGTCCGAGCTTATCAGAATCTAGACGTTTTACAATCGCCTCGCATCCCCAAATCTTCATGAACGACATACTAGGACGTTTCCCAGTCCACATCTCATATGGTGTCTTCTGAACCGTCTTTGTAGGAACACGGTTAAGTGTGAATGCAGCTGTCTCTAGGACATGACCCCAGAAGCTTATTGGAAGATCTGCATGACTCATCATTGATCGTGCCATGTCCAACAAGGTTCGATTCCTCCTCTCAGACACACCATTCCATTGTGGTGTTCCAGGTGGAGTGAGTTGTGATATAATACCACACTCCTTTAGAAGGTCATCAAAGTCTTGGCTTAAGTATTCACCTCCTCGATCGGATCGAAGGGCTTTTATGCTTTTGCCAAATTGGTTTTGAACTTCATTCTTGAATTCCTTAAACTTTTCAAAGGATTCGGATTTGTGTCTCATTAGATACACATATCCATATCTACTGAAGTCGTCAATAAATGTAATGAAGTAATAAAACCTACCTCTTGCTAACGAACTCATCGGTCCACATACATCACTATGTATAAGTCCCAATATATCGCTAGCCCGTTCACTGTGTCCAGTGAAAGGGGCTTTAGTCATCTTGCCTAATAAACAAGATTCGCATTTTTCATATGATTCAAAATCAAATGAATCCAAAAATCCATCCTTATGGAGTTTTGATATGCGTTTCTCATTTATATGGCCCAAACGACAGTGCCAGATATATGTCAGATTTAAATCATTTGATTTAAATCGTTTTGTGTTTATGTTATAGATAGGCATTTCTAAATCAAGAATATAAAGACCGTTAAACAATTGTGCAATACCATAGCAAATATCATTTAAGTAAAACGAACAACCATTGTTCTTAATTATAAATGAAAAACCTTTCTTGTCCAAACAAGAAACAGAAATAATGTTTTTGTTTATAGCAGACACAAAATAACAATCTTCTAATTCTAAAACTAGCCCAGTGGGCAAAGATAAATGATAAGTTCCTACGGCCAGTGCAGCAACTTTTGCTCCATTCCCAACTCGTAGGTCAACCTCTCCTTTCGCCAAAGTCCTACTCCTTCGGAGTCCCTGCACATTAACACAAATGTGAGAACCACATCCAGTATCCAATACCCATGATGTAGAAGTAGACAAATTGACTTCTATAACATATATACCTGAATCAGAAGTCGTACTTCCTTTTCTTTTCTTCACTTCTTCCAAATAAGCATGACAGTTCCTTTTCTAGTGTCCAGGTTTTCCACAGAAGTGACATTCACCTTCTTTAGCCACCCCACCTTTAGGTTTTAAAGCCTGTTTAGTTTTGGAATTGGGTTTGGCAACAGACTTAGATCCTATCTTCTTTTTGCCTTTCCAATTTCCCTTAGCATTCCCCTTTTGCACCATCATTATGGGAGCGGGACCTGCCTTTTTCATGTTGTTCTCGACAGTTCTTAACATGCTCAACAACTCAGTAAGGGGTTTCTCAATTTCATTCATAAGATAGTTCATAACAAATTGAGAGTAGCTGCTGTTCAAAGATTGTAAAACAAGATCAGTTTGGGCTTCCGGAGTGATTGGAAAACCCAACCTATCAAGGTACTCAATATACCCAATCATTTTCAGCACATGTGGACCAACTGGATCACGTTCACCCATCTTGCAGTGATACAACGCTTTGCTTGTATCATACCTCTCCTGTCGAGCATGCCCTTCGAACAATTTCTTGAGATGCTCGATCATCTCATAAGCATCCATTAACTTATGTTGCTTCTGAAGCTCAGCGTTCATGGTTGCTAGCATGAGACAACTCGCGTCCAGAGCATCATCTTGATGCTTCTTATAAGCATTATGCTCCGCACGTGGTGCAGTGACAGCCGGTGCTGCAGGAATGGGCCCATCAAGGACATATAGCTTACGCTCTTGTTTGAGGACAATCCTCAAATTCCTGTGCCAGTTAAGGAAATTAATCCCACTCAGCTTGTCCTTCTCAAGGACTGATCGTAGTGAAAGACTACTTGTGTTGTTGTTGTTTGCCATTGATATCTACAATTTATAAGTGTCAAAATAATAAGTCAAATTACAGAGTTGATATTATGTAATTGAAAATAGTACATTCAAAATATACCTCTCACTATTTTATTCAAATTAATAGCCCTCACCATTAATTCGGAAAGCATTTTCTATTAAATCTTTCTAGTGAGCCAAGATCCATATTTCATTATGACTTAAGTTAGCTTTGGCTAATCTCTTAAAACATAATTATTTAGGTAGACAACCCTTTGTCAATTATATCATATATAACTCCTGGATAGTTTGGTAAACAACAATTATTTTTAGTCCATCTAATGGTACCTACCAAACTCTACGCCTCTAAGTCCACAATCCTATTGAGATAACTTAGTTAAGTCGGCCCCAATGATTTTAACAGTTTGGATATCACAATTATCCTATCGCATCTTACCTAGATAAATAGGGTACTTTGCTTTGGCAAACCTACATCTATTGATCAAGGTCTTGATGAGTGTTATTCATTGGAAGGCATCTGATTTAGACTTAATAATTTAATGAGGGATTTTATTAATTAATTTAGATCTCACCAATTTTAATCTTATTAAGCATGCACATTATTTATCATATCATATCGCATACAAGCATAAATAAAGTGCAAAATTAAATGTGTCACAGTTATGACCCAATCCACTGTCAATCTTTTCAAGCTAATGAAAGATTGAAGGTCAATCTAAGGTGGTAAAAGATCTTAAAATAAATAGCCTCCTTGGAACTTCCTCAAGCATGTGCCTCCTCTCCATCTTGACATCTTCATCAATTACAGATTATTACATGACATAAAGAAACCTCGAGTTACATTCGAGGGGATTTAGATGAGAAGAGAATATTGCATCAGAATTTATAGAAGGGCACGACATGCAAGCCGTATTTCAAAACCAAAAACCACTAACCTATGGGTCAAAAGGCCATAACTGTGCACCATGTGTAAGACCCCGAATTTTATGAAATAAAAGTATTCAATTTTTCTTATAATTACAATTCAGTAAATGGTTAAATTGATAAAAAGTTAAAGTTAATGGTGAAATATGAATTTTTTTTAAAATAAGCAAGTGGTTATAAAATAATCATTGTTGTCGGGGAATATTCGTTTGGTCGTGGAATATTCTTTCTGTCGGGGAATATTCGTACGACGACGCAGCTATTTGTGGGCCCCATAACGAATAACTGTCGGATAAAGAAAACGACAAATTTGAGTTTTTACAAATAACGACGTAGTTGTTACCGTTAACACTGTTGGAATACCCGGTGGTTAAAATACAGTAATACGCGTTATTGCACAGTAGCACACGGTATTGCACAGTATTTTTGAAATTATTGATTCTTACGTAAGAAGGCACTACTCAATAATTGTTACAGTAATTACTGTTCAATATTTTATTTTATTGATTCAATAATTGCTACGTTGAAATTTTGTATTATTGTTGTTCAATAATTGTTGCTGCACAGTATTTCCCATTATCAGATCAATAATTCATATTATTTGAATAGTATTATTAGATAGCATTATTGGCAATGTCTAGAAAGTTCTGTCTAAGGAGAGGTTTGGTCATCTAATTGCGCGCCAGTAAGGAGAAATCCTTATTGGAAAACCCCCTCTTTCCTGGGAACGGCCTGGTTGTCATAAATGTGATTCTGTAATATTATTTGTGAATAATTAATTATTGATTCATGTGATAAGAAAATATTTATTTTATGGGGATATAAATGAGGGATATATTTTTGTGGTTAAAAAATGAAGGAGTTAATGTTGAGATTTTTATTCGTATTTTTGTCGGAATGGAGGTATTAAAAATCAGGGTTTTTGAGATATTTTGCGGGGGTTATAATTTTTAATCCGACCGTTGGATCGTGGTAATTTTTGGATATGTTATACATATATAAGTTGAGTATATGTCCACAAATTTTGAACCGTTAAAAATGAACGTATGATTTGTTATGAATTTTACGAGATGACTGGTTCAGAAATTGTTGAATTTTCGGAGTTTATCATTTTGGTGGAAAATTCTAGAATTGGTGGGCCCCACTTGTGGTTGGTGAAGAAATGTGCTGAATTATATTTCAAATGTGGTGGGTGGGAATAGTAACAGGTAAAGTCATCAGGTTGCAGGTCAAACCTACCAAAATTTTCCTATAAATAGAGGGCTAAGTTAGAATTGAAAATCACACCAGAAACATAAGCTTTCTCTCTTTCTCTCTCTATATTATGAAGCATATTTTGTGAGTTTTTAGATACTTGGTGAGTTGCTATTCATCAGTGCAAGTTTTTTTCAGCATCATATCCGATATCCAGTCAGAAGTACTGCTCTTTTGAGGTAAGGGATTGTAAGGGATAGTAAGGGATTTTAAGGGTTGTTATGTTTTTCAGTTTCGTAATTTTTCTGAACTTCAAAAATTCTAGAAAAATTTGAAATGATATTTTGATGAGTTTTATTGATTGTGTCCAAAAATGGTGATTTTTAGATGTATAGATTGAGAGTTATGAATTTTATGAGAAAAGACTATTTTAGAAGTAACAACTTATAATTCCTTGTGGTTAACTCCAAAATTGATGAAATTTTTATTGGGAGTACATGTATATGATAGAAGTATACTCTGTAAATTTCAGAATTTTTAGACAAAAGTACAATTTTTGATAAATGTCTAAATATTCGGCTATTTTGGCCATATGAAAAATAGTAAATGACTTTTAAAAATTCTGAGAAAAATATATGTTCACTATGAGACTATATTATGCTAAATTTCAGAAAAGAAATATTTTTGGAACGGATTTGGTATTTTTCATGAAAATAGTCTAGTTATGAGAAAATGAATTAAATATGTTATGTGAAGTAAGAAAATTGGAAAATAGGATTTTATGGCTTGAGAATCCTATATATGAGGTATATGCAGATTTTTGATGAGGGTTTTGGTTATTGATGATGAAATCTTAAGAGTTGGCATTTTATGATGATTAAATGCATTAATTAGTAAAGTGTAAACAATTTAAATAAATTGTTTATAAGCTTAAGAATATTATTCTTTCAATATCATTATACCGAAATATTGGTATGTATATTATTGTGTAATTTCTACCTTTTTCATGTCAGGGTTACTATTCACGAATTACTATTCATGAGTTACTATTCACGAGTTACTATTCATGAGTTACTATTCACGAGTTACTATTCACGACAAAATTGGTTTCTTTTTCTAACCAAATTTTAGTTGATTTATGAATATTACTCTTAAGATTAAAACTATATGTTGATCATATTATTTTTATCATCATATATAACATTTTTATAACCCTGATGTTGAAATTCTCTTTCACTGGAGTGTAAAGATGGGTAGATTATTGGTATGATCATGACTAGGGTTCTCTTTGACCTGTAGTGCAAAGTTGAATTGTGACTGGTATGATCATGACCACTGAATTTATAATTGAATATCTTAAGCTTAAGTGCAAAGGTGAATTGATCAACATGGTTATAATTATTGTTTATATAAATTCTGAAATGATTATATATTTCTTTGAGATATGAATATATTTGGCCTGTAGTACAAATATGAATTGTTGATGAATATCTTTGGCATGTAGTGCAAAGATGGCCCGTTGATGAATATCTTTGGCCTGTAGTGCAAAGATGAACTGTTGTTGAATATCTTTGGCCCGTAGTGCAAAGATGGTTTGTTGATGAATATCTTTGGCCCGTAGTGCAAAGATGGATTTGTTAGTATGATTATAAACAGGAACTGTGATTTGGTATAACCATTATCTTTGATGTTTCAGGTAAAGACAGGTGATGAAAATTATCTTCGTCCTGGATGAGAAGAGGAATTTAGAACTACAATTATGATTATGAGTTATTTATATGATTGTGGAAAGAAACTGTTGAGTGATGTTACATGGATAAAATATTGTTGGTGGATTTTTAACATGGAGAAGATAATAGACTTTATAGTCTATTTGACTCTTCTAATGGATTGCTCGTTCCGCTGCAACTATGGTTGAAATTTTTATCATTTACCATATGTTCTATATCTCTGATTTATTGTTGATGAAGGCTATTGATAATTGAATTATCTTTAGTCATGATATTCTTTACTGAGCTAGTTGTGCTCACCCTTTTGCTTCACAATTCCTTTCAGGTAATAAGAGTGTAGCTGGGTCGAGCGGGGGTAACAAGAGAATAGAACGGTGGTCATCATTTAGTAGTTATATTTGGTGAAGAAAATAGGGTGAGGCAAACCCAATGTTGGAAGGGTGTTTTGTCACTATCATACAAGATGTCTAATGACATACAACCTCGTGTCATCATAAGACAGGGTTGTGCTCATCCACTTGCTGAGTATATCTATGGGCACTACCTATATAATCTTGGTATTTGTTTGAAGTATAATTCTCAATTAGAGACAGTGGAGATAATGATAAGTCAAGAGAAGACTCACCATTGGGAAGAATATGATAGTAATCTTCTCGTTTTTCTTTGGGGTCTATTGGGTCAACCAAGGATAATTCTGTGGCCATATGATATCTATCATAACCTAGATGCGTGGCCTCCCATGTACGAAGGTTTCCTTGAGCACTTCCCAAAGATTCTAATTTCTAAAACAGTTTTTGACTATACCTTTATGTAAGGTATCATTGTGAGGTGCTGTCCACGATTGGGACATGAGTCACATTTGGTATATATTTGTGTCCAAACTCACAGCATATGTGTTGTTGTATTTTGCACGACAATTGTTGTAATAAAGTTGTAGTTATTTTCTGTACCATGTATTTGGCGACTCAGAATAGGTTGGATGGAATGGACCTATTTTGGGGTTGTCACACCATGCATATCACAATAAGCACATAACAATTTATATATAATTAAAGAAAACAATATATAACATATAGGGGACACGACCATCGTGCACTACGACGGGGGGGTCCAAGGGGGGTCTCTGAAACAGTTTCAGAATCATACATTTTAATCCACCAAAACACCCATAATAACAAATCATATAATACCAGTTTCGATTTAATCATATTAAAACGAATAACAGTACACCCAGAATTTATCATATATTTCCAGTTTCGATTAATCATATTAAAACGATTCTTCATGTTTCTAATCCGATTAGAACAATTATATTGTTATTCCATCGATTAAAGATACGATTAACAGTATCATCATATATATTACACATACAACGGAATATCATATATTCAATTTCATATCGGTAAATATGCATCATCATATATCATATATATCGAATATAATTAAAACACGTAATCTGAATTAATCGTTTCGCAAGTAGCTCTGATACCACTGTTGGGTTTCGGCACAGAAACGCACAGCGGAAATTAAAATTTTAAAGCAATTTCTGAAACCCTAAAACAGGATCCATGCGAAAAATCAATTAATTAAGAGGTTTAGAGATTATACCGAATATGAAAACGAGAATCTGAAATCGACTGCGCCTCGAATCTCCAACGCAATACAAACCGACTGCGTCTCTACGGTATCCACACGAACGCTCCGCGAATCGTCCTATGATCTGCAGAAGAAGGAATCACGGTACTAGCCACCAAGGATGAGGGTTTTCGGAACTGTTTTCTCTAGTATCTCTCTAAGAGCGGCTAGGGTTTTGTGTTTTGACGTAAAACCTAAAGTAACTGATATATATCATATATATAGCAGTTAGGAGGAATTAATCAAAACCTAATATTATTAAAATCCGAATTTATATATATCTTAATTAAGTCTTACTTAATTAATATACCTATATATAAATTATCCTATTAATTTAAATTCGTAATTTAAAATTCTATCAATCACATTGACATCTTTAAATATTTACAATTTAAATTAATTTCCTTTTAATTACGTTCTTTGTGTGTGACCCTATAGGTTATTATTACGTTGACAATAACTTTAAAATCATATTATAAAATTATAAACAGTGAGCGGCATCTAGTAATGCATCACTGCTACCCAAGTAATAATAAGATCGATGATTCGATGCAACCTTTTCCGTGACCAATGTTTCAATATAATTTAATCCTTTTAACCTTAATATCCTAGAATAAACTCGAGTCATGGAATGTGTCATACTCTTCATAATTTAATCTGAGTTTTTCTTGATCAATGAGTAGACTATATGAAACAAATCACTATTTGAGCATGGCCATGCATTTCATAGTCCTACTCAATCAAGAGGCCTATGGATATCACCTATAAAATATAGGATGGTTAAATTCCATCTAGATCACTCATATTACTCACACGATTCATAATGAACCCAATAATCACCTTTATAGTCCACCCTATTAAAGGTGACATTTGATGATATCAAAGTACATAAATTCTCGTGTAGTAAAATAGCGGTTTCAGGTCGGAGGACCATTACATCATTGTCACTATGAGAATTGCTAATGACACTTCGCATAATGCTCCATATAGAATTCTCATGGTGGGTATGTCCAGTACATCGTTCTCTAACATGTACCTATGCATTGACTTAATATCTCATATATTTATAACCAATGAGATTTTGTGACGCCCCCAAATTCGAGTACTTGAAACCCGAACTCGGTGCTTCACGATACCATTTCTATGAGCGGAATTCTATGAATAATAATAACCATAATATGAATAACAACTTAATTTACATAATTATCAGAGTTTTTATCCCCAGGTACGAGACCTTGAAGTACATTCCAAACAATACATGATATTATTTATATATATATCGTTGTCTTAATAATATAAACTATTACAGCAACTACCACAAATCTTATTCAGTTAGCTTTCCTTTTCCTTTGTTTCTGCACGAGCTTTCTGGTTCTTCAAACTTAACTGAAAACATTTAAATTAAGCAAGAATGAGCATTTAAGTGCCCAGCAAGTAATAACAATAATATATATTAGCTGAAAGAATTAAATGTTTTCTTTGAAAGACACTTCTACAACGAATCAACAGTTCTGAAGTAAGCTGTACCAAGAATAATAATAACATAACAACTCTCTTTCACATTTTTGAAACTGCGTATTGACTATAAGTAGGGTTAAGTGACATATTATGAACATTTTTTTTTTCGAAAAGGTTAAACAGAAATTCATCTGCAAACCGTCATAACTTACGGACACGGGGGTGATCAGCCCGTTGTGTCCTGCATTGATCAATACTACATTTTAAGAACTCTCTCCGCCTTGGGCGCATAAAAGTTTTCCCTATGTAAGGGATGTTCATACTTGTCTGGGTTCTAAAGCAAATGTTTTATCTTGTTCAATAATAATCTATAATTCAACCTATATATATATATAAGGGTAATTGACAAAGGTATATCAACATGTGATTAAATACAATGATTATCCAAGTGGGGACACTTATATAACCATTTTATAGAAATTGACGAACATAATATATATCTGAATTACCATATACTAACATGTTGATAAATAATGAGCGGATATAGATTATGTCGCAGTAGAGTTGATAATATAGCATAATAATAATTTAATTCTGAAACTTCTTACTCATGTCCATTGCATAAAGGAAATGCAAAGGTAGGATACTTGCCTGATACGCTGCTTACAGATTTGTAATTAAGATTTATCGCTTTTCTCACGACCTATCATTAATGAGATCGTTCGTTCGATTAGAACAGTATATAATATCACATAACACTGTCTATTATAGTTAGTACATAACCTAATCATGTTATCACATATGTTTAACAATCATTTATTCAAAATAAACCTTAACACAGTCAGAATATCTAAGTTCGGGTAAAATTCTGAGGTATGTCGGTGTATCGACAGCTTAGTCATGTAATACTTGAGTCTAAGACTCTAATCCGTATCTCAATATCCATACATAGTAGTCATATTATTTTTAAATGACTTAAAATAATTTTAAAACATTTATCATAATTTGTCATGCAATCGGAATCATAATTAAATGATTTAAACATCAATCAATTCTATTATCATTAATATTCAATTAATATTAAACTATTAATGAAATCATTGTCAAAATATAAAAGTTATTTATAATAACTCTAAATATTTTTAAAACATTTATAATACACTTAAATGATTTTTAAAACATTTAAATTCATTTTTAAGTAATTATCACTAATATTAAAGTATTAATGCACTATTTATCCAAATATTAAAAGTTATTAATTATAACTTAAAATATTTTTAATTCATAAATATCCCTTTTAAATGATTTTTTTAAATAAATAAAATCATTTTAAAACTATTTATTTAATATAAATATTAAATAAACTAAATATCATTAATATCAAATTAATATCATTAATATTAAATTAATAACATTTTTTTTTACGACAAAATATCAAAAGTTATATTTTATAACTTAAAATATTTTTATAATACATTAAATGATTTTTAAAATCATTTATTCTATTTTCCATAATTTATTTAATGTATTAAATAAATATTTAAACACCATTAATATCAATTAAATAGTGAAATTTTATCACAAAATATTAAAATTCATCACAAATATCCTCAAATATGTTCTAACACAATAATATTATTTTTCATGATTTTTCATGAATTAAAAACTATTTTTCAATAATTTATTTAATATCATAATTAAATAAATAAATACTTTTATATTCCAAAAATATTAAATATTTATGAAATATACTCTAAATAATTAAAAACTATTTTTCATAATTTAAAATTAATTTTCAGAAATTATTTGGTATTTTTAATAATTAAAAACCATTTTTTGTATTTTCCGGAAAATAAAATTCATGGTGTTCTTGAGGCTCAAAATCAGTGTATTAGTTGCTACTTTGACCATGATTTAAATCGTGCTATTGATGTTTTCTGGACTTCAAATTCAAATGAAAGTTGTAGTACTCTTGTAATATTACAACACCAAACCAAGAAATATGGCTAAACAACATCACAATTGAATGATCTGAGCCAATAAACTATCTGACAAGTTTGTTCTTCATGATTATGGAATTTCCAGAAATTGAGGTACTTACTTTGAGCTCTTAAATCTTAGCATTCTGAGCTTTCATAATGTATTTTAATTATTCAATTATGTAATATAGATGCTAAAGAGGAACTCTAAATCATCACATCATCAAATTAACATCACATGTGTAAGATCTAGCCGGTCAAACCTGCTGTCAGAAACGTGTTCTTGATGAATTCTGGGTTTTCCAGAATTTTCATAAGGCAGTTGGTCAATGCTAGTTTGACCGTGATTATCTTTTGTTCCAGTTATAATTTGAGTGATCTAATAACATACATGTGTAGTCCTTATATCCAGCTACAATACCAAAACAAAAACATGGCCAAAACATGAAAACACTGCAAGATCAAAGGCTTACAAAATGTTGTCAGACGAGTTCTTGGTTTCTGGGTTACCCAGAAACCAGACTTCGTGCTCGGTCAAAAGGGTTTTGACTGCTTATATCTGATGATCTAGACATGGTATGGCACTGATTCTTTTTGGAGATTAAAGTGCTACTGACATACTACAACGTCAAACCTTTAAACAGCAAAAACACTTAACAGATTAGGATCTACAAGGCCTGACATTCGGATGTCAGACAACATTTTTAGGGTTCATGTCAGTTTGCAAAATCATGATTTTCGTGCATCTAGATGTTATGGGTTCATGATCTAACATCCCAGAACACTTATAGACCCTTCATAACACATATTATAACATTTAAACATAACATCAAAAATAAAAAATGGGCAGAATTGAATTAAAGTTTTATACCTTTTTATGAACAATTTTCTTGAATCCTTGCTTCTGATTTGTTATGGGTGATGGTTGGGTTGTGTTCTTGACTGAACTAACAAGAGAATTTCGTAGGTTTGGGTTGGAGAGAGTAAAGCTAAGTGTTGGTTGCACAAATAAACCAAAATGGTCACTTTCTCTCTATTTAATTAGAAAAAAAATGATTCCATGATTGTAATAGCTGATCATTGATGGGTAATGTTATAGTATCATAGGTGAATTCTAGAACAAAGCTAGATGGCTGATAATTTCAAAGATTCTAGCAACAATGCTCCTAATAATGCACTAAAAGGGCAAAATGGTAATTTTGAAATTATTTTTATTTTTGTTTTTTATTTTATTTATTCATGGCATCCAATGTTGCTAGATTCTACCAATAATGTAATATGGTATTTTAGACATTTCTCATTATTTCTAGAATTGTTAAATTCTTTAATTATTTTAATAATTCAATAAGGGCATTTTGGTAATTTCACCTTAAATCTCAAGGGCAATTTCGTCCGATATAATTAAATATAGTATTAAACCATTAAATTATAATTCTCATAATTTCCCAAATAATTTCTAAGCGTTGGACAATTTAACAGTAATTGTACAATTAAATTCTAATTAAACCCGTTAATTTAAAATTTAGGGTTTTTAATTAGAAAAATAGGGTTTCTTAATATTAACAATTAGGGTTTCCTAATTAACCATTAGGGGTTCCTAATTGTCTGTATATTTTACTAACACATTAATTACGATTTCTAATTTCAACCAATTAGGGTTATTTAAATAATAATTAGGGTTTCTCCTAATTACGGAAATTCTAATATACACAATAAAATTCATATAACGCAATTTCTACTCAGTCTTGAACTCACAACTGAGTTTAACAATTAAGGCTTAAAAATACGATATAAGGGTCATGATATAAATTTACCATAATTAACCAATCATTATCTGTCCACACATATACAGTACATATATATAGTACTGAAGATTCAAAATATATATAATATTATATTATTATTCTCATCTCTTGATAAAAATCCAATTTAGGATTTGGATTCCATAACTGACTTATCCATCGTATACAACATCAATAATCAAGTTAAAATAATTAACTTAAATATTCTGAACAGATTCATATAATAAAATATTTGTTATCATAATTCTAATTGTCTCTTCATATATTATTTAAATAATATCCAATCATGTTTTCATGGAAAATAATTAATAAAAACATTTCTGCTTACAGAAATTAATTATCATAAGAATATAATTTGTAGTAATTAATAATTCTAAAAATTATTTCTAATTTTTCAAGTAATAAATATATTTGCATTTATCGTACACATTACTTGACACTTATTCTAAAAAAAAATTTCATATGCAAAAATTCCTTATTTATTTTTATAGAAAATATCGGGTTTTACATTCACCCTCCCTTATAAGGATTCCGTCCCCGGAATCATCGTTTTAAAACTCATATATACAAGGGTACATAGCATATATAATCATTGCAAGTAGACCTCGATCATAATTGATCGAACTAATCTTTTACTATTCAGCATAACGCTTGTCTACCTGATTAAACAGAAGTTTGATTTTTAAAAGGACTCAAATTCTTCATTCAAAATTTCTTTATAAATTAATTTACTACATATATAAGAAAATCATATAAGATATATAAGTTATTCGAATAACACCTGGAGTTCCATTTCCAGCTGCCACAGTATCCTGGACCGTCATGTTGAAGACCCTCGGAGTTGCTTTTGTTGGGTTATTGGTTGAGGTCGGTCCTGTGATTGCTAAAGTCCCACTGCCTTTCCCCGTGGTTACATTTCCTGCCTCCATTCTCCTCTTTGGACAATCCTTCACCTTATGTTCAGTCGATCCACATATAAAACACCCACTGTTCATCCTTGGGTTGGGGCAGTTGGGAGAGATATGACCCTCCTGCCCGCACTTGTAACATACAAACTTACCCTTCAAGCACTCACCAGAGTGATTCTTCCCGCAATTCTTGCACTGCACTACCTGCTTCTTCACACCTTCCAATTTCACCTGAACATTCCCAGAAAAATTCCCCTTTATTTTCTCACCCCTATTTCTACTATTTCCTTCCACCTTCAAAGATCCTTCTGCCTTGCTTTTGTTCTTCTTCTCCTTGTTGTAGAGGCTCATGACCTCACTCCCCTCCTCAGCTATGATAGCCTTCTCCATGAGTGCTGCAAAAGTATTGATTTGCAATACTGCCACCTTATTGTAGAGCCAGGGTTTTAAGCCCAGCTCAAACCTCCTTGCCTTTCTAGCCTCCGTATCAACTTGATGTGGAGCAAACCTAGCCAACTCATTAAACTTTGCGACATACTCCGCAACAGTCATGTTCTCCTGCTTTAAATTCAGAAATTTAACCTCCATCCTAGCTTGCATACTAGCTGAGAGATAGTTTTCGAAAAATAAAGTCTTAAACCTATCCCAAGTAACTACTCCTTCTCCTGCCCTAGTTTTATTTGCCTCCCACCAAAAGTTGGCTTCCCCTTTCATCATATAAGTGGCAAAAACAGTCTTTTGCCCCTCATCTACCCTAGTAATTACGAACGCCTTTTCTATTTCATTAACCCATGTCTGGGCTTCTATAGGGTCAGCTGATCCTCTGAATTCTGGTGGTCCTACTGCTTTGAAGTCTTTAAATTTTGCCAAGCGATTATCTGACTGGTTTTCTGTGGCTGGTATTCCCTGTTGCATAGCCTGAGCTACCATGTTTGCAAAGTTTTGTATCGGGTCTTGTTGTTGTTCCTCAGTGTTGTTGAGAGATTCTTCTACCCTTTGGTTTCGAGTTTGACGTCTTGGCGGCATTATCTGGTTAAGTTAAACCATAAATTATACTTTATTAACTTACATTCTAAACCTTATTGCATAAGATTAATATATTAAACTTGTTTCATTTCTCAAACTTAGATTCATATTCATTCATCGAATATTTTACATAACATAGCACATACTGCTTTAAACACCAGCTATCCCTTTGTGACTACAAAAGTCGGGATTTACAAACTTGACCAACACACATATTATATTAAACATACCTACTCAACATAACCTAAAGCTTTTTCTTGGACATATTTTCGCTTGATGACCTTTCCTCCCACAAATAAAACATGAACCTGGTTCAAGGTAAGGACAATAAGGAGAAGTATGTCCTTCACGTCCGCAATTATAACATATCATTTTCCTTTTCTTCTTACTGGGTCTTTCTAAGTCATAGTCTTCTATCTTTCTTTCATTATCTCTCAGAGCTGCACACGATGTGTTGCTTGAGGCTCCTATCTGATCAATTTGGATTTTAAGCTTATCCTGTTCTTTCATTGTTTCTATTAACGCCTGACGCAGTTGAATATTCAACAGCTTTTCTATTTCCCACAGCTTTTTCAAAGAAGAAACCTTGTTCCTCAAATCCTGCACCTCCGTTGATGCTTGATCAGCTTCAACTTTAGTGTCTGAATCACTATCTGTCAGTTCCACCATTTTCGGATCTGGTACTACATTTTCCACAATAACCACCTCGTCCGAGTTGGTTTCATTGTGAGCATTTATTTCAGCTATTGGCTTCGATATTAGCTCGGGTGTATGGATCTGATTCTTCTTCAAGTTATAAGCCCATAACAATCCTTTTCCACCAGACATCTACACACATAAATTATCCTGATTAGCATATAGTATATACACACAGCAAACAATAGTTTTATAAGAGTTATCTTTTATTTTGTTCAACGATGAATTTATTCAATTCATCTCCTTTTAAAACTCTATATGAGTTATTTGTATTTTTAACGTTTCCCCATGTCCTAAGGTTATAGCCTAAGGTCGATCCCACCTAAGGTTTCTAACCCTAATGCTCTGATACCAACCTGTGACTTTCATGGTGCTTCCAACCATAGCACCTCACAGTGGTACCTATCAGCTTGCCACCGACTGGCTCGGCGTCCCCTACGGAGAGTCTGGCTTCGGTGCATTCCACACAAGGAAGTCACCAGCGAGAGGCTCGGGGCTCTTCGCAAATTCATGCTTATAGCTCTGATACCAACCTGTGACGCCTCCAAATTCGAGTACTTGAAACCCGAACTCGGTGCTTCACGATACCATTTCTATGAGCGAAATTCTATGAATAATAATAACCATAATATGAATAACAACTTAATTTACATAATTATCAGAGTTTTTATCCCCAGGTACGAGACCTTGAAGTACATTCCAAACAATACATGATATTATTTATATATATATCGTTGTCTTAATAATATAAACTATTACAGCAACTACCACAAATCTTATTCAGTTAGCTTTCCTTTTCCTTTGTTTCTGCACGAGCTTTCTGGTTCTTCAAACTTAACTGAAAACATTTAAATTAAGCAAGAATGAGCATTTAAGTGCCCAGCAAGTAATAACAATAATATATATTAGCTGAAAGAATTAAATGTTTTCTTTGAAAGACACTTCTACAACGAATCAACAGTTCTGAAGTAAGCTGTACCAAGAATAATAATAACATAACAACTCTCTTTCACATTTTTGAAACTGCGTATTGACTATAAGTAGGGTTAAGTGACATATTATGAACATTTTTTTTTTTTCGAAAAGGTTAAACAGAAATTCATCTGCAAACCGTCATAACTTACGGACACGGGGGTGATCAGCCCGTTGTGTCCTGCATTGATCAATATTACATTTTAAGAACTCTCTCCGCCTTGGGCGCATAAAAGTTTTCCCTATGTAAGGGATGTTCATACTTGTCTGGGTTCTAAAGCAAAGGTTTTTTCTTATTCAACAATAATCTATAATTCAACCTATATATATATAAGGGTAATTGACAAAGGTATATCAACATGTGATTAAATACAATGATTATCCAAGTGGGGACACTTATATAACCATTTTATAGAAATTGACGAACATAATATATATCTGAATTACCATATACTAACATGTTGATAAATAATGAGCGGATATAGATTATGTCTCAGTAGAGTTGATAATATAGCATAATAATAATTTAATTCTGAAACTTCTTACTCATGTCCATTGCATAAAGGAAATGCAAAGGTAGGATACTTGCCTGATACGCTGCTTACAGATTTGTAATTAAGATTTATCGCTTTTCTCACGACCTATCATTAATGAGATCGTTCGTTCGATTAGAACAGTATATAATATCACATAACACTGTCTATTATAGTTAGTACATAACCTAATCATGTTATCACATATGTTTAACAATCATTTATTCAAAATAAACCTTAACACAGTCAGAATATCTAAGTTCGGGTAAAATTCTGAGGCATGTCGGTGTATCGACAGCTTAGTCATGTAATACTTGAGTCTAAGACTCTAATCCGTATCTCAATATCCATACATAGTAGTCATATTATTTTTAAGTGACTTAAAATAATTTTAAAACATTTATCATAATTTGTCATGCAATCAGAATCATAATTAAATGATTTAAACATCAATCAATTCTATTATCATTAATATTCAATTAATATTAAACTATTAATGAAATCATTGTCAAAATATAAAAGTTATTTATAATAACTCTAAATATTTTTAAAACATTTATAATACACTTAAATGATTTTTAAAACATTTAAATTCATTTTTAAGTAATTATCACTAATATTAAAGTATTAATGCACTATTTATCCAAATATTAAAAGTTATTAATTATAACTTAAAATATTTTTAATTCATAAATATCCCTTTTAAATGATTTTTTTAAATAAATAAAATCATTTTAAAACTATTTATTTAATATAAATATTAAATAAACTAAATATCATTAATATCAAATTAATATCATTAATATTAAATTAATAATATTTTTTTTACGACAAAATATCAAAAGTTATATTTTATAACTTAAAATATTTTTATAATACATTAAATGATTTTTAAAATCATTTATTCTATTTTCCATAATTTATTTAATGTATTAAATAAATATTTAAACACCATTAATATCAATTAAATAGTGAAATTTTATCACAAAATATTAAAATTCATCACAAATATCCTCAAATATGTTCTAACACAATAATATTATTTTTCATGATTTTTCATGAATTAAAAACTATTTTTTAATAATTTATTTAATATCATAAATAAATAAATAAATACTTTTATATTCCAAAAATATTAAATATTTATGAAATATACTCTAAATAATTAAAAACTATTTTTCATAATTTAAAATTAATTTTCAGAAATTATTTGGTATTTTTAATAATTAAAAACCATTTTTTGTATTTTCCGAAAAATAAAATTCATGGTGTTCTTGAGGCTCAAAATCAGTGTATTAGTTGCTACTTTGACCATGATTTAAATCGTGCTATTGATGTTTTCTGGACTTCAAATTCAAATGAAAGTTGTAGTACTCTTGTAATATTACAACACCAAACCAAGAAATATGGCTAAACAACATCACAATTGAATGATCTGAGCCAATAAACTATCTGACAAGTCTGTTCTTCATGATTATGGAATTTTCAGAAATTGAGGTACTTACTTTGAGCTCTTAAATCTTAGCATTCTGAGCTTTCATAATGTATTTTAATTGTTCAATTATGTAATATAGATGCTAAAGAGGAACTCTAAATCATCACATCATCAAATTAACATCACATGTGTAAGATCTAGCCGGTCAAACCTGCTGTCAGAAACGTGTTCTTGATGAATTCTGAGTTTTCCAGAATTTTCATAAAGCAGTTGGTCAATGCTAGTTTGACCGTGATTATCTTTTGTTCCAGTTATAATTTGAGTGATCTAATAGCATACATGTGTAGTCCTTATATCCAGCTACAATACCAAAACAAAAACATGGCCAAAACATGAAAACACTGCAAGATCAAAGGCTTACAAAATGTTGTCAGACGAGTTCTTGGTTTCTGGGTAACCCAGAAACCAGACTTCGTGCTCGGTCAAAGGGGTTTTGACTGCTTATATCTGATGATCTAGACATGGTATGACACTGATTCTTTTTGGAGATTAAAGTGCTACTGACATACTACAACGTCAAACCTTTAAACAGCAAAAACACTTAACAGATTAGGATCTACAAGGCCTGACATTCGGATGTCAGACAACATTTTTAGGGTTCATGTCAGTTTGCAAAATCATGATTTTCGTGCATCTAGATGTTATGGGTTCATGATCTAACATCCCAGAACACTTATAGACCCTTCATAACACATATTATAACATTTAAACATAACATCAAAAATCAAAAATGGGCAGAATTGAATCAAAGTTTAATACCTTTTTATGAACAATTTTCTTGAATCCTTGCTTCTGATTTGTTATGGGTGATGGTTGGGTTGTGTTCTTGACTGAACTAACAAGAGAATTTCGTAGGTTTGGGTTGGAGAGAGTAAAGCTAAGTGTGGGTTGCACAAATAAACCAAAATGGTCACTTTCTCTCTATTTAATTAGAAAAAAAAAATGATTCCATGATTGTAATAGCTGATCATTGATGGGTAATGTTATAGTATCATAGGTGAATTCTAGAACAAAGCTAGATGGCTGATAATTTCAAAGATTCTAGCAACAATGCTCCTAATAATGCACTAAAAGGGCAAAATGGTAATTTTGAAATTATTTTTATTTTTGATTTTTATTTTATTTATTCATGGCATCCAATGTTGCTAGATTCTACCAATAATGTAATAAGATATTTTAGACATTTCTCATTATTTCTAGAATTGTTAAATTCTTTAATTATTTTAATAATTCAATAAGGGCATTTTGGTAATTTCACCTTAAATCTCAAGGGCAATTTCGTCCGATATAATTAAATATAGTATTAAACCATTAAATTATAATTCTCATAATTTCCCAAATGATTTCCAAGCGTTGGACAATTTAACAGTAATTGTACAATTAAATTCTAATTAAACCCGTTAATTTAAAATTTAGGGTTTTTAATTAGAAAAATAGGGTTTCTTAATATTAACAATTAGGGTTTCCTAATTAACCATTAGGGGTTCCTAATTGTCTGTATATTTTACTAACACATTAATTACGATTTCTAATTTCAACCAATTAGGGTTATTTAAATAATAATTAGGGTTTCTCCTAATTACGAAAATTCTAATATACACAATAAAATTCATATAACGCAATTTCTACTCAGTCTTGAACTCACAACTGAGTTTAACAATTAAGGCTTAAAAATACGATATAAGGGTCATGATATAAATTTACCATAATTAACCAATCATTATCTGTCCACACATATACAGTACATATATATAGTACTGAAAATTCAAAATATATATAATATTATATTATTATTCTCATTTCTTGATAAAAATCCAATTTAGGATTTGGATTCCATAACTGACTTATCCATCGTATACAACATCAATAATCAAGTTAAAATAATTAACTTAAATATTCTGAACAGATTCATATAATAAAATATTTATTATCATAATTCTAATTGTCTCTTCATATATTATTTAAATAATATCCAATCATGTTTTCATGGAAAATAATTAATAAAAACATTTCTGCTTACAGAAATTAATTATCATAAGAATATAATTTGTAGTAATTAATAATTCTAAAAATTATTTCTAATTTTTCAAGTAATAAATATATTTGCATTTATCGTACACATTACTTGACACTTATTCTAAAAAAAAAATTTCATATGCAAAAATTCCTTATTTATTTTTATAGAAAATATCGGGTTTTACAGATTTGGTCATCAGTCAATCCACATACTAGTCTCAATGCATCATTGTTGTCCCATCAACAATGATACTCGACTAAGGACATTTAAGAACAATGATACTAATTGTAATTATATAATCTCATGTTCAAGTCACATACTTGAAACTATATAATTTATATCACTATTCTAAGGAATTTTATTATGTTAACAATTATATTACGCAGTAATTAAAACCATAATAAAATCATTTATTTATTCAATCAACAATAATATCAAATGTTAAGTAATTATATCAAATAATTGGCCTCTAGGGCATAAACTCAAACATGTAGAACGTCAGATATAATGGGATAAAGGGAGTATGATTTTAGCTTATTAATGCATGGAATATAATTAAACACACACACACACACACACACACACACACACACACACACACATATATATATATATATATATATATATATATATATATATATATGTATATAGGGAAATGATCCATAGCATGTATATGCCATGGATACAAAATGGACAAATAGCATTATAACCATCCATTACAAAAATTAATGACTGAGATTTAATACACAATTTTGCCTTCCGCTAGTTCAACTAGCGGACGTAGGGAAAAAAAAATTCCAGACAAAATTGTTCTTAATATCCAGCCATCAAGCCAATGAAGCAAATTTGGGAAATTTATATATCCGCTAGGTTAACTAGCGGAAGAAAGAATAATGGATCTCGATTATTACGCCTAATATTAGCAAATATCAGATCTAATATATATTCTCAAATATTACATTAGCAATTATCAGATCTGCAATATATTCTCGAATATTACTAATTATCATTTCTTGAATCCCCACTACGTTTACAATCAATCATCAGGCAGCCTCAAATTAACAGTGGTTGGTTGGTGATTTATGGTTTAGAATTGAATTAAAAAACTAGTTTGGTTTTGCAGAATATGCTTATACTCTACAAGTTGATGAAAAGACCGACATATACAGCTTTGGAGTGGTGTTGATGGAGATTTTAAGCGATTCGAAGAGGGCAATAACATTGTGGATTGGATGAGATCCAAAATTAAAACAAAACAAGGAGTTAGAAATGTGGTTGGTGCCTCGGTCAGAGAAGAAATGGTGCTTTTGCTAAGGGTTGTGTTGCTTTGCACTAGTCGGAATCCGGTTGATTGGCCGCCCATGAGGGATGTTGTCTCCATGTTACAAGAAGCCAAGCCCAAAACGAAATTACCCAGAACCACCAGTAGACAAAAGCCAAATGTAGAATGTTAATTTTTGAGATTTCTTTTTTGAAATTGTCGATAGCTGGCTTGATAGTTGGATATTAGGGACAATTCTGTCCGAAATTTTTTTTCCCTACGTCAACTAGCGGAAGGCAAAATTGTGTATTAAATTTCAATCATTAATTTTTATAATGGACGGTTATGATGTTATTTGCTCAATTTTAATCCATAGCAAATACTTGCTATGGATCATTTCCCACACACACACACACACACACACACACACACACACACACATATATATATATATATATTTATTTATTTTTGAACAAATAAAAAAATTGTTCTAAAATAATTAATCATCCAACTTTTGTATCTTATCATTTATCCTATTTTATGGTATAATGTTAACACGTATATTTTATTTATTTATTTATAATTATGTCATAAATAAAAAAAAACATTTGGTATCAACACATGAAATGGATAAAAAATAAGACTAATCTATCAAGATAATTAATCACCCCATTTGTTCACTTTCTAGCACCGGGGTGGCAGACGCGTTGTGCCGTGCTTTATGGAGGATAAAATAATTTTTTTATTAAATTCAAAAGATTAAATTAGAAGATGTAAAAAACAAAAATTAAAAAATAATATAAATAAACTTAAATAGAGACTAGATATGCACAACAAGTGGACCTGGTCTAGTTTGGCCTCTAGTTTGGCCTGAGCTTAACAGAACTTGGGCGTTGTCCATGTCAAAACAACCCTTGATATTAAAAATAAAAATTATAAAATATAAATTGATAAATTTTTAATGGAGAACTAAAATATTTATAAGATTCTAACTTATTATTAATATTTAACATTAAAAGGTAGTTTAATAATGTATTAATTAATGTTAATATATAACAATAAAAGTAAAAAGGAATACTAATAAAATTTTAATAATAAATATTAATATTTATAAGAAACTAACTTATTATTAATATTTAATCAACTAACTTTTAATGTTAAAGGTTAAATAAACTAACTAGTTCTATTTATTGAATATACAATCACCTATAGTGCACTAGTTCTATTCACTGAAGATACAATTACCTATAGTGCAAGGATTTCTACGACGTGTCCATGGTTCTCTTGTAATTATTTGTTTTTCTCAAATCTTGTAAATAATGAATGAACAATCTAGATATAACTTTAAGTAATTAGTGGAGTGCTTAAAATTTTAGTAAGTGTCTTATATTTAGGCATTAATTTAGTACAAATATTAGTTATTTATTAATGTTAATGTGAAAATTTTAGATCCAAAAATTTTTACATAGTTACTGAGTGCTAAGAAAAAGGGCTATTAGGCTAGACCTGAGGTGTCAGAGCAAATCAGGGCCAAATCACAGAACGGGCTTTTTTATTGGGCCGAATTTTTACCTTCAAATTGTGACCTCTTTAAAATTTGGGTCCTTTACACTAATATACAATAATTAGAAAGTAATTACAAAAATAAAACATACAAAACATAATTACAGAAATAAAACATACACAATATACGTGCTAAAATCACGTGTCATTAACTCCTACAAGTCAGTTACCAAATTTCATCTTTTCCAATAACCGCCCCAAAATCATGCAACTTTGAAATCGGAACACATATCAACGACGGAGAAGACGCTGAAATCTGTCGCGCCTATCAAATCGGAGAAGACGAATCACTTTATCATGACGCAACTCTGAAATCGGAAATAGCATACAGCATCAACAACTTCTTCCCGTTCAGTAACCGTAATCTTCTGGCGCGACACAACACTGAGATCGAAGAAGACGAAACTTTTCGTCGCGACGGCACGCTGAGATCACAAAATAGCATACAAAATCAACAGCAACTTCAAGTTCAGTAACAAAAAACAATCGAACTACAGTGATTGTTGGAGTTCAGTAACAAAATCGCAGCAACTTCGATAAAAATTTGAATACTGAGGTAAGTGATTCATATGCATATAGTTACCTCTGTTTTCTACGAATTCCTATATTGATAACCTTTCTTAAGTTTTTCACGTTTAAAATGGTTACTACAAATACTGTGAAGCATTATATGGTTACTGACTAATGTTGACTTGGTTACTGTGTAAAATTATATTGTTCACTTGGTTACTGTGTAAAATTATATAGTGACTAATGCTGACTTAATTGGTTACTGACCAATGCTGAATTGGTTACTGACTAATGCAAACTTAATTACTGCAGAGATTAATTGGTTACTATAATATTGGTTGCTGAAACATATTACTGTATAATGTTGTCCAATTTGGAGAGTCGGATTTTAGCGTTTTCGAAGCCTAATTTTATTGGAAACGGGGCAACGATCAAAAATTACTAGCTTTGCTGGTGAATTGCATGGTTTTTTGGTCAAATTCCATCATTTAGGCCTTCAATACTGCATGTAAAAATTTGGTTTATTTTCTGGTTACTAAGATTATGTAGTTTGGTTACTGTCTAATATTGATTTGGTTACTTTATAATGTTTATTCAGTTGTCAGACAATGGAGACTGACAGTATACAATACAACAAATTTATTTGTTTACAGGAATATATAATTGTTTAATGTTAGTAACCATTAACCACATGGTTGGTAACATTTTTGATGGTGTACAGTAACCAAAATTGATGTTGATTAACAAAGTCAGTATACTGACTGTTTTGATAACAAAGCCAGTATACTGACTGTGTAACATTATACTGTCTAATGTTGACTTAATTACTGACTAATGCTGACTTGGTTACTGCATAATATTACTAATTAATGCTGACTTGGTTACTGACTAATACTGATTTGGTTACTAAGTAATATTATATTAGTTACTGAATAATGCTGACTTGCTTACTGTGTAACACTATAATGGTTATTGACTAATTCTGAATTGGTTACTGTATAAAATTATAATGCTGACTTGGTTACTGTGTAAAAATATTATTTAGTGACTCGTGCTAACTTGGTTACTGACTAATGCAAACTTAATTATTGCAGTGATTAATTGGTTACTGTATTATTGGTTACTGAAGCATATTAATGTATACTTCTACTTATGTTTTTTATATTAATGGTTACTTGTTAGCCAAATTGGTTACATTCTTACAAAAGTATGCCTTTAGTTGGTAACAAACAAATTATACTGGTTGTTTTTTACTGTAAAATGCAATGAAAAATGTGTTTATATTCTGGTTACTAAATAGACATATCTTGGTTACTGTATAATATGTATTTAGATACTTTAAGGTGTTTATTTGGTTACTCTATAATGTTATTGAGTTTTATAATTGTTTCTTTTATATTGGTGGTTACTTATTGACTACATTGGTTACCTTCATACAACTGTTAATCTGATTATATATATTGGTTGTTGTATACTATTTAATTGGTTAATTACAGAATAATATTTATTTGGTTGCAGTGGCAATTTAACAATCTCTGTCAAGTTTGGAGTGTCAGATTTGGGCATTTTCGGAGCCTAATTTCATTGGAAAGGGGTCAACAATCCAAAGTCACCAGCTTTGCTGGTGAACTGCAGGACTTTTTGGTCAAATTTCATCATTTAGGCCTTCAAAATTGCATGTAAAAATATGGTTTATATTCTGGTTACTAAGATTATGTAATTTAGTTACTGTCTAATATTGATTTGGTTACTTTACAATGTTTATTCAGTTGTTATACAATGGAAACTGACAGTAAACAATATAACAAATTTAATTATTTACAGGAATATATAATTGTATACTGTTAGTAACCATTAACCACATGGTTGGTAACATTTTTGATGGTGTATAGTAACTAAAATTGATGTTGATTAATATTTTAATTTTTTATTCCATCATGAGTTATCAATATAAAGTAAACATATACATTGAACAATTGGTAACTGTTCTGAAATATTTTTATGTAAATTTGGTTACCCATATAAAATAAAATGGTTACCTCTATATTCATATTTAGTTACCAACTGGCATGGACAATTTTCAAATAATTTTTATAACTACGTAATTTAAAAGTATCCATCAGCTAGATAAATGGGAACCCTCACATGTACATTAAGCACTTGATAATTATTTTGATATAAGTTTTTAATTATTTGGTTACTAACAAAAACTAAAATGGTTACCCTTATATGCAAGTTCGGTTACCAACTGCACCTCTTAAACTATTTTTATTTTAATATGAGATCTATAAGTGACCATCATATATATAAATGAGAACTCTTAATTGGAGTTTCTTATTCTATCATGATGACATGGTATAAATAAAATATATACATTTAACACTTTATAACAGTCTTGATACAAGCTTATAATTATCTGATTACTAATTATCTTGTAACTATATCTATGATAATTATCTGGTTACTAACAAGCTTGTAGATAAATAGGACATTCACACATGTACATTTAACAATTGATGGTTGTCCTGATACAAGCTTGTAACTATCTGGTTACTAATAATAGTAACCATAATGTAACATAATAAAACAGTAACCACATAATTATATGATAGTAACCAGAACATGTTTTAATGGTAACCAAAACAGAAACATCATGTAATGAAATCCAATTTAGACAATTCATGTATACTAAACAATTACATATTAACAAGAATAAAAAATAAAAGTATCTGAAATTCCACATTGAGGACACAATAATAATAGCCAAACCATAAGTAACAGTAACCAAAACATAATAAAGAAGTAACCAAATAGTTATATGAAAGTAACCAGAACATGTTTTAATGGTAACCAAAACAGAAACAACCTGTATGTCCAACCAAGTTTAGGCAACCCATGTCTCTCACATGTACATTTAACCATAACTTTTTCAATGAATTTTCTAGAAGAGCATAACTCTTGTAGAATATATTTGAAGGAATTTACAAAAATAATACATTAATGTATACTAAGAAAATACATGGTTTATTATGACTTAGGTTTATTATTTACAAAAATAAAACATCCACAAACTAATGATGCCTTGAACTTCTCCAACTGACTTGGGTTCAATTTCTTGATAATAATGCTGGAGACTTCCATGTCACACCAATATATAATTTCTCCAGTGAATTTTCTGTTGCATTCCTCATAGTAAAGATCTCATAACTGCAAATAAACAAAATCAGATTTACACAGTAATTAGTAACCAGATATAAGCAATATTTATAACATAAATAGTTACGTAGTGACCAACAAATAAAAGTATACTAACCAAAACATAATATAACAATTACACAATAGCCAAAACAGACTATAACAAATAACCAACATCCCACATTGACTGCACAATAATAGTTATCATATCATGATATAACATTAACCATACCATAACAAAGCAGTAACCAAAAAGTTATATTATATAATCTAATGGTGACCAAAATATAAATAACATGTAGTACATACCATTTTATGCAGTAAACAAATAGTTATATATAATATTAACCAAAACATAATTTGAAAGGTCACCAAAATAAAAGCATGTATACCAAAAAATATACTAAAGAAGTAACCAAACAGTTATATGATAGGTAACCAAACCATGTTTTAATGGTAACCAACACATAAATAACATGTATACCAAACCCAGTTTAGTCAACCAATGTATACTAAGCAAATACATTGGAACCAAAACAACATATAAATGTAACCAAAATCCCAATTGAGGAAAAAAAATGGTATCCACATCATAAGCCAACAACAACAAAAAATATACTAATGAAGTAACCAAACAGTTATATGTTAGTAACCAAAATATATATTAATGGTAACCAATACATAAACAACATATAAACTAAACACAGTTTAGTCAACCCATATATACTAAGCAAATACATGGTAACCAGAACAACAAAAAATAGTAACCAAAATCCCAACTCAAGGAAACATAAATAGAATTCAAATCAGAAATTAACAATAACCAAAAACATACTAAAGAAGTAACCAAATATTTATATGATAATAACCAAAACATGTTTTAATGGTAACCAATACATAAACAACATGTACACCAAAACCAGTTTAGTCAACCATGTATACTAAGCAAATACATGATAACCATAACAACATAAAAAAGTAACCAAAATACCAAATCAGGGTAACAAAAATGATATCCGAATCACAAGCTAACAGTAACCAAAATATAATGTAGAAGTAACCAAACAGTTATATGATAGTAACAATAACAAAATTTAAATTAGCAAACCTTTAAAAAAATTTGGATTGAAAATATCTTCTGGCTATGAACTTGAGCTTCTGTTTAACTACAGGAACATCAAAATCAAAATCCAACTCTACAAACCCAAACAAATTTCGTCAAGTCCTTAATAGAATTACCCTCTGTGATTCTTTACCTCTTTCCATCCTTCTTCCTTGTATCAACCATTCTATACAAAACATAAAAACAACACAAATCTAAACAATCAATACCCCATTCTGTTAGAAACATAGCGTATATATATGATCATATTGACAATTAATTACTAGAATAAAAATTAACAGAAATTAGAAGCATACCTTAGAGAGAGACCAGAATCCTTTCAGTTGTGAGAGAGTTGGAGAGAGAAAATTACGTATTAGCCTGAAAGTCACGTATTCAATTTTCTGTCAGAGTTGAGAGACTATGGTGTTGCGGCGGCGGCGGAAGAGGACGACGACGACGGCGGCGGCGGAAGAGGAGGAGGACGACGTCGAATGGCTTCGAGAGGAGAGAGAGAAGTAGTAAGGGAGAAGAGAGAGAAATAGTAATGGCGTAGATAGATAGAGAGACCGAAGGAAGATGGAAACTAATTTGTTATGTAATCTCATTAATATTAATCCCTTAATTTAAGGACTCTTAATTGTATTAGTATTATAAATATATATGATGAAGTGTCATATTTTTGTAATTATTTTATGAATATATACTTTTTGTAATTACTTTTAAAAATGTACTATAATATGTAATTGTTCCTTAAAATTTTTAGGTCGGGCTTGATTGGTCTAGGCCTTGACTAAGCCAAATTCTGATCGGGTTGAGTCAGGCCGGACCAATAACAGACCGCAGACTCTTTGTGCACTTCAAATGGAGACAAAACAAAAATTAAAAAATTATGACCTTGTTGCACCGTTGACATAAGCTACACATTGACTCTTTAACAATCCGTTGACTATTTGTTGTTACAATCCAATGGTTGGTTAGAATACATTTTTTTTTTATATTTATTATTCTGGTCCAATTATTATTCTACCCAATTTACCTGTCCGCGCATATAGAAGGACTCATTTCAGAATTATGGATCACTTGCATGTGTGTATACATATCGGCAAGCCTGGCCCAAGATAGTGAACTTAAAAAGCCAAAATTTTTGACCCAAAACCTCAAGCCTTGAATGCGGCCGTGCCTTTGGTCCTCACAATCTTACCTGTTCACATCAGAAGTTACAGAACAGAGAGAAATGGCGAGAAACCAAAAAGCTAACAGAAAAAGAAAACATGAAGAAGAGATTGTGGTTGTATCGTCATCAAGTTCGGATTCACAAAACAAAGAAAATGAAGATCAAATCGAAAACGCAGCTTCATCTGAACAAGTGGAGGAAGAAGAAGATGTGGAAGAAGTGGAAGAAATTGGAGAAGAAGAAGAAGTGGAGGCGAAGAAAATTGAGGTTAAAAGTCCTCGAAGGAAAAGCAAAAAGGACAATTTGAAGAAGAAAGAGAAAAAAATTGACAAGAGAAGTGAAGCTACGAGTGGAAGTAGCAACAGCAAAAACGGCAATTCGAAGAAGAGAGAGAAAATGGATGATAAGAAAAAGAATAAGTCGAAAAAGGTTGAACAGAAGGAGGAAATGGATGATAAGAAAAAGAAGAAGTCGAAAAAAGTTGAACAGAAGGATGATGAGAAAAGTGCATTGTATTCATTTCCAATGAATCGCGTCAGTCGGATTATTAAGAGCGAAAATTCTGACATTCGTATTTTCTCGGAGGCTGTTTTTCTCATCAATAAAGCTTCGGTATGTTCTCTATTTCTTCAATTAAAATTTCCCCAATTTTCGTCAATTAGGTTTTTTTTCTCTGTTGTGTGTGATTAGTAGTTGCATTGATTTCTCATTGTTGTTGCATGTTTTGTACTCCCTCGAGGCCCTTAACATTGCACAGAAAATGCAAGCTCCAAAATATATAATTTTAGATAAATTCCATGAGATTAGGTGCATGTTCGGGATTAAAGTGTGATTGTAATGATGAAGATGAACAGGACATCAAATGAATAACTTTAAAGAGATTCAAATAGTAGTCATAAATTTTTAGAAATGTAAAGTGCTGTGATCAAAGAGCATATATTAAACTTCTGCAAGTATTTATAAATTGCAATTAATTATAAATTTATATCTTATTCTTGTAATATTTTCAGGTAAAGAAAGGCTTTTTATATTAATTTTAAAAGCTGATATTATTTTGTGTGATTGTTTGATATACTATTATAGTTGTAATTGCAATTATTTATGTAAAATTGTGAGATAAACTTACTACATTATTTAAGTTATGAAAGTTCATCTTAATAAATAATTTTTTAGTTTTAGAAATTTTAACCACAGGAATTTCGATGAATACAAGCTTACGATTATATTACCTTTATCCCTAATAAGAGTTCCATTTTCTTGTTTGGATGTTCCAAAAAAGTGTATGCTTTGGATTCAATGTACCAAGTCTCATGATTTGTAAATAAGATTTAATCTTGGTCGGTGATTAATTTCAAGTTAAATTTTCAAAAGAGAAAATTGGTCATTGATTGCTACTGTAGTTATAAACTTATGATTCAATAGGTAGTAACTTTTTTTGTATAAAAAATACGAACTCTAATTATGATAATAAAGGAGTATTACTAGATAAAAGATACGAAGGGAGTTGTTGATATTTTTTCCCCTTAAATGCATTGAATGGGTTCACTTTTAGTGTAATCAGCAGACAGCACTTAATGAAGCCTCTATTTGGACAGGAAACTTTTTGATCACGTGCAGAACTACGTAATTGGTGAAAAAATAAAGTCTCATGTCATATATACTTGTGCTTTCTGCTGTAAGAACATGAATGCCAGCTCACTTACAAAGATCAGTAAATTAGAACAAACTGGTAAAGAACACTGATTTGATTCCTTTAATTAATTTGGTCTGAACATTTAGGAATGATCATTCTAGGTACATGCTGTATACACGCGAAGAAATTGATACCATCATGGAAAAAGTGTATAAGAAGTAGGACATGGGTAAAGCTGCAAATCATAATGTATGTGTGCTGTGTTTTAATTATACTTTATAGTTATCTTCCATTTATAAAGAATGTCGCTTTTGAATGCTTGAAATTTGTAGATTTTTGAGTGATGTAAAGATACTTAAAAAACACTACTTATGTTGGTTGTTGACCAATGGAATCCTCTCAGTCCAAGTGGGAATAGCATTTCTCTTGTGTTTGTTACTTTGTTTGCCTTTGACTATTGGCTTTAGAGCTGTGTAGTCGTCGACATAACAACCTGAATGGCTCCACTTGGTGCATGTAGGATTGGGTGAATTTAGGAAGTGACTCAGTATTAGAAAAACATGACTTCAAAGAAAGATATTGGGCGGAGGTTTGGGGGACAATTGGTTCTCGTGAACAAATTCTTCGATGCAAGTTAAAAGAAATAGATCCAACTGATATATCTTAGGAACATCAACTGAGCGGAACAAATTTCACCGTGAGGAGGCTGATGTCAAACACCCCTCACTAGATCAAAAAAATTAACTCCATGGATGAAACAACTTTTTTTTACCTCCCTAACGAGGGTCAATGCTTCTGAGAATACTGTATCCCATTGACGGCTATTGGTAACTGAGTGCTAAGTCCTTGCTATGTAGAGGGGGAACAAATTGGCCTATGTATGAACTCAATGTTGAAGATTGACATGTGTTTCTTAGTAAGAAATAATGTGTGAAATGTCGACCAAGTTTTTTTTATAGATAAAAGAAATTCTACCAATTAACTAAATCATTGTTAAATTGCGGAATGATTTGATTACAGGTATACGCTCCGAGATTGCCGCTGTTTTCTCTCTTCCAAAGATCATAACGGTCTTTTATAGTGTTTTTTCTTGCGTACCTTAAATTTTCTTAATTCATTTTATCTTTTTGTTTTTGTTTCGAAAAAGACATTAGTACATTAGCAAATCTTGGTCAGTGGATCGGTACTACTCTGAGTGCTGGTGAGTTAATAACATACAAACCTGATCTCTGGTTGATTGGTTTATGTGGTTGGAATATATATGCGGAAACTGCGGGAGGTTTTGCTACTGAAAGCAGTGCCACTTTAAGTTTCCAATTACTTCTCATGGTTTTTAGTTTGAAAAATTGTTATATGGAACCGAACTATGTATAGGGAATCTCATCTATTTCATGGGATTTATGTTTCAATGTTTGAACTCATCTGGAAACATTGATATTTCTCATCCTCATTTTCCCCTCCTCTGTTGCAGGAAAAGTTTCTTGAACTGTTCTCTAAGGAGGCATATGTTTGTACTTCCCAGGATCGCATGAAAAAAGTCGATTACACGCACCTATGTAATATCTCTTTTCTTGCTTTATGAAGTTATTAAATTATTTCCTGTCATGTTATCTGTTTTTAATTAGTGATTGTCAGTTCGATTAATGAATTTTTTCATTGATTGCATCATATTTGGCTTTATGCTCTTGCTCATGTAATTGCATCTTCATATGATGAAGTCTAACAAAAGAAGTTGGCAAGTGATTTTGTGTTTGATCAATGAATTGATGTAGACCACCTTAGACATTAATTATCAAGAGTTTGGTGCTGGTACATGATTTCACCTAGATGATTGTTGCCTAATCTTTTGACAGTGTTGCTGTGACCAAATCCATGTACTAGCTACAGTGGATTGGTGCTCACTATCCAACCCTAAATCCTTCTGAGCATATGTATTATAGACTCACAATACTGACAACCAGATAGTTCTCAGTAAAGAGCAGATAGTTCTCAGTAAAGAGGGGACTTTCCGTTAAAGCAATGCTCAATTAGACAACCCCTTTCCATTTCTTTGACAAAACTTTATAGACATTGCCAATAATGTTAAATCTAGAATATAAATACCATAAGATTCTTTGACCTAACATTCAGCAACTTGAAATGAACTTGAAGACAATACAATGTGATAATAATAGTACAATATCATTGATTATATAAACATCACTGCACTTCTCCGTTTTTGGTTCTCGTTACAAAATGTCATTATCACTTGCATAAAATGAAAGAAACTAATACATTATTTCCTAAGTATTTTTCTTTCCTTACCCCTTACATCCAGAATCTTCAAGAAATTCCTACTTAGCTGTAAATGAAATTTATTTGCAAGAATGAGTAACGAATTGCTCAGCAAGTCTAGCAGATATCATATCATTTATCTGATTTAAAGGAATAACAACGTAGCAAAAGATTTCAACAATTGTCTATATCGTAAATTGAGGGTTGTTAAATCAAGAACTAATTATTGTTCGTCAGTTATAAGACTTAGAACTCTCCATAGATATTTATAGGGGATCATCCTAACAATATCATCCGTTATTCATAACATCAACTATGTTGCTACAATTTGTATCAACAGTATTTAAATCGGTTTCCCGACACATCATATATTCTCCCATGAATAAGGGTTTAGCTCGGTTACTAACATACAAATATCACCCAAAAACAATTTGGTTTGACAAAATAACTTAACTCAAATAAAGAATTATAACAATTCAATATTTCACGAAATAATTATTCCAAAAGAAATAGCTCAATTCTCGAGTTAAGCCGAATCAAATGGCAAATAACTCTTAACAATGAAAGATTACAAGTAATATGAACTTCAAACAATTAAACATATTGTCTAATTATGTCTCTTACGTTAAGTTAATTTTTCGTCTCTCATATGTTCTTTTGAACTGCAAGTTTTAACAATTTCTTTATTATGCAAGCCTTTTGATTTCCCTCTCTCAATTATAATTGAACTTACTATATATTCTCTCTTTTAGCTTCTTGTGTATTGAACAAGATGAATTAGCAAGGGTGGAGGGTTATATTTATAGGCAAGCATGAAGTAGCCACGAAGTAAATTACCTTGCTCTAAGTTGCAAGTATTCAACTCCAAGTTCAAGCCTTGGCTCAAGCCTTTAGCTCCAAGTTCAAACCTTGGCACCTTTGGCTCCGACCTAGCTTGGTTACTCCAAACTTAGTTGCTTTCTAGTTAGCTTTCCTAATTATTCCGGTTAGCCAAAATTATTGACTTTCTCATATTCGACTTTACGTTTTTATGAATAGTGGTTTCCTAGTTAAGTTTTACAAGTATTTTCTATACTTATACATATAATGAAACCACACATATTCAATCACATAACACATAACTTAGATAATTTAAATTAACCTTTATTACTCGCATAAGATTACATTTACAAGTGACAAAGATTCAGAATATACAGTTGCCACTAGACATTTTCCTTGGTGGTTTTATTTATTTATCTTTATGTTGTATATATTTGTATATATTGTATAGAGCATATAAAGTAGGTGTAAATATTCTAAACTTTTATAAGATTACCCCACCTTCCACAAAAAAAAATAAATCTTTAAGGCATATCAAATTCATTTTAAGTATTGCAATGTTTTAAAGCTTTCATTGAATCAATGCAGTTGAGGACTAATTTCGTGTTGGCTGTGATCTTTAGAAAACTCTCTTTTAAATTGATATAGTTGAGGACTAGAGAAGTGGCCAATTACTTGACCTTTATTCTTGACAACCGTTAAGGCCTGTAGAAGCTCATCCTTTTTGTTTTGACACTGATCGAACTTTATAGAAACGTGTATAGAGGTATATGTAGATGCTATTCTAGATTTCTTTAAGGGGTAAAAATGTTGGCTAATTAATATTATGTTCCATATATCAGTGTGGCTGAGTGCAAATGTTTGGATAAATATATGGCAACCAATGATGGTTTTAATTTGTATTGTAAAATATATTGTTATCTGGTAGAAGCATAGTTGTCAAATCGTAAATCGTATCGTGTATTGACTATCGAAAATCCCCATATCATGTTTCATGTATGGTATCGTGAATCGTATCGTACGTTACGAAAATGAAATGAAAAATGTGGTAATATATATTTAAACATATAAAACACATAATTATTGGACAATCAAGCATGTTAGCGTGACTATATATAAAAGTAGTTATTTAAATATTATTATTGACTAAAAATAAATTTTAAAGTTAAATAGTAGCCAAAATACTCTAAATTGATTTATTAGATACTATTTTTAGTAATCTTTATGGAGTAACAAGAGAGAATGAAAATTCAGATTCACCTTTAATCTATAAAATAAAAGAGAATAATTCAAATTAACAAGTGGAGATTTATGTATCTGCTTATGGAAAGTGACGTGTGTAAAATAGAGAGATGTTCCGAAGAAGATAAAAAACTCTAAAACTTTTTATCAAAGGATTATCAAGAATATGTTTGTGCTAAAAAACCTCTTCGATTGAAATAGTAGAAGGCTTAAAAGTTTTGTTTTTACTCTTTTGAATCTACATAAAAGCTTTTTCAAGGCAGTTCCTAACTTTAAAAAGTATTGTATCGTAAGAATCACATCGAATCATATGCTACAATATCAATTTTGATTTACCTTGCGATAGATATCGAATTGTCTTCGTATTTTACGATACGTATCGCGTATCGTACGATTCTGAAACCTATGGGTAGAAGCATAACCAAGTCACCAACAGGAGATTATCAAAAGAACAATCATTCAATATGGTTCGAACAATTGAAATATTGACAGAAATGCTAGAGTGTGGAGAGGTAACTCATATGAATGGAGTCCTTCAGCACATCAGATATAGGAAAATGATGAAACAGGAATCATGTCGCAAAATCGTAGTAGTCGGCTTGGTCTATTTAAGTTGTATATAAGAGAATTGATCTTATATTAGGTAGGGTTACAGTATTAGCTGGCAGACAAAAATGTATGGCCGCTTAAAAGGAATTTGATGATATTGATCATTTCATTTATTATCATAAGGGGAAAAAATCTTATTGTATTTGGAGTTACCAATAAAGTAAAATGTTACTACATTAGTAATGTTTACCTTAGAATAAGTCGAGAGATCAGTTTGTTATCTGAAAGGTTATGCCAAGTTTTTTTTAATAGAGCCTGATGTTTTTGTTACGTGAAAGGATAATTAATTCATCTTGATTATGTATCTACTCTGATTGTTTCACTGTTGTGTGTGGCAATAGATTAGATCTATCTCGTAGATTTTATTTGGTCGTGGAAACTGTGATTTTCTAACTATCTTAATAATTATTTGGAACATATTAGCTTAACAGAACATGCCATCCATCTGTTACTTAAAATAGAATGGGCAAACCTAGCACAATTGTTGTGTTCTTTTTCAAATTCCTAATGATGACTAGATTTAAAGCATCGCCAGTGGATAATAGCTGGTCAGCCTCTTGTCATCACCTAGTTACCTGTTGAATTCTGTTGATCGAATGAATGAGTCGTTTTAGACTTCCGGGATGGTGTTTCTGTTCATTGATGACTGTTGTATTAAGATACTACCTTTCTGTTGTTTCAGCATCAGTGATTCCTAAAAGGAGGAGATTTGACTTTCTTTCAGGTATTTTCTTCCTCTTCATGATGTCTGGTTATCTATTCTTTTGTGAATAGCATCTTTAATATATGGGAAAAGTATTTACCTTAGCCAAGTTAGTAAAACCTTAGTAAAACGACGTAGTTTTGCCGTTTTCCATTTTTGGGTTTTGTATAAAAAAATATTTAATTATAATTTTTATACAAAACTAAATCATCGTTTTGTTAAGTAGTATTGGCCAAGCTCGACTAAGACATGCCTTAGATTACTTTTCCCCTTTATATATATGATGCGTCGGATTAAAAGTAGTTGGTCCAATAATTATAACCAATCATTATCATACACATCATTTTGTATTCTCTTTTTGCATCCAATCTTTTGTCACCAAAAGATTATTTTGTGTACACACACACACACACACACACACACACATATATATATATATATATATACCATTAATGCTTCGCCATCCATTCATTGTTTTTGCATATAGATTTCATTCCTGAGAAAGTGAAAGTTGAAGATGCCTTGACAGAGATACCATCAGTTGAGACATGACTGCACCGGAACCTGAATTGCAAGAGATGTTGTATGCAGTCGACTTTGGGTTAAGGATCTTGGTTGAGCAAAAGAAAGCTCTCTTTTGGGTTGTAGACTGGACCCATTGACGATTACATCTCTCCTTGAAAGCATTTTTGGCATACATCTATGTGATGTCAGTGGTAACTTATAAATTTCTGTAGTGCATTGTTCATTCTTGTAGTGAAGATGGTTGCTAATATCTTTTGGGATGTCATCGGTTATTGGTATTATTAGCCTATTAAACTCAAATGTCTGTAAAACAAATGCAGAACTGCAGAAGTATGATTCTGTAAACTTTTAGTTACCATTTGGTAGAGTTAATGCTAAAGTACTCTCTCTCTTAATTGCTTTCTGGGGACAGTTTTAGCGCTTTGACCCACCACTCAATTGTGGGAAGTGTGAAATCTACGCTTACAGCATTTATCAAGCCCAACAGAAAAAGCATGCAAATAGTTGCGCCGATACCTTTTTTCAATTTGTGACTAAACCCTTGTCCAAGATTTATATAATTATTTCAATTTGTGAACGTAACCCTGACTCAATAAATCAGTCTCCCAACTATTACTCCATCCCTCTCATAATAAATGACGTTTTAAGTGATTTTATTTATCTCAAATTATTTGACGTTTTAAAAAATTTAGGAGAATTAATTACAATTTTTTCAAAATTATCCCTCAACTCTGAAACGTCATATATTATGGGACGAATTGTTTAAATGTCATTGAAACAATCCGGTCAAATCTCGAATTCGAAATAAATCTCGGGTTTAAATCGAATCAAATTTATCCAAATAAGGCCTTAAACCACTTGCTGAGTCATCTTAGAAACAATCACACACGATCCAAAAATCTTCGTCTCTCTAACCATTGTGAGATATTATTGTTAATAATTTAATTTTAGAAATTGTTAAATCCACAACAGAAAATGTTATTTTCACAACAAAAGTGTCGCTATAAATCATATAGAGACGGTTTTCACCGTCGACCGTCGCTATACGTCTACAGCGACATTTCTGTTGTGAAAATAATAAAAAATATTGTGAATTTAACAATTCCCTTTAATTTTTTATACATAGATAAATTTTTTCTATATATTTTGATGTGAGACTCAGGTGTCCGGTCATCGAGCCAAGGTGATAAGCAACAAGAAAAGTTATAGCTGTACCAACGTCTTGTTATGTTAAATGGGTTGGTGCGGACATGTATCATTGATATCGAGCAAAAGATTTGATCCAACGAATTTATGAAATTACCCACTAGTACATTTTTTTTGAGTTCCAAATCCAAAAGAAAGTTGCTAGACTTGGGCACGACCACTCGAGGCCAATATAATCGGCAGCCATTTTTTTATTGGATCAAGTCCCTGTTTCCAAAACTTTTCAAGTCTTGGTATTAGAAAGTTCAAATTTCTTTTTGTTTGTTCGTGTATCATTTTCTGTTCGGAATAAAATTAGCACGCACAATTGTATTGTTTAATGTTTATCCGTCATGAGGGTTATTAATTTATTATGCATTTAACTGCAATTAGGTTAAAATGTTATTGTTGTCATTTCGGCTTGGATAAGGGTTGGGGACTAAGAGTATGTTTGGAATTACTTAAAAAATATTATAATTAGTGATTCTGATTATTATTTTTGTTTATATTTGGCTTTAAAAAGTAGTTTGTGTTTAGTAAATAAAAAATACTTAAATTAATAAGAAACAAAAAATATTTGGTATAAAAAAATGTTAATCACTATTTCAAGTGTAAATTACTACTACTAAAAAGGAATGTTTTGATAAATAACGATGGGTAATAGATGAAATAAATAGAGATACATTAGTAATATATTTGGTCAAACAAGATTATTAGATTTGTCAAATAATTATAACCTCTAAATTGAAACTTCTATTATTTTTATAAAAAATAATTATAAGTAATTATAAAATCAGTTTATTAAATCCTTTTTACTTCTTAAAACTAATTATAAATAAATTTGACTGCTTATAAACAATTCCAAACACCCTAAAACCCAAAAGCATGCATTGGTCTCATAAATCATAATGAACTAAACATGGTATGGCCAACCCTGGAAAACTATGGACATTTTTTTTGCAGAGTTAGCTTGCATCTCAAGTGAAGCCAATTATAGTACTCTAGACCATATTCAAGTTGAAGTCGAGTAATCATATGTCTACACCTTTATTTGCCTCAACCACCTGAGATCTCCTCTGTTTTTCCTGCTCTCCCAAGCATACTCTCTCTCTCTCTCTCACACACACAATACACTCAAAATATGATTCAAAGAAGTGAAAAGTAATTAATTAAGTTGTTCTGACTAAAATAGCAACCTCTCACCAACTTATAAATTCATTTGATCTGATGTTAAACCCATAAAAGATCCATCTCACCAAACATCATTTCTCTCCCACCTCCATAAAAACCTCCTCCCTTCTTTAATTCTCTTGAAAAACCACTCCCACTTCCACACATTCAAGCAAAACACAAGCCTCACTACAGTCATGAACACCCATTTTCTTTTCCTTCTAACATTCTCACTTCTACTTCTCTTCCAATGCACCACCACAACCCTAGCTCAGTCACCCGCACCGCCCCCGCTCCCTACCGGCCCAACCAACATCACCAAAATCCTCGAAAAGGCCGGTCAATTCACGACACTGATTCGACTCCTCGAACTCACCCAAGTGGGTGATCAAATCAATACTCAACTCAACAACTCAAACCAAGGCTTGACCATATTTGCACCCACAGATAATGCCTTCTCAGGCCTCAAATCCGGAACCCTAAATTCCCTCACGGATCAAGAAAAGGTCGAACTAATTCAGTTCCACATGATACCCTCCTTCCTTTCCACCTCACAATTCCAAACCGTGAGTAATCCAATAAGAACACAAGCCGGAGACAGCAAGGCCGGGCAGTTTCCGTTAAATGTAACGACTTCAGGGAACTCGGTGAATATATCAACAGGGATAAATACTGCAACTGTAGCTAATGCCATTTATAGTGATAATCAGCTTGTTGTGTATCAAGTTGACAAGGTGCTTCTTCCCTGGGCCTTGTTTGGGACGAAGCCTCCTGCCCCCGCCCCGAGCCTTTCCAAGAAGCCGAAGAAGTCCTTAGCCAATAGCCCAAGCTCAGATGATGGTGCCACAGCGGATGCATCCGGTGCAGTTGAGCTCAGTGGGCATGGATTGCTAGTGGGAATTATTGCTTTGGTTGCTGGATTTTACTTGTGACAATTTTTGTTGTGATTGTTGAAATGGGTTGGGATTCAGTTGTTTGGTGGTTCTCAATAATTGCATTTTTTTTGGGTTTTGTAAGAATGGTCCTCTTTTGTCATGAGATCCATTGAAGTAAATGATTGATATTTTTGTAAGAATTTTGAGTCTTTTATAAATATATGTATTTTTCTTCAAATTTACTTTATTCATCAAGCGTTGTACAATTCAAGTTATGCATTCATTTTTTTTGTTGCGAGTTACGTGAATAGATATTAGTAGTAATTTTATCAAAAATATGTGTAATAATTTTATTAGTAAGAATTTTATATATTGATAAGATTTGCAATTGTAACCTAATCTAATTTAAATTTATTACAATATGCATCACAACTCTTTGATATATTCTTTAGAGCACTAGGCATTTATAATAGCGTGAGAATTGTGATTGAAAACTTCAATCTTTATTTGCATTTGTGTTTCGTCCTTCATGAGTGTTGGGCCATGATACTTTATATAGTGGGCTGGGCCGAATGGACCTATCCATTGCATTGTATTTATTAGGTTTTGAATGTGTTGAGCCGGTTCGTTGGGCTGACCCATTAGACAAATAAGTATATTGAGTAGGCTTTGACCAGTAATGATGAAAAAGATAACAGTTGACTGTTATCTCTGTCCTCTCTCTTTGCAATGCATTAATGTGGATTGAACTTAGTCGGCCGGCGGTGGAAAACAGTGATGGGATGTAGCAGGTGAGCTGCATGCAGTCGGCTGAGGTCACCGGTAGTGGAGGGTTGTGTCAGATGGTAGTGGATGGCACGAGAAACCGAACATGAGAGTATATGTAGGCTAGGATATCACACAATAAAAGGTAACTGATATTTTTCTCTCTCAAGACACTATACTTTATTTTCCTCCATTGTTAAGCCTTGTGATCACCTGTATTGACTCTTACACCGGAGCTATCCCCCGACGGTCCAAGTTGTCAAGTTTCTGGTATTGACGTGTTTACTATACAGGATTGGACGTGCCTTACGTGATTGGGGCTCGTGGAAAGATCTTGGCGTTAACATTTGGCGCTAGAAGGAGGGCTTTTCTAGTGTTCTTGGAGTTTTCAATCACAGACTGTAGTTGCTCTACGTCGAAATCCATGGTGAAGAGTAGAACAGTTACCCCGGAGGGACAGCCGATGGTTGTAAGTTCGTCTATGCAACGAGTATCTATCAAGGATCGTTTGGGTCCTGCGAAGAGTGCTCATGATAGTACGACTTCCAAGCATGTGTCTGAGGGTTCTCGTTAGAGAGCCCATGGTGATGCTAAAAGAAGATTGGTTTTTGCTGCCGAGAAAGGACCTGACCATGGTCGGAAACGGGTAGAAGGCACACCGCCTAGAACCCGACACAGAGATGGTCAGACCGATAAGGCATCCAAGTTAGCCAAGATGACAGATGAAGCCGACAAGGCCTTAGAGGTGCTTTTGAAACAAAGGGAAGATATCGCCGAACAGATGCTTTGTATGGCGGAGTTGAGGGACGAAGCGTCTTGCTATGCTTAGTCCGAAGAACATGGTAGGCCCACAGAAAGGAGACAGAGAAGAGGAAATGAGCCTGTACACTTTGGTCATGAATATTGAGGCCGACCTCGGGATCGGAGAAGATCAAGAAGCCCTACTCCTCAGAGATCGAAGAGGGCACTCCACCCTATCGGTTCTAGGGAACATGGTCGAAGCAAACAAAGAAGCAGGTCTAGGGAGTACACGCCTGAGAATGTAAAGAAGGCACCCCGACTTGAGTGTTCTCATCACAGGGACAGAGTTCCTCGCCAAAGTGGATCGAGAAGTCACACTCCCGAGAATCCACTGAGGGCACACCGCCCTGTGGGTACTCGTCATCAAAGAAGTCTGTCAAAAGTAGGGGGTTCGAATGATAAAGGCTGGTCTACTCAGAAGAAGAGAGATTCTCCAGAGAAAGAAGTCTCTTCGCAGCCGGGAGGAGTGGAATTTTTGGTCAAGGAATTGAAGGAGCTTCGAAGCAGTTGGCCGAAGTCCAACAAGTCAAGGATACTTCGGGGAAGAAGGCGTCTTCTTTTTCCTCGGATATTCTCAAGGAGAAGGCTGACCCTACCAAGAAGTTGCCTCATATGGAAAGTTATGATGGGTCTGAGGATCCATATGACCATAGTCAGGCGTTCGACAGACTAATGGATTACTATGACTTTAGTGATGCTGCTAAATGTTATACATTCGTTACGACGCTCCGAAAAGACGCCGGATAGTGGATGTGAACTTTGCCTTCGGACTCAGTCTCATCTTGGGCAGATTTATGTGGTAAGTTTCATGCTCGTTTTGGGAGCAACAAAAGAAGGGAAAAGCCAATAGGTTCATTCGCTCAAGTTCGATAATTTTTGAATGAGTCCTTGAGCCAGTATGTGAAGCGTAGGCCAGGTGACCGATCTCAATGATTTTCAGGCTGTTGGACTGTTTCAGAACGGTCTAGATTTCGTGAAGTCGGAGAAGTTGGTGAAGAAGCTGATGTTTCACCATCCGAAGAGCCTAGCCGAAGCTTTCGATAAGGCAGAAGGCTATATAGTGGTAGAGGAGGCTATGAATAGCTTGAAGCGTCCTTCTTCGGACAGGCTGAAGAAGACGGATTGAGATAAAATCGAAGGCAGTCAGAAGAAGGGCGATGGGAATAATGACCGTTATGATGGAGGGTTCAAGAAATATAACAATAATTGGCGACAGGGAGGAGGTCGTTCGTCAATTCTAACTCAGAAGGTAAATAGGACATACACCCAACTGAACACTGATAGAGCTGTTATTCTAGATCATATTAGAAATCAACCCATCTTTGAACCACCTCGGGACAACCTTAAGCCCGGAGCTGGTAATTTTCGCAAGTACTGTGATTACCATCAGGCTTCGGGTCATGATACAAATGATTACTGCAGTTTGAAGGACTTTATTGAGAGGAAGGTTCAAGGTGGTTCCCTGGTTCAGTATGTCACAGTAAGAACGCTTCCCTAAGCCCACCAGAGGGAAAGGGGACCTGTTCAGATTGCTCAACCAGCTTAACCTGCATTAACAGCTCTTGAACAGCCAGCAAGGCATGTGGTCGATGTTATTACTGGAGGTACTTCTGGCAAAATTATTGGGAAGAAGTGTCGAGGATATCTGGATTCGGTTATGTCAGTGGCGGATACGCTTTCGAGGACTGACAGACCTTATCCAGGTACGATAATCTCCTTTACTGACGAGGATTACCCTTCGGAATCCATCGAACCCTATGAAGGAGCATTGGTGATAACTGCACAAGGTAGGTTCAGTGGACATGAAGAGGATGATGATTGACAACGAGTCTTCGGTGGATATTCTGTACGCCCATTGTGACGCCCCCAAAACAGGTATACATCACCCATTCTGAGTCGTCAATAACATGGTACAGAAACAACTACAACTTTATTAATACAACATAAAAACTGTGAGTGTAAATATAAATATTGTCATCTAGACAATATCCACACTCAAATAAGTCCTCATTACAATTATTGGTACAATATTTTACAAAAAAAATGGTGAGGACTACTAAAACAACTTCCTAGAACCTTCATTCCATACCCCGACTAGTACTTGCTACATTCTCGCCTCCTGAGAAGAAAATGGAACAACAAGGAAAAGGGCGAGCTCAACTAGCCCAGTAAAGAACATTATGACTAAGATAATATAAAACAAATTATCGTTAGTCTTCAACAGGAAAAAATCTAATAGAATACAATAGACAACAAGTTTTAAATCCATATTCGCAGCGAAAAATAATAATTCATTGAAGAGTTACGTAGAGAATGAAATCTACTATTATCTATGAATTTAAAAGTCCATCATCAGCATTTTATCCCTGTAACATCAATCAATATTCATCTTCGCACTACAGGCCAAAGATATTCATTAGTTGGTCATGTTCATCTCAATACCTGTTCATCTTTGCACTACGGGCCAAAGATATTCATCAGAAATCATTCATCTTTGTACTACAGGCCAAAGATATTCAATTATATCATCATTTAGGACTGAGGATGATGAAAAATATTTTAAAGGAAACGAATTCAGTGAAACAAAATTATAAATATTAAGGATTCGTATTTCAGCTATTCCATGTCCAAAAATACCTCATAAATAATCATAGTGGAGTAAAATTCAAGAATGATCAAAACATGGATACAATCAAAGCTAGTATCCAGAATAGATATTTTGTACAAAAAGAAGAAAATTTCATTTTTCGGTGAATAGTAACTCGTGAATAGTAACTCGTGAATAGTAACTCATGAATAGTAACCTCGACATGAAAAGTTCCAAATTTGATAAAAAGTTCAGATCAATACTTCGACATAATGATATTGAAGAAAATAATATCATTTAAGAAGAAGTAACATCCCTTACCTCGGAAAGACGGTACTTCTGACTGGAATACTAGATATAGTGCTGAAGGAAACTTGCACCGTATAGCAACACTCAAAGTATCAAATACTCACAAGAATACGCTCGATATAGAGAGAGAAATAGAGAGAAACTTGTGTTTCTGGTGTGATTTTCAATTCTAACCTAAGCACCCTATTTATAGGAAAATGCTTAGAACACCAAAGCAGAAAATTTAATATAATATTAATATATTTATCAAATTTTCCTTAGCCCACCTCTAGACATCTGATCTCAGCCCATTTATATCATATGTTAGCCCACTTAAATGCCAAAAAACGTTTTTCTTCAAAATAATAAATAAAACTTACAAAAATCAATTATTTCAGAACTTCAGAACTTCAATAATTCATAATAAATAGCCCTTTTATCAGAAAATTCGAATCTCGCAAGTTTTTATAGGAAATTCAATTCTCTACAACTTTGTAGAAGAAAGTTTTTTCAAATTCCAAACAGAAATTGACCGAAATCCACAAACGGGCGATTTTACAGTCAATAATAAATTTTCGGTCAAGAATTGTGTCCACCAACACACAAAACATGTGTTAATCATTTAATGCCACAAAAATACTCTTCCTCCTCATATACTCATATATCCCACATTCATTGTAAAAATATCACCATAAATATATATGAATTATTTTATCAGAAAAAGATAAAATATTAATTTTCAACAATTGTCACATTAAAAATTTTCTCCATCTATATCCACATAAAATCAATATTTTCCTCATCATATAAATTAATAATTAATTATACACAAATAAAATTACAGAATCATAGTACTGGCAACCAGGCCGTTCCTAGGAAAGAGGGGGCTTTCCAATAAGGATTTCTCCTTACTGGCGCGCAATTAGATGACCAAACCTCTCCTTAGACAGAACTTTCTAGACATTGCCAATAATGTTATCTAATAATATTATTCAGATAATATGAATTATTGCTCCGATAATAGAAAATACTGCGTAGTGACAATTATAAAATATCAATGTAGCAATTATTTAATCAATAAAATAAAATATTGAATAGTAATTACTGTAACCATTATTGAGTAGTGCCTTCTTACGTAAGAATCAATAATTGGTGCAATACCGTGTGCTACTGTGCAACAACGCGTATTACCGTGCTTTAACCACCGGGCATTCCAACAGTATTAACGGTAACAACTACGCCGTTATTTATAAACAACTTATTTTTGTCGTTTTCTTCATCCAATCGCTTTCCATTATGGGGCCCACAAAAGACTGCGTCGTCGTACGAATATTCTCCAACAGTAAGAATATTCCACGACCAAGCGAATATTCCCCGACAACAATGAATATTTTATAACCACTTGCTTATTTAAAATATTTGCGCTTTTTACCCATAACTAACCACATTAATCAAATCAACCCTTACTATTTCAGAATAATAAATAGAGGAAATTAAATTTCATTTATTAATAATTTGGGGTCTTACAACCTCCCCTTCTTATGAAATTTCGTCCTCAAAATTGACATACGTACCTAGTGTTTCAAAAAGATGAGGATACCTCGCTTTCATTTCCGTTTCCAACTCCCAGGTCATTTCCTCAATAGCATGGTTTCTCCACAAAACTTTAACTTGTGGTATGACCTTCGTGCGTAGGACATGCTCCTTCCTATCCAAGATCTTGAAAGGTACCTCCTCGTACGTTAAGTCTTCGGCTATCTCATCCGGTTCTAACTCAATAACGTGGTTCGGGTCTTTCACATATTTACAAAGCACAGATATATGAAAAACATTATGAACACGAGACATACTTGGAGGTAACGCGAGTCTATAGGCCACATTTCCTACTCGGTCAAGAATCTGAAATGGACCAATAAATCGTGGATTAAGCTTTCCTCTCTTCCCAAATCTTGTAACTCCTTTCCATGGAGCTACATGTAATAATACATGATCCCCAATGTCAAATTCTACGTCCTTTCGATGAAGATCCACATAACTCTTTTGTCGATCCTGTGCCGTTTGTATACGTTGTCGAATCTTTTGGATCTTCTCTGTAGTCATTCGTACCAACTCTGGTCCCAATAACGTTGCTTCTCCCACCTCATCCCAACATACTGGAGAGCGACACTTTCGTCTATTCAATGCTTCAAAGGGAGCCACACCTATACTTGCCTGATAACTGTTGTTGTAGGAGAATTCCACCAATGGTAGGTACTTATCCCAACTTCCTTTGAAATCTAAGACACAAAGTCTTAATAGATCTTCAAGAGTTTAAATAGTCCTCTCTGATTGCCCGTCCGTTTGAGGATGGTATGCCGAACTGAACCATAAATCTGTGCCCATAGCTTTTTGCAAACTAACCCAAAATCTTGAAGTGAATCTTGGGTCACGATCCGAAACTATGGATACTGGCATGCCATGTAACCTTACAATCTCATTCACGTACATACTAGCAAGACGTTCAAGGGAATAAGTCTCCCGTATCGGCAAGAAATGAGCAGACTTGGTTAATCTATCAACTATAACCCAAATAGCATTTATGCCTTGAGAAACCGTGGGAATACCCGTAACGAAATCCATGGTAATGTGTTCCCACTTCTATTTCGGAATCTCAAGTGGTTGCAATGGACCCTTTGGTACTTGATGCTCCGCCTTTACACGTTGACAAGTTAAACACCTCGAGATAAACTTTGCAATCTCTCTCTTCATATTGTTCCACCAAAATGTATGTCGAAGATCACGATACATTTTAGTACTTCCAGGATGGATTGCAAATGGTGTATTATGTGCCTCCATCATGATCTTGTACTTTAAATCAGAATCGTTAGGAACACAAAGTCTGGAGTGGACTCGAAGTATTCATTCTTCATCGATTCTTGCTTCTAGAATAGCACCTTCTTGCACTTTCTTCTTCATACGCATCAGCTCCGGGTCTGTAGCTTGAGTAACTTTAACTTTATCGATTAAAGTTGGTTCTACGCATATACTTGACATCATCGCACTCGTTCCTGCATATGATCTTCTACTCAACGCGTCAGCTACCACGTTTGCTTTTCCAGGATGGTATTGAATAGTGTGGTCGTAATCTTTCAACAGCTCGAGCCAACGTCGTTGCCGCATGTTGAGTTCTTTTTGAGTGAAGAAATATTTGAGGCTTTTATGGTCTGAATATATCTCCACTTTCTCCCCATATAGATAGTGCATCCAGATCTTTAGCGCGAAAACGACTGCTGCCAACTCTAGATCATGAGTAGGATAATTCCTCTCATATTCTTTAAGTTGTAGCGAGGCATAGGCTATGACTTTCTCACGTTGCATGAGAACACATCCTCACCCTTTGCCTGAAGCATCGCTGTAGATAACAAATCCAACCGAACCATATGATATTGTCAGAACAGGTGCCGAGATGAGTCTTCTCTTAAGCTCTTGGAAACTCTTCTCGCATTCTTTGCTCCATACGAATTTGATATCCTTCCGAGTCAGTTGAGTTAACGGGGTAGCGATTCGAGAAAACCCTTCTACGAATCTTCGATAATAACTAGCTAAGCCCAGAAAGCTACGTACATCGGTCACCGTCTTCGGTTGCTCCCAGCTTTGTATTGCTTCAATCTTCGCCGGGTCCACAGATACTCCATGTTTTGACACCACGTGTCCTAGGAATGCAACTTCCTCCAGCCAGAACTTGCATTTCCTCAATTTAGCATATAGCTTATTTTCACGCAGCCTTTGGAGTACCAGCTTCAGATGGTGCTCATGATCTTCACGACTTTTGGAATATATGAGGATGTCATCAATAAAGACAACAACGAACTGATCCAAATAATCCTTAAATACTCGGTTCATCATATCCATGAAAGCCGTAGAAGCATTAGTCAATCCAAAAGACATGACTAAGAATTCATAATGCCCGTACCGAGTTCTAAAGGCAGTCTTCGGAATATCCTCAGTTTTAACCTTCAGCTGATGATATCCAGAACGAAGATCGATTTTTGAAAAGAATTGTGCTCCTTGTAACTGGTCAAACAGGTCATCAATACGAGGTAGCGGATACCTATTCTTGATGGTGACATGGTTTAATTCCCGGTAATCGATACAAAGTCGCATACTCCTGTCTTTCTTCTTTACAAATAAAACAGGAGCACCCCAAGGAGATGTACTAGGACGAATGAAACCGATGTCCAACAACTCTTGTAGTTGGACTTTTAACTCTTGAAGTTCAATAGGAGCCATTCGATATGGGGTTTTAGAAATGAGCTTTGTACCAGGTTCAAGATCAATAAAGAATTCAACTTCACGTTTTGGGGGTAGACCAGGAAGTTCTTCAGGAAATACGTCAGAAAAGTTACTAACAACAGGAATATTATTCAAATTTGACGTGTCTTTATTCAAATCCATAACATGGGCTAAGAAAGCTTGACATCCGTTTTTCAATAAACGAATGGCTTTATGACTTGATATGACAGTGATTGATTTTAATGGCTTTGTTGCTTGAATTCGAACAACAGGTTGATTAGGAATATGAAAACTAACCACCTTACGAAAACAATCAATTTTGGCATGATAAGTAGTTAACCAATCAATTCCTAAAATCACGTCAAATGCAAGTATCTTTAAAGAGATAAGGTCAACAGGTAAGGTGATGGTGCCAACTTGGATCAAACAAGATTTATAAACAGTGGATGTGATGAAAGTTTCCCTTAACGGAGTCTCCACAGATAAATCAAAGTCTAATTTCTCCGGAGTTAAGTTTAAACGTTGAGCACAAGCAGGAGAAATAAATGAATGGGTAGCACCGGTATCTAGTAAGGTATAAACTTCACATGAATTTATGATTAGCTTACCCGTGATCACCTCGTTTGGGTTCCTCGCATGTTGACCAGTCACGATAAACGCTATTCCAGGAACCGTTGACTTTGACTTTTCTGGGGCAGCCTTTTGAGTCACCGTCCCTGCTGAACTTGGTTTTGCCACCGTACAATCTCGAGCAATATGTCCTTCCTTTCCATAATTATAGCATGCCTTGAACTGTTGTGGACAGTTTGGGCTGATATGTCCCTCTTTTCCACATTTATAGCATATGACCGGTGGTCGTTCTCCTCCCTTGGAACCAGTTGCTGCTGGTGCTGACGTCTTCGTATTATCATTGTTGAATCTCCTCTTTTTAAAATTTCCTCCCGACTCGCTTCTTCTATTTTCATAGCCACGATTACCACCAGAGTGGTTGCCGTTCTTGTCTGTATTTTTCTTTCTCCGCTGGTTATCATTGTTCTGATGACTGTTGTCACCGGTATGATCCTGGTTGTGGTCCCTCGGTTGACCATACTCGTTATCTCGCTCTAATAATTGAGCCATACGTTCCTCATTCTCCACCAAATGAGGTGCAAACCTGGACAACTCTGCAAATTTCGCCTCGTACTGGGACACCGTCATGTTGTTCTGCTCCAGTCTAATAAACTCCACTTCCTTTATATGACGAACACTTTCAGGAAAGTATTTGTCATTGAACAGTTTCTGAAATGTCTCCCAAGACATGCTGAGTGCGGCTGGATGGGTACGTTTCACAGACTCCCACTAGTAGTCTGCCTCGCCACGGAACATAAAGGTGGCGAATGGAACCTTCTGCTCCTCCGTGCATCCCAAGACATCGAATATCTTGGTAATTTGCTTGACCCACGTTTCCGCCATGATCGGATCCGGCTTTCCCTTAAATTTTGGTGGTCCCAACTCTTTGAACTGCTTGGCTGTGACCAGCTGTGCGTTGCCATTGTTTTTTCCTATATTTTGAACAGGAATCTCCTTCGTCTGGTTTTGCATGAACCGCAAAAAGCTTCTAAACATCTCATCGTTCATCGTCTGCTCAGTGGTGTTGTTCACAAGAGGAACATTGCCAGCCTGTTGCACGTTCTCCTCGTTGGTGAGTACATGTGTCTCCACGGTTTTATTTACTCCACTGTTAACATTCTCAGTCGACATTCTCAAATACTGCCATAAAACAAGAGTTAATTTAACAAATTAACAAATCACATAATATCCCTATATTATGACCGACCAACAAATAAGCTTAGGTAGGACATACTAGCGAAGGATTTACTCGTCTCTCCCCTCCTAGTTCTATTTCCCGATCTCCGCCAGAGATCATATCCCTAAGCTCTGATACCAACTGTGACGCCCCCAAAACAGGTATACATCACCCATTCTGAGTCGTCAAGAACATGGTACAGAAACAACTACAACTTTATTAATACAACATAAAAACTGTGAGTGTAAATACAAATATTGTCATCTAGACAATATCCACACTCAAATAAGTCCTCATTACAATTATTGGTACAATATTTTACAAAAAAAATGGTGAGGACTACTAAAACAACTTCCTAGAACCTTCATTCCATACCCCGACTAGTACTTGCTATATTCTCGCCTCCTGAGAAGAAAATGGAACAACAAGGAAAAGGGTGAGCTCAACTAGCCCAGTAAAGAACATTATGACTAAGATAATATAAAACAAATTATCGTTAGTCTTCAACAAGGAAAAATCTAATAGAATACAATAGACAACAAGTTTTAAATCCATATTCGCAGCGGAAAATAATAATTCATAGAAGAGTTACGTAGAGAATGAAATCTACTATTATCTATGAATTTAAAAGTCCATCATCAGCATTTTATCCCTGTAACATCAATCAATATTCATCTTCGCACTACAGGCCAAAGATATTCATTAGTTGGTCATGTTCATCTCAACGCCTGTTCATCTTTGCACTACGGGCCAAAGATATTCATCAGAAATCATTCATCTTTGTACTACAGGCCAAAGATATTCAATGATATCATTATTTAGGACTGAGGATGATGAAAAATATTTTAAAGGAAACGAATCCAGTGAAACAAAATAATAAATATTAAGGATTCGTATTTCAGCTATTCCATGTCCAAAAATACCTCATAAATAATCATAGTGGAGTAAAATTTAAGAATGATCAAAACATAGATACAATCAAAGCTAGTATCCAGAATAGATATTTTGTACAAAAAGAAGAAAATTTTATTTTTTGGTGAATAGTAACTCGTGAATAGTAACTCGTGAATAGTAACTCATGAATAGTAACTCCGACATGAAAAGTTCCAAATTTGATAAAAAGTTCAGATCAATACTTCGGCATAATTATATTGAAGAAAATAATATCATTTAAGAAGAGGTAACATCCCTTACCTCGGAAAGACGGTATTTCTGACTAGAATACTAGATATAGTGCTGAAGGAAACTTGCACCGTATAGCAATACTCAAAGAATCAAATACTCACAAGAATACACTCGATATAGAGAGAGAAATAGAGAGAAACTTGTGTTTCTGGTGTGATTTTCAATTCTAACCTAAGCACCCTATTTATATGAAAATGCTTAGAACACCAAAGCAGAAAATTTAATATAATATTAATATATTTATCAAATTTTCCTTAGCCCACCTCTAGACATCTGATCTCAGCCCATTTATATCACATGTTAGCCCACTTAAATGCCAAAAAATGTTTTTCTTCAAAATAATAAATAAAACTTCCAAAAATCAATTATTTCGGAACTTCAGAACTTCAATAATTCATAATAAATAGTCTTTTTATCAGAAAATTCGAATCTCGCGTGTTTTTATAGGAAATTTAATTCTCTACAACTTTGTAGAAGAAAGTTTTTCCAAATTCCAAATAAAAATTGATCGAAATCTACAAACGGGCGATTTTACAGTCAATAATAAATTTTCGTTCAAGAATTGTGTCCACCAACACACAAAACATGTGTTAATCATTTAATGCTACAAAAATACTCTTCCTCCTCATATACTCATATATCCCACATTCATTGTAAAAATATCACCATCAATATATATGAATTATTTTATCAGAAAAAGATAAAATATTAATTTTCGACAATTGTCACATTAAAAATTTTCCCCATCTATATCTACATAAAATTAATATTTTCCTCATCATATAAATCAATAATTAATTATACACAAATAATATTACAGAATCACAGTACTGGCAACCAAGCCGTTCCTAGGAAAGAGGGGGCTTTCTAATAAGGATTTCTCCTTACTGGCGCGCAATTAGATGACCAAACCTCTCCTTAGACAGAACTTTCTAGACATTGCCAATAATGTTATCTAATAATATTATTCAGATAATATGAATTATTGCTCTGATAATAAAAAATACTGCATGGTGGCAATTATAAAATATCAACGTAGCAATTATTTAATCAATAAAATAAAATATTGAACAGTAATCACTGTAACCATTATTGAGTAGTGCCTTCTTACGTAAGAATCAATAATTGGTGCAATACCGTGTGCTACTGTGCAACAACGCGTATTACCGTGCTTTAACCACCGGGTATTCCAACAGTATTAACGGTAACAACTACGCCGTTATTTATAAACAACTTATTTTTGTCGTTTTCTTCATCCAATCGCTTTCCGTTATGGGGCCCAGAAAAGACTGCGCCGTCGTACGAATATTCTTCGACAGTAAGAATATTCCACGACCAAGCGAATATTTCCCGACAACAATGAATATTTTATAACCACTTGCTTATTTAAAATATTTACATATTTTACCCATAACTAACCACATTAATCAAATCAACCCTTACTATTTCAGAATAATAAATAGAGAAAATTAAATTTTATTTATTAATAATTTGGGGTCTTACACCCATGCTTATCAGAGGATGCATCTGGATGGGTGAAAGATGGAGGTCGGGTAGGAGGCTCCTTTATATGGATTCAGCAATGATCCCGTCAAAGTAGTAGGAACTATTGAGCTACCGATCATCTTCGATATTTCTCTACAACAGGTAGAAATATTGTGTAAATTTGATGTTGTGCATGTAGATTCTGCCTACAACGCCATTCTGGGGAGACCTACTCTGACTGCTCTATAAGCTGTAACCTCAATTCCTAATTTCAAAATCAAATTTCCAACGACTTATGGAGTTGGTGAGGTGACCGGGGATTTAGATCTAGCCAGACGCTGCTATCGGAATGCTGTGATTGCTTCGGGCGTAGGAGTTAGTAAGAAGAAACAGAATATGACAATAGAGATCGAGCCCTTCATCGAAAGCAGCTCAGAACCATTGGTCATGCCAGCTGGAGAGAAAGAAGAGTTCGAGCTAATCCCTGGCAAGAAGGACAAGACAGTGAAGATAGGTTCGGGTCTACCGGAATCTCTCCGGACGAACCTTATAGAGGTCCTACGATGTTATACAGATATCTTCGCATGGGAGCCCAATGATATGCCCGGGGTGAGTCGAAAAATTACAGAGCATCGGCTGGAGGTGGACCCATCCAAGAAGCCAGTTCAGCAGAAGAGGCAGATTTTTACATCAGAGCGACAAAGGATTATTGATGAAGAAATCGTCAAGTTGCTGGCTGCAGACTTCATTTTTGAGATAGACTACCCGGAGTGGATGGCGAACGTGGTCTTAGTCCAAAAACAGAATGGAAAGTGGCGAGTCTGCATCGACTACACAGACTTGAATAAGGCTTACCCAAAGGACTTCTATCCTCTATCCCACATCGATCAGCTCATCGATGCGACTTCGGGGTATGCCTTAGTTAGTTTTATGGATGCTTTTTCTGGTTATCATCAAATTTCTATGTGTAAGAAGGATATATCGAAGACGGCGTTCATCACGCATCGTTCGGTGTATGCCTATAAAAAGATGACGTTTGGCTTGATCAATGCGGGAGCCACGTACCAGAGAATGATGAACTTCGTATTCAGACACCAGCTGGGTAGGAATATGGAAGTGTACGTCGATGACATGATCGTCAAGAGTATGATTGTACAGAAGCACTTGGACGATTTAGGAGAATGCTTTCAGACGGTCCGTCATCACAATTTGAGGCTAAATCCGACCAAGTGCACCTTTGGTCTTGGTGCTGGTAAATTTCTGGGTTATCTAGTAAGTTAGAGGGGTATTGAAGCCAATCCAGAGAAGATCCAAGCTATTCTGAACATGAAGACTCCTCAGTCATTCAAAGGGCCGAAGAATGCGAAGACGTTCCAGTGGACTTCGGAATGTGAAGACGCTTTCCAAAGCATAAAAATGTATTTGTCTTCGACGCCTTTGCTGGTGATGTGACGTCCCCAAAATAGGTCCATTCCATCCAACCCATTCTGAGTCGCCAAATACATGGTACAGAAAATAACTACAACTTTATTACAACAATTGCCGTGCAAAATACAACTACACATATGCTGTGAGTTTGTATACAAATATATACCAAATGTGACACATGTCCCAACCGTGGACAGCACCTCACAGTGGCACCTTACATAAAGGTACAATCAAAAACTATTTTAGAAACTATAATATTTAGGAAGTGCTCAAGGAAACCTTCGTACATGGGAGGCCATGCGTCTAGGTTATGATAGATATTATATGGCCACAGAATTATCCTTGGTTGACCCAATAGACATCTTGTATGATAGTGACAAAACACCCTTCCAACGTTGGGTTTGCCTCACCCTATTTGATTCACCAAATATAACTACTAAATGATGACCACCGTTCTATTCCCCTGTTATCCCCCGCTCGACTCAGCTACACTTTTATTACCTGAAAGGAATTGTAAAGCAAAGGGGTGAGCACAACTAGCTCAGTAAAGAATACTATGACTAAAGATAAATAAATTATCAATAGTCTTCATCAGTAATAAATCAGAGATTTAGAACATATGGTAGATGATAAAAATTTCAACCATAGTTGCAGCGGAACGAGCAATCCATTAGAAGAGTCAAATAGACTACAAAGTCTGTTATCTTCTCCATGTTAAAAATCCACCAACAATATTTTATCCCTGTAACATCACTCAACAGTTCCTTTCTACAATCATATAAATAACTCATAATCATAATTGTGATTCTAAATTTTTCTTCGCACCCAGGACGAAGAATATTTTCATCACCTATCTTTACCTGAAACATCAAAGATCATGGTTATACCAAATCACAGTTCCTGTTCATAATCATGCTAATAAATCTATCTTCGCACTACGGCCAAAGATATTCATCAACAAATCATCTTTGCACTACGGGCCAAAGATATTCAACAACAGTTCATCTTCGCACTACAGGCCAAAGATATTCATCAATAATTCATCTTTGCACTACAGGCCAAAGATATTCTTCAACAGTTCATATTTGCACTATAGGCCAAATATATTAATATCTCAAAGAAATATATAATCATTTCAGAATTTATATAAATAATAATTATAACCATGTTGATCATTTCACCTTTATACTTAAGCTAAGGATATTCAATTATAAATTCAATGGTCATGATCATACCAGTCAACAATTCAACTTTGCACTACTGGCCAAAGAGAACTCATAGTCATGATCATACCAATAATCTACCCATCTTTACACTCAAGTCAAAGAGAAATATAATCATTAGGGTTATAAAAATGTTATTTATAATAGTAAAATCAATATAATCAAAATATCTGGATTTAATCTCAAGAGTAATATTCATAAATTAACTATAATTTGGTTAGAAAAAGAAACTAATTTTGTCATGAATAGTAACTCGTGAATAATAACTCATGAATAGTAACTCGTGAATAGTAACTCATGAATAGTAATTCATGAATAGTAACCCCGACACAAAAAGGTAGAAATTCCACAATAAAATCCATACCAATATTTCGGCATAATGATATTGAAAGAATAATATTTCTTAACCTTATAAACAATTTATTTAAATTGTTTACACTTTACTAATTAATGTATTTAATCATCATAAAATGTCAACTCTTAAGATTTCATCACCAATAACCAAAACCTTCATAAAAAATCTGCATATAACTCATATATGATTCTCAAGCCATAAAATTATATTTTCTAATTTTCTTACTTCACATAACATATTTAATTCATTTACTCATAACTAGACCATTTTCATGAAAAATACCAAATCAGTCCCAAAAATATTTCTTTTCTGGAATTTTACAGAATATAGTCCTATATTGAACATATATTTTTTCTGGAATTTTTAAAATACATTTACTATTTTTTATATGGCCAAAATTACGAAATATTTAGACATTTATCATAAATTGTATTTTTATCCAAAAATTCCGAAATTTACAGAGTATACTTCTATCATATACATGTACTCCCAATAAAAATTTCATCAATTTTGGAGTAAACCACAAGGAGTTATAAGAGTTTTCTTTTAAAATAGTCTTTTCTCATAAAATTTATAACTCTTAATCTATACATCCAAAAATCACTATTTTTGGACACAATCAATAAAACTCATCAAAATATTATTTCGAATTTTTCCAGAATTTTCTGAAGGTCAGAAGAATTACGAACTGAAAAACATAATAACTCATAAAATCCTTTACTATCCCTTACCTCAAAAGTGCAGTATTTCTGACTGGAATGCAAAGTCGAAGGAAACTTGCACTGAATAGCAACTCTCAAAGTATCTAAATACTCACAAAATATGCTTCATAACATAGAGAGAGAAAGAGAGAAAGAGAGAAAGAGAGAAAGCTTATGTTTCTGGTGTGATTTTCAATTCTAACTTAGCCCTCTATTTATAGGAAAATGTTAGCACGCCGAAGCAGACTTAACCTGCAACCTGATGGCTTTACCTGCTACTATTCCCACCCACTACATTTGAATAAAAATCTCAGCATATTTCTTCACCAACCAAGAGTGGGGCCCACCAATTCTAGAATTTTTTACCAAAATGATAAATTCTGAAAATTCAACAATTTCTGAACCAGTCATCTCGTAAAATTCATAATAAATCATACGTTCATTTTTAACGGTTCAAAATTTATGGACATATACTCAACTTATATATGTATAACATATCCAAAAATTACCACGATCCAACGGTCGGATTAAAAATTATAACCCCCGCAAAATATCTCAAAAACCCTAATTTTTAATACCTCCATTCCGACAAAAATACTGATAAAAACCTCAATATTAACTCCTTCATTTTTAACCACAAAAATATATCCCTCATTTATATCCACATAAAATAAATATTTCCTTATCATATGAATCAATAATTAATTATTCACAAATAATATTACAGAGTCACAATTATGACAACCAGGCCGTTCCCAGGAAAGAGGAGGCTTTCCAATAAGGATTTCTCCTTACTGGCGCGCAATCAGATGACCAAACCTCTCCTTAGACAGAACTTTCTAGACATTGCCAATAATGTTATCTAATAATATTATTCAAAAAATATGAATTATTGATCTGATAATGGGAAATACTGTGCAGTGACAATTATTGAATAACAATAATATAAAATTTCAACGTAGCAATTATTGAATCAATAAAATAAAATATTAAACAGTAATTACTGTAACAATTATTGAGTAGTGCCTTCTTACGTAAGAATCAATAATTTCAAAAATACTGTGCAATACCGTGTGCTACTGTGCAATAACGCGTATTACTGTATTTTAACCACCGGGTATTCCAATAGTGTTAACGGTAATAACTACGCCGTTATTTTAAAAATCTCAATTTTGTCGTTTTCTTCATCCGCCAGTTATTCTATTATGGGGCCCATAAATGACTGCGCCGTCGTACGAATATTTTCCGACAAAGAATATTCCACGACTAAACGAATATTCCCCGACAGTAATGAATATTTTATAACCACTTGCTTATTTTAAAAAAAATTCATATATCACCCTTAACTTTAACATTTATCAATTTAACCATTTACTGAATAGTAATTATAAGAAAAATTGAATACTTTTATTTCATAAAATTCGGGGTCTTACAGGTGAAGCCCGCTCCTGTTGAGCCCTTGTATTTGTACTTAGCAGCTAGTTCGTTGGCAGTAGGAGCAGTTTTGGTGCGAGAAGTTGGGGGTAAGAAGCACCCGGTTTACTATGTAAGCCACGTCCTTAGGGATGCTGAAACAAGGTACCCGAACCTTGAAAAGTTTGCCTTTGCTTTGATGATAGCTAGTCGAAAGCTTAGGCAATATTTTTAAGGTCGGTTGTTGATGGTATATACGGATCAGCCTCTGAAGAAGGTTCTGTGCAAGCCTGAGGTTTCGGGAAGATTAGCTGCTTGGACAATGGAGTTGTCTCAATTTTTTATCGAGTATCATCCCCGGGCGGCTATTAAGGGGCAGGCCTTGACTGATTTCATGATTGAGTGTTCGTTTTCTAAAACTGATGATAACTTAGGAGAAGCCGAAGGGTCGAACAAAGTGGTTGCAGTTCTTCAGCAGAAGCAGAACTCTTGGACGCAATATGCAGATGAGTCTTCTACTTCGGGCATCAGTGGAGTAGGAATTATCTTAACAAGTCTGGAGGGATTCAAGGTACAGTAGGCCATCAGATTCGGGTTCAGGGTAACGAATAACGAGGCAGAATATGAGGCGGTGCTAGCAGGGTTATGACTGGCTAAGAGTCTTGAAGTTCAAAGAATAGTCATCTTCAGTGACTTTCAGTTGGTTGTCAAGCAAGTCTCAGGAGAATATGAAGCTCGAGGTTCGAGAATGGTCAAGTACCTGACAGAGTTGAAGGATCGGCTTCAATATTTCCTATCATATGAGTTTTAAGGGGTCGAACGTAACGACAATTCTATAGCCGATGCACTGTCAAAATTGGCTACTACTGATGCGAATATTTTAGATGGGCCTGTTTATTTGGAAATTTTGCAGCAGCCTAGTGTCCAGCATGAATCGATAATGTATGTTGAGCGTTTCAACTGCTGGTTGACTCCATATCTGGAGTATCTGGCAGATGACATCCTTCCTTCAGATTAGATGCTGGCCAAAAATGTAAAGTACAAGAGTGCTAACTTCGTTCTTATTGACGGGGATCTGTATCGAAGAGCTTTTTCGTCTCCTTTATTGAAATGTTTGGTTCCATCCGAAGCTGAATATGCTCTTCGAGAGGTTCACGAAGGAATCTGTGGTGACCATATGGCTGCTAAGTCATTAGCCTACAAAGTACTTCGGCAAGGGTACTATTGGCCTACGATCTTCAAAGAAGCTACAGAGTATGTCAAGAAGTGTCAGAAGTGCCAGCTCAACAGTCTGATCCTGCATCAGCCACCAGAAGAGCTATACTCGATTCTATCTCCTATACTCTTTGCTGTCTGGGGGGTAGATATACTGGGTCCATTGCCGAAAGCAAAAGGTCAGGTCAGTTTTGTTATAGTCGCCATTGATTATATGACCAAATGGGTTGAAGCGAAGCCACTTAGATTCATCACTGAACAGGAGTGTTTGAAATTTTTAAAGGAATCTGTAGTGTTTTGTTTCGGCATTCTGAAGGTGGTAATATCAGACAACGGATGCCAGTTTGTGGGATCAAAGTTTGAGGCATTTTTGAAGGAGCTGGGGGTTCAGCATAGAAAGACTTCAGTAGCTCATCCACAGTCTAACGGGCAGGTAGAGGTGACCAACAGAACGCTTCTGAATGGGATCAAGCGTAGATTAGATGAAGCTAAAGAAAGATGGCCAGAGGAGCTGCTCAGTGTATTATGGGCTTATCGGACTACACCGAGGACGACTACGGGAGATTCACCTTTCAGGCTGGCCTATGGTACTGATGCCTTGGTCCTAGTTGAAATTGGATCTATGAGTCTTCGGGTCAGTCAGTTTAAGGAGATGTACAATGACGAAGGGCTGAAGGTCAACATGGATTTACTAGAAGAAGTTAGAGAGACAACTTTGATAAAGTTGGCAGCATATCAGCGAAGAGTAGCTAAGCACTACAACAAAGGGGTAAAACTTCGAAGGTTTGAAATAGGAGATTTTATCCTCAGGGAAGTCGAAGCGTCTACACCTCAGAATTTGGGAAAACTGATGCCGAACTAGGAAGGGCCTTATGAAGTTATTGCAGTACCGAAGCCAGTGACTTATCGGTTGAGGGCATTGGATAGGTCAGAAATAAAGAATACTTGGCACGCTGGAAGGCTTCGAAAGTATTTTCAGTAATGTCAGTCTACCAGAGTCTGTAAATATTTGATTCGTCATCAATAAAAGATCTTTTTTCTCAATTGATCTTCTGTTCGTTACTGATCAGTTCATCGGTGTAGGGAGGTTTGGGTGGACTTGCTGACCATTCGATGGTAGCCTATTTGGTAGGTGGACCTTATGATTTTGTTAGGCCCCAAGTGGTAAACAAATTTCATGGATGTAAGGAGGTTCGGGTGGATTCGACGACCATTCGATGGTAGCCTATTTGGTAGGTGGACCTTATGAATTTGTTATGCCCCGAGTGGTAAACAAATTTTATGGATGTAGGGAGATTCGGGTGGACTTGCTGACTATTCGATGGTAGCCTATTTGGTAGGTGGACCTTATGAATTTGTTAAGCCCCGGGTGGTAAACAAATTTTATGGATGTAAGGAGGTTCGGGTGGACTCGCTGACCATTCGATGGTAGCCTATTTGGTAGGTGAACCTTATGAATTTGTTAGGTCCTGAGTGATAAACAAATTTCATGGATGTAAGGAGGTTCGGGTGGACTCGCTGACCATTCGATGGTAGCCTATTTGGTAGGTGGACCTTATAAATTTGTTAGGCCCCGAGTGGTAAACAAATTTCATAGATGTAAGGAGGTTCGGGTGGACTCGCTGACCATTCGATGGTAGCCTATATGGTAGGTGGACCTTATGAATTTGTTAGGCCTCGAGTGGTAAACAAATTCCAAATGGTATAAGGAGGTTCGGCTGGATTAATCTTTTACAAGATCTGTCTCTCACTTCGGTAACGATAAGTGTTGCATTACTTTCTTACCTTATTTTGTTTAAGTGTTGAGTTCGGATTGTATAATTATTGATCTTAACTGTTATATGATTTACTTGATTAAAAGTTTAAGTTAAGAAGCTTGTACATTTTTCAAGCTAATTGATACTGAATTATTGACAAGAAATAAATTACATAGAAGTCATAAGGAATAAAGTTGATATTTCATTGGTTAAACTGTCTACATAAAAAGATAGAAATTTTAACAAAAATCCTAAGCTTTGGAAGAAGAGATATCATTTTCAGGCATTGTCTTCACCATCTGAAGAGTCAAGAAGAGCTGGATCTACCTTGGCTGCGACTAGCTTTGTTTTGCCTCGGCTTCGGTAGATCTCAGAACCTTCAGAGTACATACGAACAATTTCTTCGTTCAGCTCGTCGGATATCCGGTAGTCTTCTTGAATTTGCTTACGAAGTTCTTCAGTCAGAGGCGGACCTAGGTCTCGAAGGGCCCGGAGCTCCCGAAGTTCTTCCTCAAACTTTTGACGTCTCTTCAGATGACGTGCTTCCTTAGTCTCGAGCTTGTTGACTTGTTTGGCCAGGCTCTGATTAGTTTGAACTAGCTTTTCGTTCTTCGTCATCATTATTTCGTTCCTTTGGACTAGGTCTACATTCATATTGACAATTTCATGGTGATTGGCCTTGGTAGTCTTCAGCTCTTCCTTGGTCTGATCTAAGTCTTTTCGAAGGCATTCATTGTTGAAAAGCGCAATATCAAGGTCACTCATTTCTTTCGCCAAAGCCGACTTCAGTATGGCATTTTCTTTTCGTACAGCCTCCTCTTCGGCTTCGGCTTCTTTATATCTCGAACGTAAACGTCCAAAGATGGCGTTCGCCTGCATATGTTCAGTGTTAGCTAAACAAGTCTATACTTGAGCAAAAGACTATATGAGCAAAATATTGAAAAGTTACCTTCGCCAGGAATTTCATTCCTTCATCAATTAAATCCATGAATGAGCTGTTGCCAAATCGATGGTCGTCAGTGTCCCGGACGAAGGCATCATAGAGGTTGAAGGGGAAGTTGGCATTGAATTCGGGCCATAAAGTCGGTGATGCCATGGCCTCATTTCGAAATTCGAAAGAAGAGGGTATCGAGGGAGAAGGTACGGGTCGTTCATGAGTTGGTAATGAATCAGTGTAAATGTTTTCAGGAGATGGGGATCGAACGTGAGAAGTTTCATATGGTGGTGACTGGACAAGTGTTGAACTTGGTTGACTATCAAAAGGTTGCTTTCTTTTACGGGAAAGTGAGGGGATGGGCTCGATTTGCTCGTCATCATCAGAAACTTGGATCTCCACGAGGATTGTTGGGGGAAGATCGGCTGTGGAGGGAGGCACCCTGTGACGAACGAGAATTTTGTAATTTAATTTTAATATTTATTGAATTAAATAAATATTTTTCGATGATTTAATTATTAGATTTAATAATTAATCGATGCAATTGTGGTAGATTAATTTAATTTTATGTGTTACATTTATTAAATTAATGTAGAGAATTTTTATGATTCAAGTACGTGATTATGTGAGCTTATTGAATTAAATGAAATAATTTAATTAAGCATGATGTTATTTAATTAATTTAATTATTAATTAGAGAATTAATAAATTGACATTATTTATTAATGAGATAATTGAATATATGATTATGTGAATTTACGAGTAATTATTATATTTTATTTAAAGTAAATTAAATAAAATATGGGATTTATTTTATAAAGAGGGTGACATTTTCAAACTATATGATAAAAGGTTTATTAAAATAATGAGTTTTGAACCTAGTTTGTTAGCCAAATGAGGCCTTAGGAGGAGTTGGGGACAGTTAAACCACGAATGGAATAACTGACCTCAACTCTGCGCTTAAAGGCTCAGTTGAGTTTAACTTACGTATTTTTAGAACCAGAGAGTTTGCAGAGAGAGTTGGAGAAATCTTTGAGAGAGATTGTGTGTACTGTGATTGAAATAGAGAGAATTGTCATCCTTACTCATCTACGCTTTGGGTAATCTATTCTTTCCCAAATTCTATTTCTACGTCTTTTTAAAGTTTTCATAATTATGGCTTAAGTCCTCTGTAGAGTTTCTATGGTTGAATAGGGTAACAATTATGAGTATAAATGTAATCATAAGAGTAGCTTAACATGTTTTATATATATATTGCATGATCCCATACCCTAAGTGTAGTAATCTGATGACTTGTTATTTCAAAATAAGCAGAGTACGTGATTTGGCCATATGGCCTTATATGTGATAATTGATGTATTGATTATATATTATCCCTAAATTTTACACCCTTATATTATTGAGCATGTTAATACGAAGTGATCAAGCCTTAAACGAACGGATTCGGTGTTATAACGAATCCGTAGTGTTAAATTATATGTTTATGTTCGAAATCCTCAAGAACATCAAGAACAACCCATTTTTTTTACATGATTTAATTCTGTGATTAAGTGTTCTAAATGGTTAAAATCACTTTATATATGTTGTATTATGAATATACATGAACTATAACTTGTGGGTATGTCTAATTTTGAGTAGAAAATAAGAAATTGGGAGAAATTGGCATGTTCTGCGATTTTTCGCGAATAACCATTTCTGTGTCTGGTAAGCCGCGCCGCAGCGCCGGCTACCAGTTCATTTCCCGCGCCGCAGCGCCATCGTGCCGTAGCGCCATGACTCGAGCCACGGCGCCACAGCGCCGCAGCGCCAAGGGCCCGGCCACAGCGCCACGGCGCCGCAGCGCGAATCCTTAGTTCATTAGTGGCGCCGCAGCGCCACTCCCCAGAAAATTCAGAAATGTATTTTTAAAATGTTTAAGTCTAACAATGTGTTAGTGGATTAATGTAATGAACATGTAAACATGTTATAGGTATAATGTGATATTAAAATAGATGTTTAACATGTAAATAACATAATTACATGTGATTTGAATTATTAAATTACATAATTAGTTTGGTAATTCACGAAGTACAAATGATGTGACAAAGTAAAAATTTAACTAAGTTTAGTCGAATAATTAAAGTAGTCAAAGAGAAAGAGTTTATAATGATTAGTTAATTTATAATTAACTGGTATTGTGTATATGAATGGTATGTAGGATTTAATTCAAAGAAAGTGCTTAGTTAAAGTGTAATCTACGCATGAGACAAGTATCCTATCCCTAACTCCATTCTATTGAGCAAGTTTATTTAAACTTAAACGTTACTTTTATGTCGAGCAAGTTTCCCTAACCCCACTTGTCATTATTGTTCAAGTTTATTATTTACCTTGAATAAATTATCCTTGTTATTATTCAAGTTCAAGCATGATATTAAAGATTAATTATCTTTCCAAAGCATGATTCAGTTATACAATAATTATCCTATTGTATACTTTTGAGATTATTATTCTAATCAAATATCAATTATTGTTGAACCTTATTAGACTAGTGAACCTTATTGATTCAACTAGTCCATAGTTGATGAGCGTTCTAAATTTCAGAACCCTTGATGAAAGTATCCAAACCAAACTTCCTTTGGTGCGGACTCGAATGTCAAACTGAGATGAACAACCCTGTATAGGGGATTAATTACGCTTTAGCGTTAAGATATTGTGCACAGTATGGTACTAAGGGCTGATCCCCCTAAGTACGAGAAGAAGGTCCATAGTCTTATGACTGTTAAAGGTTTCAAGTATATTTCTTGTTAACCTAGGACATAGTTCAAGGTCTTATGACCCTTAGAATTCTTTTGATTCTTGTTATTCATTCTCGATTCAAAAGTTGAGCTTTTATTCAGATGTCTTTGATTTATTCGTATGTTATTATAATGTTATTTCATTATTATACTTGTGGGCATTGTGCTCACTCTTGCTTAATAATAACATTGCAGTTAAGAATTAAAGAAGCGATGAACCCTCCACTAGTAAGGGCAAGGGCAAAGTTAGCAAATGATGAAGACCTGTTATTTTTATTAACTGATGTATTTGTTTAAGACTTGAGTTATGTTGATGTTAAGACTTATTTGTTTAGAATTCCGCATAGATGTTTTAAGGTTAGAGTAACCTGGGATTTATTTATGATTCAGTTGATGTAACCCTTAAGGGAAGAGATTTTATTATGATTTCTATCTATTGTATGGTTTGATATTATTTATGGGTAGATAGATAGATGATGCTTGTATAGTGAACACCAAATCCCGTGGAATCGAAGTACCCAGATTTGGGGGTGTCACACACCCGGAGGGCATCAGTAGAGAGAGGAGTAACTTTGGTTCTTAACTTCTTAACACGAAGGACTCGGGTCCGTTCGTTTATGGGCATGTCAAGCAAACTTCCTCTGGCAGGAACATAATCTAATGGTGTAGGGATGTGTGCAGATGAAGGGTTTGTTTCTATGGGAATGGATCTGGGTTTTCGGATGGCTCTCTTCTTTCGGCGAGGCTGAGTAGATTCTTCGGATGGAGTGGGATCGTCATATTGTGGATCAGTAGTTTGGGGTTCGGCATTAGATGTGACAACCCCAAAATAGGTCCATTCCATCCAACCTATTCTGAGCCGCCAAATACATGGTACAGAAAACAACTGTAACTTTATTACAACAATTGTCGTGCAAAATACAACAACACATATGCTGTGAGTTTGGATACAAATATATACCAAATGTAACTCATGTTCCAATCGTGGACATCGCCTCACAATGACACCTTACATAAAGGTATAGTCAAAAACTGTTTTAGAAATTAGAATCTTTGAGAAGTGCTTAAGGAAACCTTCGTACATGGGAGGCCATGCGTCTAGGTTATGATAGATATCATATGGCCACAGAATTATCCTTGGTTTACCCAATAGACCCCAAAGAAAAACGAGAAGATTACTATCATATTCTTCCCAATGGTGAGTCTTCTCTTGACATATCATTATCTCTACTGTCTCTAATTGAGAATTATACTTTAAACAAACACCAAGATTATATAGGTAGTGCTCGTATATATACTCAGCAAGTGGATGAGCACATCCCTGTCTTATGATGACACGATGTTTTATGTCGTTAGACATCTTGTATGATAGTGGCAAACTACCCTTCCAACGTTGGGTACACCTTACCCTATTGGATTCACCAAATATAACTACTAAATGAACTTTTCTATACTGCTTCGGGAGAACATCCACAGCTAGAGACCACCGTTCTATTTCCCCGTTACCCTCGCTCGACCCAGCTACACTCTTATTACCTGAAAGGAATTGTGAAGCAAAAGGGTGAGCACAACTAGCTCAGTAAAGAATATCATGACTAAAGATAATTAAATTATCAATAGCCTTCATCAATAATAAATCAGAGATTTAGAACATATGGTAAATGATAAAAATTTCAACCATAGTTGCAGCGGAACGAGCAATCCATTAGAAGAGTCAAATAGACTATAAAGTCTATTATCTTCTCCTTGTTAAAAATCCACCAACAATGTTTTATCCATGTAACATCACTCAACAGTTCCTTTCCACAATCATATGAATAACTCATAATCATAATTGTGACTATAAATTTTTCTTCGCACCCAGGACGAAGAATATTTTCATCACCTGTCTTTACCTGAAACATCAAAGATCATGGTTATACCAAATCACAATTCCTGTTTATAATCATACTAACAAATCCATCTTTGCACTACGGGCCAAAGATATTCATCAACAAACCATCTTTGCACTACGGGCCAAAGATATTCATCAACAAACCATCTTTGCACTACGGGCCAAAGATATTCAACAACAGTTCATCTTTGCACTACAAGCCAAAGATATTCATCAACAGGCCATCTTTGCACTACATGCCAAAGATATTTATCAACAATTCATATTTGCACTACAGGCCAAATATATTCATATCTCAAAGAAATATATAATCATTTCAGAATTTATATAAACAATAATTATAACCATGTTGATCAATTCACCTTTGCACTTAAGCTTAAGATATTCAATTATAAATTCAATGGTCATGATCATACCAGTCACAATTCAACTTTGCACTACAGGCCAAAGAGAACCCTAGTCATGATCATACCAATAATCTACCCATCTTTACACTCCAGTGAAAGAGAATTTCAACATCAGGGTTATAAAAATGTTATATATGATGATAAAAATAATATGGTCAACATATAGTTTTAATCTCAAGAGTAATATTCGTAACTCATGAATAATAACCCCGACACAAAAGATAGAAATTCTACAATAAAATTCATACCAATATTTCGGTATAATGATATTGAAAGAATAACATTACTTAAATTTATAAACAATTTATTTTAATTGTTTACACTTTACTAATTAATGCATTTAATCATCATAAAATGCCAACTCTTATAATTTCATCATCAATAACCAAAACTCTCATCAAAAATCTGCATATACCTCATATAGGATTCTCAAGCCATAAAATCCTATTTTCCAATTTTCTTTCTTCACAAAACATATTTAATTCATTTACTCATAACTAGACCATTTTCATGAAAAATACCAAATCAGTTCCAAAAATATTTCTTTTCTGGGATTTAGCATAATATAGTCCCATAGTGAACATATATTTTTCTCAGAATTTTTAAAAGTCATTTACTATTTTTCATATGGCCAAAATAGCCGAATATTTAGACATTTATCAAAAATTGTACTTTTATCTAAAAATTCTAAAATTTACAGAGTATACTTCTATCATATACATGTACTCCCAATAAAAATTTCATCAATTTTGGAGTTAACCACAAGGAATTATAAGCGGTTACTTTTAAAATAGTCTTTTCCCATAAAATTCATAACTCTTAATCTATACATCCAAAAATCACCATTTTTGGACACAATCAATAAAACTCATCAAAATATCATTTCAAATTTTTCCAGAATTTTTGAAGGTCAGAAAAATTACGAAACTGAAAAACATAACAACCCTTAAAATCCCTTACTATCCCTTACTATCCCTTACCTCAAAAGAGCAGTACTTCTGACCGATATGCAAAGTCGAAAGAAACTTGCACTGAATAGCAACTCTCAAAGTATCTAAATACTCACAAAATATGCTTCATAATATAGAGAGAGAAAGAGAGAAAGCTTATGTTTCTGGTGTGATTTTTAATTCTAACTTAGCCCTCTATTTATAGGAAAATTTTGGTAGGTTTGACCTGCAACCTGATGGCTTTACCTGCTACTATTCCCACCCACCATATTTGAAATATAATTCAGTACATTTCTTCACCAATCATAAGTGGGGCCCACCAATTCTAGAATTTTCCACCAAAAATGATTTATAACCTGATTTCCGAATCAGCCACCTCTTAAAATTCATAACAAATCATACGTTCATTTTTAACGGTTCAAAATTTATGGACATATACTCAACTTATATATGTATAACATATCCAAAAATTACCACGATCCAACGGTCGGATTAAAAATTATAACCCCCGCAAACTATCTCAAAAACCCTGATTTTTAATACCTCCATTCCGACAAAAATACTGACAAAAACCTCAACATTAACTCCTTCATTTTTAACCACAAAAATATATCCCTCATTTATATCCACATAAAATAAATATTTCCTTATCATATGAATCAATAATTAATTATTCACAAATAATATTACAGAATCACATTTATGACAACCAGGCCGTTCCCAGGAAAGAGGGGGCTTTCCAATAAGAATTTCTCCTTACTGGCGCGCAATTAGATGACCAAACCTCTCCTTAGACAGAACTTTCTAGACATTGACAATAATGTTATCTAATAATATTATTCAAATAATATGAATTATTGATCTGATAAAAGAAAATACTGTGCAGCAACAATTATTGAACAACAATAATACAAAATTTCAACGTAGTAATTATTGAATCAATAAAATAAAATATTGAACAGTAATTACTGTAACAATTATTGAGTAGTGCCTTCTCACGTAAGAATCAATAATTTCAAAAATACTATGCAATACCGTGTGCTACTGTGCAATAACGCGTATTACTGTATTTTAACCACCGGGTATTTCAACAGTGTTAACGATAACAACTACGCCGTTATTTGTAAAAACTCAAATTTGTTGTTTTCTTTCACCCGACAGTTATTCGTTATGGGGCCCACAAATAGCTGCGCCGTCGTACGAATATTCCCCGACAGAAAGAATATTCCACGACCAAACGAATATTTCTCGACAACAATGATTATTTTATAACCACTTGCTTATTTTGAAAAAATTCATATTTCACCCATAACTTTAAACTTTTATCAATTTAACCATTTACTAAATAGTAATTATAAGAAAAATTGAATACTTTTATTTCATAAAATTCGGGGTCTTACAATCTCCCCTCCTTATAAAATTTCGTCCTCGAAATTTACGTACCTGGTATTTCAAAGAATTGAGAATACATTCCTTTCATTTTAGATTTCATCTTCCCTGTCATCATGATTTTTCCATTGCTCATCTCCTGTATTTTAGATATCATTCTAGAATATAGCTTCAAAACAAGGGTTAATTTAACAAATTAACATATCACATAATATCCCGATATTATGACTGATTAACAAATAAGCTTAGGTAGGACACACTAGCGAAGGATTTACTCATCTCTCTCCTCCTAGTTTTATTCCCCGATCTCCGCCAGAGACCATATCCCTAAGCTCTGATACCACCTGTGACAACCCCAAAATAGGTCCATTCCATCCAACCTATTCTGAGCCGCCAAATACATGGTACAGAAAACAACTGTAACTTTATTACAACAATTGTCGTGCAAAATACAACAACACATATGCTGTGAGTTTGGATACAAATATATACCAAATGTAACTCATGTTCCAATCGTGGACATCGTCTCACAATGACACCTTACATAAAGGTATAGTCAAAAACTGTTTTAGAAATTAGAATCTTTGGGAAGTGCTTAAGAAAACCTTCGTACATGGGAGGCCATGCGTCTAGGTTATGATAGATATCATATGGCCACAGAATTATCCTTGGTTTACCCAATAGACCCCAAAGAAAAACGAGAAGATTACTATCATATTCTTCCCAATGGTGAGTCTTCTCTTGACATATCATTATCTCTACTGTCTCTAATTGAGAATTATACTTTAAACAAACACCAAGATTATATAGGTAGTGCTCGTATATATACTCAGCAAGTGGATGAGCACATCCCTGTCTTATGATGACACGATGTTTTATGTCGTTAGACATCTTGTATGATAGTGGCAAACCACCCTTCCAACGTTGGGTACACCTTACCCTATTGGATTCACCAAATATAACTACTAAATGAACTTTTCTATACTGCTTCGGGAGAACATCCACAGCTAGAGACCACCGTTCTATTTCCCCGTTACCCTCGCTCGACCCAGCTACACTCTTATTACCTGAAAGGAATTGTGAAGCAAAAGGGTGAGCACAACTAGCTCAGTAAAGAATATCATGACTAAAGATAATTAAATTATCAATAGCCTTCATCAATAATAAATCAGAGATTTAGAACATATGGTAAATGATAAAAATTTCAACCATAGTTGCAGCAGAACGAGCAATCCATTAGAAGAGTCAAATAGACTATAAAGTCTATTATCTTCTCCTTGTTAAAAATCCACCAACAATGTTTTATCCATGTAACATCACTCAACAGTTCCTTTCCACAATCATATGAATAACTCATAATCATAATTGTGACTATAAATTTTTCTTCGCACCCAGGACGAAGAATATTTTCATCACCTGTCTTTACCTGAAACATCAAAGATCATGGTTATACCAAATCACAATTCCTGTTTATAATCATACTAACAAATCCATCTTTGCACTACGGGCCAAAGATATTCATCAACAAACCATCTTTGCACTACGGGCCAAAGATATTCATCAACAAACCATCTTTGCACTACGGGCCAAAGATATTCAACAACAGTTCATCTTTGCACTACAAGCCAAAGATATTCATCAACAGGCCATCTTTGCATTACATGCCAAAGATATTCATCAACAATTCATATTTGCACTACAGGCCAAATATATTCATATCTCAAAGAAATATATAATCATTTCAGAATTTATATAAACAATAATTATAACCATGTTGATCAATTCACCTTTGCACTTAAGCTTAAGATATTCAATTATAAATTCAATGGTCATGATCATACCAGTCACAATTCAACTTTGCACTACAGGCCAAAGAGAACCCTAGTCATGATCATACCAATAATCTACCCATCTTTACACTCCAGTGAAAGAGAATTTCAATATCAGGGTTATAAAAATGTTATATATGATGATAAAAATAATATGGTCAACATATAGTTTTAATCTCAAGAGTAATATTCGTAACTCATGAATAATAACCCCGACACAAAAGATAGAAATTCTACAATAAAATTCATACCAATATTTCGGTATAATGATATTGAAAGAATAACATTACTTAAATTTATAAACAATTTATTTTAATTGTTTACACTTTACTAATTAATGCATTTAATCATCATAAAATGCCAACTCTTATAATTTCATCATCAATAACCAAAACTCTCATCAAAAATCTGCATATACCTCATATAGGATTCTCAAGCCATAAAATCCTATTTTCCAATTTTCTTTCTTCACAAAACATATTTAATTCATTTACTCATAACTAGACCATTTTCATGAAAAATACCAAATCAGTTCTAAAAATATTTCTTTTCTGGGATTTAGCATAATATAGTCCCATAGTGAACATATATTTTTCTCAGAATTTTTAAAAGTCATTTACTATTTTTCATATGGCCAAAATAGCCGAATATTTAGACATTTATCAAAAATTGTACTTTTATCTAAAAATTCTAAAATTTACAGAGTATACTTCTATCATATACATGTACTCCCAATAAAAATTTCATCAATTTTGGAGTTAACCACAAGGAATTATAAGCGGTTACTTTTAAAATAGTCTTTTCCCATAAAATTCATAACTCTTAATCTATACATCCAAAAATCACCATTTTTGGACACAATCAATAAAACTCATCAAAATATCATTTCAAATTTTTCCAGAATTTTTGAAGGTCAGAAAAATTACGAAACTGAAAAACATAACAACCCTTAAAATCCCTTACTATCCCTTACTATCCCTTACCTCAAAAGAGCAGTACTTCTGACCGATATGCAAAGTCGAAGGAAACTTGCACTGAATAGCAACTCTCAAAGTATCTAAATACTCACAAAATATGCTTCATAATATAGAGAGAGAAAGAGAGAAAGCTTATGTTTCTGGTGTGATTTTTAATTCTAACTTAGCCCTCTATTTATAGGAAAATTTTAGTAGGTTTGACCTGCAACCTGATGGCTTTACCTGCTACTATTCCCACCCACCACATTTGAAATATAATTCAGCACATTTCTTCACCAATCATAAGTGGGGCCCACCAATTCTAGAATTTTCCACCAAAAATGATTTATAACCTGATTTCCGAATCAGCCACCTCTTAAAATTCATAACAAATCATACGTTCATTTTTAACGGTTCAAAATTTATGGACATATACTCAACTTATATATGTATAGCATATCCAAAAATTACCACGATCCAACGGTCGGATTAAAAATTATAACCCCCGCAAACTATCTCAAAAACCCTGATTTTTAATACCTCCATTCCGACAAAAATACTGACAAAAACCTCAACATTAACTCCTTCATTTTTAACCACAAAAATATATCCCTCATTTATATCCACATAAAATAAATATTTCCTTATCATATGAATCAATAATTAATTATTCACAAATAATATTACAGAATCACATTTATGACAACCAGGCCGTTCCCAGGAAAGAGGGGGCTTTCCAATAAGAATTTCTCCTTACTGGCGCGCAATTAGATGACCAAACCTCTCCTTAGACAGAACTTTCTAGACATTGACAATAATGTTATCTAATAATATTATTCAAATAATATGAATTATTGATCTGATAAAAGAAAATACTGTGCAGCAACAATTATTGAACAACAATAATACAAAATTTCAACGTAGTAATTATTGAATCAATAAAATAAAATATTGAACAGTAATTACTGTAACAATTATTGAGTAGTGCCTTCTCACGTAAGAATCAATAATTTCAAAAATACTATGCAATACCGTGTGCTACTGTGCAATAACGCGTATTACTGTATTTTAACCACCAGGTATTCCAACAGTGTTAACGATAACAACTACGCCGTTATTTGTAAAAACTCAAATTTGTTGTTTTCCTTCACCCGACAGTTATTCGTTATGGGGCCCACAAATAGCTGCGCCGTCGTACGAATATTCCCCGACAGAAAGAATATTCCACGACCAAACGAATATTTCTCGACAACAATGATTATTTTATAACCACTTGCTTATTTTGAAAAAAATTCATATTTCACCCATAACTTTAAACTTTTATCAATTTAACCATTTACTAAATAGTAATTATAAGAAAAATTGAATACTTTTATTTCATAAAATTCGGGGTCTTACATTAGATATTTCGGTGATGGGAGGGTCAGCCAGTGGGGATTCAACTATGGGGAGTTCAACAGTTGCTTCTAAAGGTTTCCCAGATAAAAAATCTTCCAAATCTCTTACATCTGAAGAGGTCGGTTTAATCAAAGACACTGCAAGGAATATATAACAACAATTAAGAGTTAATACTATCAAAAATTTTAAGAAATCATACAAAAGACAGTTCGGGACTTACACTTATGGTCGAACAACCATGCTTGTTTGGTAAGGAGTCCGTAATTCCATTCTTCCTTCGGGAAGTTCTCAAAAAGCTCTATCATTTCATTTACACATTCTTCAGGAATATCACCAAAATCTACAGAGACCTTTTCCTGAATGGACCAGTTCGGCAAAGAAGCAATTTCTGGTCCCTTGAGAAGAACTACCCTTTATGCCATCCTTTGTTGCTATAGGGGGTAGAGACCAAAGAACGTCTCTCAAACTTTTCGCCTGCCTTCGGTGATTGTTTACTCAAAGCTTTAAACCCCTTTTCTCGAGATTGGCCGATTTTATAGACAGTGAAGAAGAAGTCGAGAGTGGGTTCAACGCCTACTTTGTGGCAGAAGGCGATGAAGGCAAGGGTGTGAATGTATGAGTTCGGCACCAATTGGGCGAGCCCAACGCCAACAAACCCTAACAGAGTAACTAAAAAAATGTGAAGAGGGAATCGTTCTCAAGCAGAGTCACCGGTATGGCCGTCCAACCTTCCGGACGCTGATACATTCACTCGTTGGACACCGGAGCCCTTACCTGATGGGTGTCAGGAATCTGGTAACGAGTCTGAATCTTGCGTAATTCAATCTCGATAATAGAGGAAGGAGTATTGGCATGGGGATAGTGTTCTTTACTCTTGAAGAAATCGGAGGGGCTGGGAAGTGATTTTGAAGGCAGAGACTTCTTACTCGGAGTAGTAATTTTGGGATTTGAGCTCGAAGCCTCTTTGGTAGGGCTTAGTGTGACAACCCCAAAATAGGTTCATTCCACCCAACCCATTCTGAGTCGTCAAATACATGGTACAGAAAACAACTACAACTTTATTACAACAATTGTCGTGCAAAATACAACAACACATATGCTGTGAGTTTGGATACAAATATATACCAAATGTGACATTGGACACCATCATGTATCAGCACCTCACAAAGGTACCTTACATAAAGGTACAGTCAAAAACTGTTTTAGAAACTAGAATCTTTGGGAAGTGCTCAAGGAAACCTTCGTACATGGAAGACCACGCGTCTAGGTTATGATAGATATCATATGGCCACAGAATTATCCTTGGTTGACCCAATAGACCCCAAAGAAAAACGAGAAGATTACTATCATATTCTTCCCAATGGTGAGTCTTCTCTTGACTTATCATTATCTCCACTGTCTCTAATTGAGAATTATACTTCAAACAAACACCAAGATTATATAAGTAGTGCTCATAGATATACTCAGCAAGTGGATGTGCACAATCATGTCTTATGATGACACGAGGTTGTATGTCGTTAGACATCTTGTATTATAGTGGTAAAACACCCTTCCAACGTTGGGTTTGCCTCACCCTATTTTCTTCACCAAATATAACTACTAAATGATGACCACCGTTCTATTCTCTTGTTACCCTCGCTCGACCCAGCTACACTCTTATTACCTGAAAGGAATTGTGAAGCAAAAGGGTGAGCACAACTAGCTCAGTAAAGAATATCATGACTAAAGATAATTAAATTATCAATAGCCTTCATCAATAATAAATCAGAGATTTAGAACATATTGTAAATGATAAAAATTTTAACCATAGTTGCAGCGGAACGAGCAATCCATTAGAAGAGTCAAATAGACTATAAAGTCTATTATCTTCTCCACGTTAAAAGTCCACCAACAATATTTTATCCCTGTAACATCAATCAAAAATTCCTGTCCACAATCACGTGTATAACTCATAATCGTAATTGTAGTTCTAAATTCCTTTTCTCATCCAGGACAAAGATAATTTTCATCACCTGAAACATCAAACATCATGGTTATACCAAATCACAGTTCCTGTTTATAATCATACTAACAAATCCATCTTTGCACTACGGTCAAAGATATTCATCAACAAACCATCTTTGCACTACGGGCCAAAGATATTCAACAACAGTTCATCTTTGCACTACAGGCCAAAGATATTCATCAACATGCCATCTTTGCACTACATGCCAAAGATATTCATCAACAATTCATATTTGCACTACAGGCCAAATGTATTCATATCTCAAAGAAATATATAATCATTTCAGAATTTATATAAACAATAATTATAACTATGTTGATCAATTCACCTTTGCACTTAAGCTTAAGATATTCAATTATAAATTCAATGGTCATGATCATACCAGTGACAATTCAACTTTGCACTACAGGCCAAAGAGAACCCTAGTCATAATCATACCAATAATCTACCCATCTTTACACTCCAGTGAAAGAGAATTTCAACATCAGGGTTATAAAAATGTTATATATGATGATAAAAATAATATGATCAACATATAAATTTAATCTCAAGAGTAATATTCGTAACTCATGAATAGTAAATCGTGAATAGTAACTCATGAATAGTAACCCCGACACAAAAGATAAAAATTCCACAATAAAATCCATACCAATATTTCGGTATAATGATATTGAAAGAATAACATTACTTAAATTTATAAACAATTTATTTTAATTGTTTACACTTTACTAATTAATGCATTTAATCATCATAAAATGCCAACTCTTACAATTTCATCATCAATAACCAAAACCCTCATCAAAAATCTGCATATACCTCATATAGGATTCTCAAGCTATAAAATCATATTTTCTAATTTTCTTACTTCACATAACATATTTAATTCATTTACTCATAACTAGTACATTTTCATAAAAAATACCAAATCAGTTCCAAAAATATTTCTTTTCTGGAATTTAGCATAATATAGTCCCATAGTGAACATATATTTTTCTCAGAATTTTTAAAAGTCATTTACTATTTTTCATATGGCCAAAATAGCCGAATATTTAGACATTTATCAAAAATTGTACTTTTATCTAAAAATTCTGAAATTCACAGAGTATACTCCTTTCATATACATGTATTCTCAATAAAAATTTCATCAATTTTGGAGTTAACCACAAGAAATTATAAGCAGTTACTTTTAAAATAGTCTTTTCTCATAAAATTCATAACTCTCAATCTATACATCCAAAAATCACCATTTTTGGACACAATCAATAAAACTCATCAAAATATCATTTCAAATTTTTTCAGAATTTTTGAAGTTCAGAAAAATTACGAAACTGAAAAACATAACAACCCTTAAAATCCCTTACTATCCCTTACTATCCCTTACCTCAAAAGAGCAGTACTTCTGACTGGATATCGGATATGATGCTGAAGGAAACTTGCACTGATGAATAGCAACTCACCAAGTATCTAAAAACTCATAAAATATGCTTCATAATATAGAGAGAGAAAGAGAGAAAGCTTATGTTTCTGGTGTGATTTTCAATTCTAACTTAACCCTCTATTTATAGGAAAATTTTGGTAGGTTTGACCTGCAACCTGATGGCTTTACCTGCTACTATTCCCACCCACCACATTTAAAATATAATTCAGCACATTTCTTCACCAACCACAAGTGGGGCCCACCAATTCTAGAATTTTCTACCAAAATGATAAACTCCGAAAATTTAACAATTTCTGAACCAGTCATCTCGTAAAATTCATAACAAATCATACGTTCATTTTTAACGGTTCAAAATTTGTGGACATATACTCAACTTATATATGTATAACATATCCAAAAATTACCACGATCCAACGGTCGGATTAAAAATTATAACCCCCGTAAAATATCTCAAAAACCCTGATTTTTAATACCTCCATTCCGACAAAAATACTGATAAAAACCTCAACATTAACTCCTTCATTTTTAACCACAAAAATATATCCCTCATTTATATCCACATAAAATAAATATTTTCTTATCATATAAATCAATAATTAATTATTCACAAATAATATTACAGAATCACATTTATGACAACCAGGCCGTTCCCAGGAAAGAGGGGGCTTTCCAATAAGGATTTCTCCTTACTGGCGCGCAATTAGATGACCAAACCTCTCCTTAGACAGAACTTTCTAGACATTGCCAATAATGCTATCTAATATTACTATTCAAATAATATGAATTATTGATCTGATAAAGGAAAATACTGTGCAGCAACAATTATTGAAACAACAATAATATAAAATATCAACGCAACAATTATTGAATCAATAAAATAAAATATTAAACAGTAACTACTGTAATAATTATTGAGTAGTGCCTTCTTACGTAAGAATCAATAATTTCAAAAATACTATGCAATACCGTGTGCTACTGTGCAATAACGCGTATTACTGTATTTTAACCACCGGGTATTCCAACAGTGTTAACGGTAACAACTACGCTGTTATTTGTAAATACTCAAATTTGTCGTTTTCTTCACCCGACAGTTATTCGTTATGGGGCCCACAAATAGCTGTGCCGTCGTACGAATATTCCCCGACAGAAAGAATATTCCACGACCAAACGAATATTCCCCGACAACAATGATTATTTTATAACCACTTGCTTATTTTGAAAAAAAAATTCACATTTCACCCATAACTTTAAACTTTTATCAATTTAACCATTTACTGAATAGTAATTATAAGAAAATTGAATACTTTTATTTCATAAAATTCGGGGTCTTACAATCTCCCCTCCTTATGAAATTTCGTCCCCGAAATTTACGTACCTGGTATTTCAAAGAGTTGAGAATACCTTGCTTTCATTTCAGATTTCATCTTCCCTATCATCATAATTTCTCCATTGCTCATCTCCTGTATTTCAAATATCATTCTAGAATACAGCTTCAAAACAAGGGTTAATTTAACAAATTAACATATCACATAATATCCCAATATTATGTCTGACCAACAAATAAGCTTAGGTAGGACACAGTAGCGAATGATTTACTCATCTCTCCCCTCCTAGTTGTATTCCCCGATCTCCGCCAGAGATCATATCCCCAAGCTCTGATACCACCTGTGACAACCCCAAAATAGGTTCATTCCACCCAACCCATTCTGAGTCGTCAAATACATGGTACAGAAAACAACTACAACTTTATTACAACAATTGTCGTGCAAAATACAACAACACATATGCTGTGAGTTTGGATACAAATATATACCAAATGTGACATTGGACACCATCATGTATCAGCACCTCACAAAGGTACCTTACATAAAGGTACAGTCAAAAATTGTTTTAGAAACTAGAATCTTTGGGAAGTGCTCAAGGAAACCTTCGTACATGGAAGACCACGCGTCTAAGTTATGATAGATATCATATGGCCACAGAATTATCCTTGGTTGACCCAATAGACCCCAAAGAAAAACGAGAAGATTACTATCATATTCTTCCCAATGGTGAGTCTTCTCTTGACTTATCATTATTTCCACTGTCTCTAATTGAGAATTATACTTCAAACAAACACCAAGATTATATAAGTAGTGCTCATAGATATACTCAGCAAGTGGATGTGCACAATTATGTCTTATGATGACACGAGGTTGTATGTCGTTAGACATCTTGTATTATAGTGGTAAAACACCCTTCCAACGTTGGGTTTGCCTCACCCTATTTTCTTCACCAAATATAACTACTAAATGATGACCACCGTTCTATTCTCTTGTTACCCTCGCTCGACCCAGCTACACTCTTATTACCTGAAAGGAATTGTGAAGCAAAAGGGTGAGCACAACTAGCTCAGTAAAGAATATCATGACTAAAGATAATTAAATTATCAATAGCCTTCATCAATAATAAATCAGAGATTTAGAACATATTGTAAATGATAAAAATTTCAACCATAGTTGCAGCGGAACGAGCAATCCATTAGAAGAGTCAAATAGACTATAAAGTCTATTATCTTCTCCACGTTAAAAGTCCACCAACAATATTTTATCCCTGTAACATCAATCAAAAATTCCTGTCCACAATCACGTGTATAACTCATAATCGTAATTGTAGTTCTAAATTCCTTTTCTCATCCAGGACAAAGATAATTTTCATCACCTGAAACATCAAACATCATGGTTATACCAAATCACAGTTCCTGTTTATAATCATACTAACAAATCCATCTTTGCACTACGGTCAAAGATATTCATCAACAAACCATCTTTGCACTACGGGCCAAAGATATTCAACAACAGTTCATCTTTGCACTACAGGCCAAAGATATTCATCAACATGCCATCTTTGCACTACATGCCAAAGATATTCATCAACAATTCATATTTGCACTACAGGCCAAATGTATTCATATCTCAAAGAAATATATAATCATTTCAGAATTTATATAAACAATAATTATAACTATGTTGATCAATTCACCTTTGCACTTAAGCTTAAGATATTCAATTATAAATTCAATGGTCATGATCATACCAGTCACAATTCAACTTTGCACTACAGGCCAAAGAGAACCCTAGTCATGATCATACCAATAATCTACCCATCTTTACACTCCAGTGAAAGAGAATTTCAACATCAGGGTTATAAAAATGTTATATATGATGATAAAAATAATATGATCAACATATAAATTTAATCTCAAGAGTAATATTCGTAACTCATGAATAGTAAATCGTGAATAGTAACTCATGAATAGTAACCCCGACACAAAAGATAAAAATTCCACAATAAAATCCATACCAATATTTCGGTATAATGATATTGAAAGAATAACATTACTTAAATTTATAAACAATTTATTTTAATTGTTTACACTTTACTAATTAATGCATTTAATCATCATAAAATGCCAACTCTTACAATTTCATCATCAATAACCAAAACCCTCATCAAAAATCTGCATATACCTCATATAGGATTCTCAAGCTATAAAATCATATTTTCTAATTTTCTTACTTCACATAACATATTTAATTCATTTACTCATAACTAGTACATTTTCATAAAAAATACCAAATCAGTTCCAAAAATATTTCTTTTCTGGAATTTAGCATAATATAGTCCCATAGTGAACATATATTTTTCTCAGAATTTTTAAAAGTCATTTACTATTTTTCATATGGCCAAAATAGCCGAATATTTAGACATTTATCAAAAATTGTACTTTTATCTAAAAATTCTGAAATTCACAGAGTATACTCCTTTCATATACATGTATTCTCAATAAAAATTTCATCAATTTTGGAGTTAACCACAAGAAATTATAAGCAGTTACTTTTAAAATAGTCTTTTCTCATAAAATTCATAACTCTCAATCTATACATCCAAAAATCACCATTTCTGGACACAATCAATAAAACTCATCAAAATATCATTTCAAATTTTTTCAGAATTTTTGAAGTTCAGAAAAATTACGAAACTGAAAAACATAACAACCCTTAAAATCCCTTACTATCCCATACTATCCCTTACTATCCCTTACCTCAAAAGAGCAGTACTTCTGACTGGATATCGGATATGATGCTGAAGAAAACTTGCACTGATGAATAGCAACTCACCAAGTATCTAAAAACTCATAAAATATGCTTCATAATATAGAGAGAGAAAGAGAGAAAGCTTATGTTTCTGGTGTGATTTTCAATTCTAACTTAACCCTCTATTTATAGGAAAATTTTGGTAGGTTTGACCTGCAACCTGATGGCTTTACCTGCTACTATTCCCACCCACCACATTTAAAATATAATTCAGCACATTTCTTCACCAACCACAAGTGGGGCCCACCAATTCTAGAATTTTCTACCAAAATGATAAACTCCAAAAATTTAACAATTTCTGAACCAGTCATCTCGTAAAATTCATAACAAATCATACGTTCATTTTTAACGGTTCAAAATTTGTGGACATATACTCAACTTATATATGTATAACATATCCAAAAATTACCACGATCCAACGGTCGGATTAAAAATTATAACCCCCGTAAAATATCTCAAAAACCCTGATTTTTAATACCTCCATTCCGACAAAAATACTGATAAAAACCTCAACATTAACTCCTTCATTTTTAACCACAAAAATATATCCCTCATTTATATCCACATAAAATAAATATTTTCTTATCATATAAATCAATAATTAATTATTCACAAATAATATTACAGAATCACATTTATGACAACCAGGCCGTTCCCAGGAAAGAGGGGGCTTTCCAATAAGGATTTCTCCTTACTGGCGCGCAATTAGATGACCAAACCTCTCCTTAGACAGAACTTTCTAGACATTGCCAATAATGCTATCTAATATTACTATTCAAATAATATGAATTATTGATCTGATAAAGGAAAATACTGTGCAGCAACAATTATTGAAACAACAATAATATAAAATATCAACGCAACAATTATTGAATCAATAAAATAAAATATTAAACAGTAACTACTGTAATAATTATTGAGTAGTGCCTTCTTACGTAAGAATTAATAATTTCAAAAATACTATGCAATACCGTGTGCTACTGTGCAATAACGCGTATTACTGTATTTTAACCACCGGGTATTCCAACAGTGTTAACGGTAACAACTACGCTGTTATTTGTAAATACTCAAATTTGTCGTTTTCTTCACCCGACAGTTATTCGTTATGGGGCCCACAAATAGCTGTGCCGTCGTACGAATATTCCCCGACAGAAAGAATATTCCACGACCAAACGAATATTCCCCGACAACAATGATTATTTTATAACCACTTGCTTATTTTGAAAAAAAAATTCACATTTCACCCATAACTTTAAACTTTTATCAATTTAACCATTTACTGAATAGTAATTATAAGAAAATTGAATACTTTTATTTCATAAAATTCGGGGTCTTACAATCTCCCCTCCTTATGAAATTTCGTCCCCGAAATTTACGTACCTGGTATTTCAAAGAGTTGAGAATACCTTGCTTTCATTTCAGATTCCATCTTCCCTATCATCATAATTTCTCCATTGCTCATCTCCTGTATTTCAAATATCATTCTAGAATACAGCTTCAAAACAAGGGTTAATTTAACAAATTAACATATCACATAATATCCCAATATTATGTCTGACCAACAAATAAGCTTAGGTAGGACACAGTAGCGAATGATTTACTCATCTCTCCCCTCCTAGTTGTATTCCCCGATCTCCGCCAGAGATCATATCCCCAAGCTCTGATACCACCTGTGACAACCCCAAAATAGGTTCATTCCACCCAACCCATTCTGAGTCGTCAAATACATGGTACAGAAAACAACTACAACTTTATTACAACAATTGTCGTGCAAAATACAACAACACATATGCTGTGAGTTTGGATACAAATATATACCAAATGTGACATTGGACACCATCATGTATCAGCACCTCACAAAGGTACCTTACATAAAGGTACAGTCAAAAATTGTTTTAGAAACTAGAATCTTTGGGAAGTGCTCAAGGAAACCTTCGTACATGGAAGACCACGCGTCTAAGTTATGATAGATATCATATGGCCACAGAATTATCCTTGGTTGACCCAATAGACCCCAAAGAAAAACGAGAAGATTACTATCATATTCTTCCCAATGGTGAGTCTTCTCTTGACTTATCATTATTTCCACTGTCTCTAATTGAGAATTATACTTCAAACAAACACCAAGATTATATAAGTAGTGCTCATAGATATACTCAGCAAGTGGATGTGCACAATTATGTCTTATGATGACACGAGGTTGTATGTCGTTAGACATCTTGTATTATAGTGGTAAAACACCCTTCCAACGTTGGGTTTGCCTCACCCTATTTTCTTCACCAAATATAACTACTAAATGATGACCACCGTTCTATTCTCTTGTTACCCTCGCTCGACCCAGCTACACTCTTATTACCTGAAAGGAATTGTGAAGCAAAAGGGTGAGCACAACTAGCTCAGTAAAGAATATCATGACTAAAGATAATTAAATTATCAATAGCCTTCATCAATAATAAATCAGAGATTTAGAACATATTGTAAATGATAAAAATTTCAACCATAGTTGCAGCGGAACGAGCAATCCATTAGAAGAGTCAAATAGACTATAAAGTCTATTATCTTCTCCACGTTAAAAGTCCACCAACAATATTTTATCCCTGTAACATCAATCAAAAATTCCTGTCCACAATCACGTGTATAACTCATAATCGTAATTGTAGTTCTAAATTCCTTTTCTCATCCAGGACAAAGATAATTTTCATCACCTGAAACATCAAACATCATGGTTATACCAAATCACAGTTCCTGTTTATAATCATACTAACAAATCCATCTTTGCACTACGGTCAAAGATATTCATCAACAAACCATCTTTGCACTACGGGCCAAAGATATTCAACAACAGTTCATCTTTGCACTACAGGCCAAAGATATTCATCAACATGCCATCTTTGCACTACATGCCAAAGATATTCATCAACAATTCATATTTGCACTACAGGCCAAATGTATTCATATCTCAAAGAAATATATAATCATTTCAGAATTTATATAAACAATAATTATAACTATGTTGATCAATTCACCTTTGCACTTAAGCTTAAGATATTCAATTATAAATTCAATGGTCATGATCATACCAGTCACAATTCAACTTTGCACTACAGGCCAAAGAGAACCCTAGTCATGATCATACCAATAATCTACCCATCTTTACACTCCAGTGAAAGAGAATTTCAACATCAGGGTTATAAAAATGTTATATATGATGATAAAAATAATATGATCAACATATAAATTTAATCTCAAGAGTAATATTCGTAACTCATGAATAGTAAATCGTGAATAGTAACTCATGAATAGTAACCCCGACACAAAAGATAAAAATTCCACAATAAAATCCATACCAATATTTCGGTATAATGATATTGAAAGAATAACATTACTTAAATTTATAAACAATTTATTTTAATTGTTTACACTTTACTAATTAATGCATTTAATCATCATAAAATGCCAACTCTTACAATTTCATCATCAATAACCAAAACCCTCATCAAAAATCTGCATATACCTCATATAGGATTCTCAAGCTATAAATCATATTTTCTAATTTTCTTACTTCACATAACATATTTAATTCATTTACTCATAACTAGTACATTTTTATAAAAAATACCAAATCAGTTCCAAAAATATTTCTTTTCTGGAATTTAGCATAATATAGTCCCATAGTGAACATATATTTTTCTCAGAATTTTTAAAAGTCATTTACTATTTTTCATATGGCCAAAATAGCCGAATATTTAGACATTTATCAAAAATTGTACTTTTATCTAAAAATTCTGAAATTCACAGAGTATACTCCTTTCATATACATGTATTCTCAATAAAAATTTCATCAATTTTGGAGTTAACCACAAGAAATTATAAGCAGTTACTTTTAAAATAGTCTTTTCTCATAAAATTCATAACTCTCAATCTATACATCCAAAAATCACCATTTCTGGACACAATCAATAAAACTCATCAAAATATCATTTCAAATTTTTTCAGAATTTTTGAAGTTCAGAAAAATTACGAAACTGAAAAACATAACAACCCTTAAAATCCCTTACTATCCCATACTATCCCTTACTATCCCTTACCTCAAAAGAGCAGTACTTCTGACTGGATATCGGATATGATGCTGAAGAAAACTTGCACTGATGAATAGCAACTCACCAAGTATCTAAAAACTCATAAAATATGCTTCATAATATAGAGAGAGAAAGAGAGAAAGCTTATGTTTCTGGTGTGATTTTCAATTCTAACTTAACCCTCTATTTATAGGAAAATTTTGGTAGGTTTGACCTGCAACCTGATGGCTTTACCTGCTACTATTCCCACCCACCACATTTAAAATATAATTCAGCACATTTCTTCACCAACCACAAGTGGGGCCCACCAATTCTAGAATTTTCTACCAAAATGATAAACTCCAAAAATTTAACAATTTCTGAACCAGTCATCTCGTAAAATTCATAACAAATCATACGTTCATTTTTAACGGTTCAAAATTTGTGGACATATACTCAACTTATATATGTATAACATATCCAAAAATTACCACGATCCAACGGTCGGATTAAAAATTATAACCCCCGTAAAATATCTCAAAAACCCTGATTTTTAATACCTCCATTCCGACAAAAATACTGATAAAAACCTCAACATTAACTCCTTCATTTTTAACCACAAAAATATATCCCTCATTTATATCCACATAAAATAAATATTTTCTTATCATATAAATCAATAATTAATTATTCACAAATAATATTACAGAATCACATTTATGACAACCAGGCCGTTCCCAGGAAAGAGGGGGCTTTCCAATAAGGATTTCTCCTTACTGGCGCGCAATTAGATGACCAAACCTCTCCTTAGACAGAACTTTCTAGACATTGCCAATAATGCTATCTAATATTACTATTCAAATAATATGAATTATTGATCTGATAAAGGAAAATACTGTGCAGCAACAATTATTGAAACAACAATAATATAAAATATCAACGCAACAATTATTGAATCAATAAAATAAAATATTAAACAGTAACTACTGTAATAATTATTGAGTAGTGCCTTCTTACGTAAGAATTAATAATTTCAAAAATACTATGCAATACCGTGTGCTACTGTGCAATAACGCGTATTACTGTATTTTAACCACCGGGTATTCCAACAGTGTTAACGGTAACAACTACGCTGTTATTTGTAAATACTCAAATTTGTCGTTTTCTTCACCCGACAGTTATTCGTTATGGGGCCCACAAATAGCTGTGCCGTCGTACGAATATTCCCCGACAGAAAGAATATTCCACGACCAAACGAATATTCCCCGACAACAATGATTATTTTATAACCACTTGCTTATTTTGAAAAAAAAATTCACATTTCACCCATAACTTTAAACTTTTATCAATTTAACCATTTACTGAATAGTAATTATAAGAAAATTGAATACTTTTATTTCATAAAATTCGGGGTCTTACACTTAGGTTAGGTGGAACGGAGGTAATAGAAGTCACGAGAAGGGGAGAACTTTGGTCAGAATATTGGGAAGTCAATGTTGGAGATTTGCAGAGAAGAAGAGGATTCGATAGAGAAGGAGAGAGCAAGAGGCATTTGAAATTCAAATTGGCAGGTAAAACTGTCAAATTTGGGGAAAATCACTTTTTATACTGGCGGTCTTTTCGACTTTTCATGAAAATCAAAGGCGTCACATTAAATGCAAGCAATGATAAGAATTTGAAAGGGTAGCGTCCAGTTTTGGTCATAAGATATTAACCAGATTGGGGCTTCTCAATTGGGCTTCCGATTTTTATTTAAGCTGCTGTTTGAACTTTACCAGTTGGGCCCTCCATAAGTTTCATTTTGGACCTCTATTGATCTTTTCATAATGACTTTCGTCCTGGACCGATGGCATTTATACCATTTCATTAAACATTTTGTTTAATAAAAAACTGGGGGGAAATATTGGGCCATGATACTTTATGTAGTCGGCTGAGCCGAATGGACCTATCCATTGCATTGTATTTATTAGGTCTTGAATGTGTTGGGCCAGTTTGTTGGGCTGACCCATTAGACAAATAAGTATATTGAGTAGGCTTTGACCGGTAATGATGAGAAAGATAACAGTTGACTGTTATCTCTGTCCTCTCTGTAATGCATTAATGTGGATTGAACTTAGTCGATCGGCGGTGGAAAACAGTGATGGGATGTAGCAGGTGAGCTGCATGCAGTTGGCTGAGGTCACCGGTAGTGGGGGGTTGTGTCAGATGGTAGTGGATGGCACGAGAAACCGAACATGAGAGTATATGTAGGCTAGGATATCACACAATAAATGGTAACTGATATTTTTCTCTCTTAAGACACTATACTTTATTTTCCTCCATTGTTAAATCTTGTGATCACCTGTACTGACTCTTACACCGGAGCTATCCTCCGACGGTCCAAGCTATCAAGTTTCTGGTATTGACGTGCTTACTGTACAGGATTGGACGTGCCTTACGTGATTGGGGCTCGTGGAAAGATCTTGGCGTTAACAATGAGCTTATTAATTATACTTAAACATGAGTTTAGATGGAAAGTGAGGTGAGAGAAAGTTCTAATTATTAGGAAGAGAAATAGAGAGAGGGAGAGTAATACTAAACTTTTCTCTAACGACTAACTTGTTTACGAGTTAAAAGAGAGAAAATAAACAAACGAGTGTTAGAACTTAGATAGCAGTAGCAGTATTAACAAGAAGAACTGAAGAGTAAAATTGGAACAACTTAACTTGTAGACGACACCCGTAAGGCTTAATCGTCCGGATCGGCACCCCCTGTGCAGGCGTAATGCGCGCACACATGCACTAAGATTTTCTGACCGAAAGTCCAAGAACTAAGCTTGGTCTAGCCCAATACCTTAGTCATCCTCATGCGCGCGAGCCCATCCATTTTTTCCAACCAAGTTACTAAACCCAAGCCAACATGTGCTAAAATACCCATAAAATATTTTCAAAATAGACAATATGTGACTTTGATAAAATCATAAGTTTGAAGCATAACCAACAACGAGGAATCAAAATTTTGATTCTTATTATTTTAAGGGTATAACAGGAACAATTGATTTTTTTTAATGGTAAATATTACTTTTCACTCAGATAAATCTTGATGAAAAGTTTTAAGGAGAAAGTGGGGCCTATTTTTCACCCATTTTTCTCACTTTCTCCCCCATGAAAAGAACTTACAAACATGATTTTTTTTATAGAAAACAAGTAAAATACTATTGAATCATTTCTTTTTCACCTTTCTTTTATAAACATTAACTCCCACAAACACATTAATTAATTAAGTCGCATCAAAACCATATTGGTGCATTATATGGTTTATTATTTCTTGAAACTGCTGCATCTTTGTCTCACTATTTATCTCTAATTTCTTTCTTATACTTTTTCATACTTAAATGTTTTATAATTTTTATTTAAGCATTTATTTATTTTTAATTGCACATACATACTATACGAGTAGGTATAAATAATATACAAACATATAAAAATACATTACACTAAACTTCATTAAATTCACCCTAAATAAAAGCGTTTTACTTTTTGTACAAAAAGTAATGTTGTGAGACCCCGAATTTTATGAAATAAAAATATTCAATTTTTCTATTTTGGTAAATAGTTAAATTGATAAAAGTTTAAAGTTAAGGGTAATATGTGAATTTTTTTTTTGCAAAGTAAGCAAGTTGATATAAAATATTCGTTGTGTCGGGGAATATTCTTTTTGTCAAAAAATATCCGTACGACGGTACAATCATTGATGGTCCCCACAACGAAATTATTGTCGGATTGAGAAAACGACAAAAATATTTTTATGAAAATAATGACGGAAGTTTTACCATTAACTGTTGAAACACCCGGTGTTAAAAGTACATTAATACGCGTGGTTGCATAGTAGAACACGACATTGATTATTGATGCTTACGTGAGATGTCACTCAGTTTTGTTTTATTAGTATTATTAATGTAATAAAACAGAAAAGTTTTTTATATAAAACAAAATACTTTTATAAAGTTATTCGTTTTATTAGACTATAAATAGAATATATAATATTCTATTATGCATAGTATTTTGCATAGTAATATCTTTTTATATAAAACAGAATACTTTTATAAAGTTATTTATTTTATTAGATAATAATTAGAATATATTATATTTTATTATGCATAGTGTTGCATAGTGCCTGCATAGTATTTTGTATAGTAAAATCTTTTTATATAAAACAGAACACTTTTATAAAGTTATTCGTTTTATTAGATTATAAATAGAATATATTATATTTTATTTAAAAGATTTTTTTTTAAATATGGACCGTCCGATTAAAAGTAAATCAATCTGGACCGTTCATGAATTCACTGAAACTCTAGAGAGAGAAACTATAGAGAGAATTCTTCTTCTATAATCTTGAGCGTATTTCTTTAGAGTTTAAGAAAGCTTTGAGCATAGTACAAGTTTTCTTCGAGTATATCCTCGCCCTACCAGTCGGAATACTCTTCTTTTACGGTAAGGAATATTATTTGTTGTACTCGTAAAGGGTATTATTTCTTTTGTATTCATGAAGAGAACTTCTGTTATTCTATTATTTATTATTTTGTTAGAATAACCTGTATACGTGGGCTACCCTGTAGTTGGTAAAATTCTTCTGTTATTACATTCTTTATTATTCTGTTGGAATATCCTGTCTGTGCGTTTTACGCCGGACCTGGTTCCGTCTTTATTATTTTGTTGGAATATTCTGTCTGTGCATTTTACGCCGGACCTGGTTCTGTCTTTATTATTCTGTTGAAATATCCTGTCTGTTCTTGTTACGCCGGACCTGGTTCAATTATTTATTATTCTGTCGAAATATCCTGTCGGTGCGTTTACGCATGATCTGGTTCCATTATTTATTTTTCTGTTGAAATAACCTATCTGTGCGGTCTATCGCGTGCTTGGTGAATTCTTTTGTTATTCCATTCTTTATTATACTCAGTTGATTAAAGTTTTGACGTTTATACTTCATGAAATTAGTGGAATATCTTTGATATTTGCTCTTCATCCAGTATCTTTTCATGGAAATATTCTTATGAGCATTCTTAAATTTTACTCTACAAAGCAGTATCATGTTAACAATTTGGACGTTGTTGGTTTCTGGATAAATTAATTCTTGAACTTGTTTTATTGAATTATTATGTCATTGTCATCATCCTCATGTTTATATTATGTTGAAAGTCATCTGTGGCCTGTAGTGCATAGATGGACTTGGTATGATTATGACCAGGAATTATTCGGTATAATCATGACCGTAATGTTACAAATAATGTGAAAAAATTCCTCATTGACCCGTAGTGCATTGATGGACAGTTTGTGGCATGATTATGGCTATGGATTCTCTTCGGCCAAGGGTGCAAAGATGAATTATTTTATGGCATGATCAGGACCGTTGATGAAAACACGATTATCTTTGGCCCGCAGTGCATGGATAATTGTGGTCGTGACACTAAAGTATATCCTTGGCTGTAGTGCAGGGATGATTCGATGATGTGGATTAATTATTGATGTAAGACCCCGAATTTTATGAAATCAAAGTATTCAATTTTTTCTTATAATTACTATTCAGTAAATGGTTAAATTGATAAAAGTTTAAAGTTAAGGGTGATATATGAAATTTTTTAAAAATAAGCAAGTGGTTATAAAATACTCATTGTTGTCGGGGAATATTCGTTTAGTCGTGGAATATTCTTCCTGTCGGGGAATATTCATACGACGGCGCAGCCTTGTGTGGGCCTCATAACGGAAAGCGATTGGATGAAAAAAACGACAAGTATAAGTTGTTTATAAATAACGGCGTAGTTATTACCGTTAATACTGTTGGAATACCCGGTGGTTAAAACACAGTAATACGCGTTGTTGCACAGTAGCACACGGTATTGCACCAATTATTGATTCTTATGTAAGAAGGCACTACTCAATAATTGTTACAATAATTATTGTTCAGTATTTTATTTTATTGATTCAATAATTGTTGCGTTGATATTTTATATTACTATTGTTTCAATAATTGTCACTACACAGTATTTTCTATTATCGAAGCAATAATTCATATTATTTAAATAATATTATTAGATAACATTATTGGCAATGTCTAGAAAGTTCTGTCTAAGGAGAGGTTTGGTCATCTAATTGCGCGCCAGTAAGGAGAAATCCTTAAGCCCCCTCTTTCCTGGGAACGGCCTAGTTGCCAATACTGTGATTCTGTAATATTATTTGTGAATAATTAATTATTAATTTATATGATGAGAAAAATATTGATTTTATGTGGATATAGATGGAGAAAATTTTTTAAATGTGACAATTGTTGAAAATTAATATTTTATCTTTTTCTGATAAAATAATTCATTTAAATATATTATTTTAATAATATATTAATGGTGATATTTTTACAATGAATGTGGGATATATGAGTATATGAGAAGGAAGAATATTTTGTGGCATTAAATGATTAACACATGTTTTGTGTGTCGGTGGACCCCAGTAATTGACTGAAATTTGATTATAGCCGTAAAATTGTCCGATTATGAATTTCGGTCAATTTCTGTTTAGAATTTGAAAAAACTTTCTTCTGCAAAGTTGTAGAGAATTGAATTTCCTATAAAAACTCGCGAGATTCGATTTGTTTGACAAAAGAACTATTTATTATGAATTATTGAAGTTCTGAAATTCTGGAATAATTGATTTTTGAAAGTTTTAATTGTTTTATTTAAGAAAAACGTTTTTTGCACTTTGGTGGCCCTCACTTGCACATGTTAATGGCTGAATTCAGATCTTCAAAGGTGGGCTTGACAAAAATTTAAATATATTAATATTATATTAAATTTTCTGCTTTGGTGTTCTAAGCATTTTCCTATAAATAGGGTGTTTAGGTTAGAATTAAAAATCACACCAGAAACTGAAGTTTTCTCTCTATTTCTCTCTCGATATATTGAGCGTACTTTTGTGAGTATTTTAGTACTTTGAGTATTACTATACGGTGCAAGTTCTTTCAGCACTATATCCAGTATTCCAGTCAGAAGTACTATTCTTTATGAGGTAAGGGATGTTATTTTCTTCGTAAGTGATATTATTTCTTCAATATCATTATGCCGAAATATTGGTTGGAACTTTTTATCAAATTTAGAACTTTTTCATGTCGGGGTTACTATTCACGAGTTACTATTCACGACGGGTTACTATTCATGAGTTACTATTCATGAGTTACTATTCACGAGTTACTATTCACGGATACTATTCACTACAAAATTAGTTTCTTTTTCTAACTAAATTATAGTTGATTTATGAATATTACTATGGGGATTAAAACTATGTATTGATTATATTGATTTTATTATCATATATAACATTTTTATAACCCTAATGTTGAAATTCTCTTTCACTGGAGTATAAAGATGGGTAGATTATTGGTATGATCATGACTATAGGTTCTCTTTGGCCAGTAGTGCAAAGTTGAATTGTTGACTGGTATGATCATGATCATTGAATTTATAATTGAATATCTTTAGCTTAAGTGCAAAGGTGAATTGATTAACATGTATGGTTATAATTATGGTTTATATAAATTCTGAAATGATTATGTATTAATTTGAGATATGAATATCTTTGGCATGTAGTGCAAAGATCATTTTTTGATGAATATCTTTGGACCGTAGTGTAAAGATGACCCGTTGTTGAATATCTTTGGCATGTAGTGCAAAGATGACTTGTTGTTGAATATCTTTGGCATGTAATGCAAAGATGAACTGTTGATGAATATCTTTAGCCCGTGGTGCAAAGATGAATTAATTAGTATGATTATGAATAGGAACTGTGATTTGGTATAACCATGATCTTTGATGTTTCAGGTAAAAACAGGTGATGAAAATTATCTTCGTCTTGGATGCGAAGAGGAATTTAGAATCACAATTGTGATTATGAATTATTCATATTATTGTGGAAAGAAACTGTTGATTGATGTTACAAGGATAAAACATTGTTGGACTTTTAACGTGGAGAAGTTAATAGACTTTATAGTCTATTTGACTCTTCTAATGGATTGCTCGTTCCGCTGCAACTATGGTTGAAATTTTTTATTATCTACCATATGTTCTAAATCTCTGATTTATTTCTGACGAAGGCTATTGATAATTTAATTATCTTTAGTTATGATATTCTTTACTGAGCTAGTTGTGCTCACCCTTTTGCTTCACAATTCCTTTCAGGTAATAAGAGTGTTGTCGGGTCGAGCGGGGATAACAAGAAAATAGAACGGTGGTCTATAACTGTTGAGGTTCTCCCTAAATAGTATGGAAATAATTTTATTGAGAACTTTAGATAAGTGTGTCGTATTGTATACGTCATTTGATATTTAATTTTGGTGAACCGAATAGGGTGAGGCGAACCCAACTTTGGAAGGGTGTTTTGTCACTATCATACAAGATGTCTAATGACATACAACCTCGAGTTATCATAAGACAGGGTTGTGCATATCCACTTGCTGAGTATATCTACAAGCACTACCTATATGATCTTGGAGTTTGGTTAAATTATAATTCTCAATTAGAGACAATGGAGATAATGATAAGTCAAGAGAAGACTCACCATTGGGAAGAATATGATAGTAATCTTCTCATTTTTCTTTGGGGTATATTGGATCAACCAAGAATAATTCTGTGGCCATATGATATCTATCACAACCTAGAAGCATGGCCTCCCATGTACAAAGGTTTCCTTGAGCACTTCCCAAAGATTCTAATTTCTAAAACAGTTTTTGACTATACCTTTATGTAAGGTGTCATTGTGAGGTGCTGTCCACGGTTGGGACATGAGTCACATTTGGTATATATTTGTATCCAAACTCACAGCATATGTGTTGTTGTATTTTGTACGACAATTGTTGTAATAAAGTTGTAGTTATTTTCTGTACCATGTATTTGACGACTCAGAATAGGTTGGATGGAATGAACTTATTTTAGGGACGTTACAATTGAGCTGAGTCTCAGTGATGAAATATTAATTCATGGATGTGATAATAATAAATATCTTTGGTCGTAGTGCATGGATAATTCATGGATGTGATACTAACGAATATCCTTGGCCGTAGTGCATGGATAATTCGATGATGTGGATTATTTATTAAGTTGAGTCTCAGCGATAAAATATTGGTTATACACTTTTAATTTGTAGAAGATAGTAGACATCATGCTCTACTTGACTCTTCTAAAATACAGTTGTATGTCTTTAGCTTGTAGTACAGAGATGAATTGTTAATAAATATCTTTGGCCGTAGTGTAAAAATGAATTTATTAGTATGATTATGAGCAGAAATTGTGATTTGGTATAACCATGATTTTTGATGTTTCAGGTGAAGATAGGTGATGAAAATTATCTTCGTCTTGGGTACGAAGAGGAATTTAGAATCACAATTATGATTATGAGTTATTCATATGATTGTGGACAAGAATTTTTGATTGATGTTACAGGGATAAAATATTATTAGTGGACTTTTAACATAGAGAAAATAATAGACCTGATGGTCTATTTGACTCTTTTAATGGATTGCTCGTTCCGCTGCAACTATGGTTGAAAACTTTTATCATCTACCATATGTTCTAAATCTCTGATTTATTAATGATGAAGGCTATTGATGGTGTAAATTAGCTTTAGTCATGATATTCTTTACTGGGCTAGTTGTGCTCACCCTTTCTGCTTCATAATTCCTTTCAGGTAATAAGAGTGTTGCCAGGTCGAGTGGGGATAACAGGGGAATAGAACGGTGGTCTCTAGCTGTGGAGGTTCTCCCTAAACAGTATAAAAAAGTGTGTTATATTCTATACATCATTTAGTAGTTATATTTGGTGAATCAAATAGGGTGAGGCGAATCTAACTTTGGAAGGGTGTTTTGCCACTATCATACAAGATGTCTAATGACATACAACCTCGTTTTCTCATAAGACATGGTTGTGCACATCCACTTGCTGAATATATCTATGAGCACTACCTATATGATCTTGGAGTTTATTTGAAGTATAATTTTCACTTGGTGACAACGTAGATATTTATATGTCAAGAGAAGACTCACCATTGGAAAGAAGATGATAGTAATCTTCTTGTTTTTCTTTGGGGATTTTTGGGTCAACCAAGGATAATTCTGTGGACATATGATATCTATCATAATCTAGACGCATGGCCTCCCATGTACGAAGGTTTTCTTGAGCACTTTCCAAAGATTTTAATTTCTAAAACAGTTTTTGACTATACTTTTATGTAAAGTATCATTGTAAGGTTGTGGTCGAGGTACCATGAGAGTTACATACATTTGTATTAAAACTCATAGTTAACTGTGGTCGTATTCTATACGACAACTCAACAGTTGTATAAATGAAGTTGTATTTAAATTTTGTATCATGTATCTGACGACTCAGAATGGGTGATGTATACCTAATTTTGGGGGCGTCACAAATGTACTCCCTCCGTCTCAAGATAAAAGTACTAATTGACTTTTCACGCCTATTAAGAAGAGGAATAAAATGACAAAATTGTCCATAATAATATATCATTAATTATTTTCAATGTAGGTGAGAGAGTGACTTTTTAACTATTCAATTCAAAATATTCTCTCCCCATACTTATTAAATATGGAGAGAGAATTAGAATAAGAAAAGTATGAGATATTTAATGCTACGGGCATAATAGGAAAAAATGTATAAAAGTTTGATTATTAAAAGAAAGTAGACATTTAATATCGGACTACCTAAAATAGTAATAAAGACTTTTATCATGAGACGGTGGAAGTAGTATTTATAATTCTAATTATACGTCAGCACTGATATATAGAAAAAAATTCTAAAAATAAAAATATTTTCTTCACATCATTAAGTGCAAAACATAATTAAGTTAAGTACACCTTTATATCAAATTTCTCCACGTCATTAAGTGCAAAGCACAAGTTAAGTAAACGAACAATAAATCAAGGGCAAAACTAATGAATTAATCACCGTTGTTGACAAGTTTTACTGATTACATCATCAAATTTTTAATTTTTCAAATTATTCTAATAAATTAATTATTATTTTTAAATTGGGTCACTCCGTTAAAAAAAAACACACGTTAAGATTTTATTTACATGACTCTGAAAAAATACAAAAATTAAAAAAACTACAGGTGGCAAAAAAATAATAAAAACCTTAAAAGTAAAAATAAAAATAAATCAAAACATCATTTTTCTATAACAAAAACAGATCTAACCATCCAAATCTAAGGGTGTAAACGAGTCGAACTGGAGCGAACAGAGAGCTACTCGAATTCGACTCGAAATGATAAATTCGTACTCGAATTCGGCTCGAATTCGGCTCGAATTCGAATTATATTTGAAATTTCCTACTCAGATTCGACTAGATTCGAATATTTATTACTCGAATTCGACTCGAATATTTATTCAAACTACTCGCGAGCTTCAAATTCAAGTTCGAATTAGAGTCTCCACATAATAACTAGTTTTATAATAAATATAATTATAAATTGAATTTGTTATTTTACTTAAAAATGAGAAAATATATTTATTATTATACTTTACAAATATAAAATCACAATTAAAATTAAAAACAAAACAAAATAATAACAAATAATCCTAATTTGATTTAAATTTATATATATTATAAGAAAATGTATCGAACATCTAATTGAATATGTATTAACTGAGTATATATCGAGTCACAATTAAGAATTCGAGTAGTTTGAATCTTAAACGAGTCGAGTATAACCTTGCTCAGATTCTACTCATATTTTTGTTCGAACTATTTTTAATACTCAGATTTGGATCATATTAATAACGAATCAGAGTCTCGCTCGTATTTTTTCGAGTCGAGACCGAATCGAACTCGAACTGTGTTGGTTCGTTTACAGCCTTATCCAAATCTAACAGATCTAATTATTTTAGATCTAACAAATCTCTTTCGTCTCCCTCAAAACAGGACTCGCCTCTGGCTCGTTACCTTTGACACTGCCGAGGATGCCGCCATGGCTTATGATTGCGAGGCCTTCAAGTTGAGAGGTGAAAATGCTAGGCTTAATTTCCCTGAACAATTCCTAGGTAAAGATAGAACAATATATCTTCAGCACCTAATTCATCTTCATCTACTCCTCAATCATCAAAATAGACTGAACAAGCCCCAGAAGTCCTTAATTTGATGGATTCAAATACTGAGTTACCACCACCAACTGATGATTCAGGATTTGGATAGAGTGATATAACAGTCGGTGAAGAAATGCAAGTAATTTTAGGGAGCTGTGGAACAGGGGAAGGAGTTTCTTAAGTCATCTGAATTGAGTTGGGGTGATATGGGAGCAGATTGGTTCAATGCAATTCCAGCTGGTTGGGTTCTAGGTAGTCCTGTTTGGGATGATTTGGACACCACCAATAATCTTTTTATGCCTTCGAATCTCTGTTTTGGCAATGCTCAACATCAGGAATTCTATAATCTTGATTCTCAAAATCAGTAAGATGATTCGGGCTCAACTTCATCGGCTTCTTCTTTTCCCATGAACCCATTCTTTTGGAAGAATAAATATTGAATTTATTTTGTTCAACTTCCCTCCTTTCTTAAAAGATTTCTCTCTTGTTTTCAGTTTGTCAATTTTTGTGCTAATTAGACCCTCTCTTACAGCTGATTTTTGAATTTTACAAATTTAGAATTAGGGTTTATTGGTAATTGTGTTTATATATTTGGGTTTATAAAACCCTTTGATGCAATTGTGTTGTTCACTCTGAATTTGTAATCTTTCCTCAAAATCTCACCATGAATCCAAAGCTTGATTTCCTTTAAAATCACAAATTCGACTATGAATTTGGTCAGAAAAATAAAGTTATATGAAATTTTTGGTGATGGTCGTTAGTGATATGTCACGTGAAGGGTACAGGGGAAGAGAGCCTTTAGCTGCGTCTGATCGTGACACTGCGTTTCATCAGTATTTGATTTACTTTTTTGGTTCATTCATAAGTTGTTAGGTTTTCTGTCATCAGGACCACGTGTCATGTTTTCATAGGGAGAGGTTGTTATCTCGAATTTATAACCTGAGCTGGTATTTAGCTGCTGTAAGAGGAGTGAGGAAAAAGATATATGATTGCAAGTTTAATTCCTTCTTCTTTTCGTAATTTTTGGCTTTTTGTTCATTTCCATTTCTGCATTTTTAATTTCTATCAATTTGGTATCAGAGCAACCCTGGGCCATTAATGGCTGATAATACTGCAAAACCAAGCCTGTAAAAACATGAGAAGGATTTGAAGGTGTTGGAGGGGAGGATGGATCAGCTTCAAGAGCTGGTGGCAAAAGAATTCGAGCACTCATCTATGCAGTTTGAGGCCATGGGCCAACAAATCACTCAACTAAGCCAAACGATGCTCACAACGAGTGAGGAGGTGGCTCGAAGAATACTGGAAGCTATGGACGTAACAAGGAAATCTGAGAAGGAGAAAATGACTACTGCAGAGGTGATTAACCCTATTACCTCTTTTGTATTAGTTGATAGCCCCCCAGACCCACCCCCTTTGACTGCTCCATTAATACCTTTTAATACAAACCCTGTTACATACCAGAATAACATGATTCCCTCTACACTATCTGATACCTGCAACAGACCAGCCATGGTAGCTACTTCTAATTCCTTAAACCCTCAAATCATACTACCTACAATATCTAGAGGGGGTTGGCCATTTCTTTTAGATTCTAATCAGATTAACCCAGTCACAACTCTGTCTCCATCAAACCCTACCATGTTTACTCAGACCAGTAACTATAACCCTGCAAACCTATACATGCAACCAACCTTTACAAACCCAGTTCAGCCTAATCCCTACAACCTAAGACATTCCCATATCCATACCATGACTGCTGGGCCTACATATACACCACCAATCCAAAACCAATCAACCTCAACCACACTTCCCTATCACCCTTACCAACATAATCTAAATTCACCTGGACCATCACCAATGATTCACTCTTCAGAAAGTCATCACTACAGAACACCAGCCAATCCATTTTTACCTTTTCCCATGCCCAAAATGGATTTTCCCCACTTTGAAGGAAAGGATCCTAGAGGATGGTTAAAAAAATGTGAGAAGTTTTTCCAACTTAATCCACTGTTAGACTCAAGATCTAAAGTGTTGTATGATGCATTATATATGGAGGGGGAAGCAGATATTTGGTACCAATCATTACAGGAAGAGAAACCATGGCTGTCATGGGAAGAATTTGCCTATTATGTATGCCACAGGTTTGCAAAAGGAGGCCATGAGAATTTGATAGGGCAATTTAATAAACTGGTGCAAAAGGGAAGGGTGGAAGACTACATAAAAAGGTTTGAAGAGCTCAAAAACTGCATGTGGAGCCAAAATAAGAGTTGTATAGAAGAATATTTCATTGAAAGCTTTCTTAGTGGGTTAAAGGAAGAAATTGCAAATGCCTTGTATATTGTCAGACCTCAATCCTTAAGGGAGGCAATTACACAAGCTAGGGGACAGGAAGTGTATCTTGAGTCACTTAACAAAAGGAACCATGGCAGCTCAAGGAACCTGGCTGAAAGGGCAACCTATAAGGCCAGAACTAACTATACCCCATATAAAGAGAACTTGCAGGCCAATAAGACAGACACTGCTCAGAAATCCTTCCCTGTTAAAAGACTCACACCAGCAGAAATGGTGGCCAGGAGAGAGAAGGGTTTGTGTTACAACTGTGATGAAATTTTCACTAAGGAGCATAGATGCAAACAGAAACACATCTACTTGTTGATAACCGAGGAAGAGGAGAGATGCAGTGAAGAGGAGTCTGACCAGGAATTAGCCATACTCACACCTGCGGAAAATGGGGAGTTATTGCAAATTGAAGAGAACTGTGAAATGTCAATCCATGCCTTAACAGGAACAAATGGGATCCATACCCTTAGACTGCAGGGAAAAATCAAGAATAGCTACATTAGCATGTTGTTGGACAGTGGGTCTACCCATAATTTTATATCTCTAACACTGGTTAAAAGGCTGCAACTACCTACAGAACCATGCAGCCCATTTAAAGTCACAGTGGCCAACGGCAATACTCTGCAGTGTGACAGAAAGATAGCACAGTTGAAGTGGCAATTTACTTCAGGGAAATTTCAAGCTCCTATGTATGTTATACCACTAGGAGGTTATGATGTAGTTTTGGGAATACAGTGGATGCAAACAGTGTGACGCCCCCAGAATAGGTATACAACACCCATTCTGAGTCGCCAAATACATGGTACAGAAAGCAAACTACAACTTCAATAATACAATTGTCGTGCAAAATACGACAACACATACTGTGAGTTTAAATACAAATATTGTCTTCTAGACAATATCCACACTCAAATAAATCCTCATTACAATTATTCAAACACTATTTTACAGAAATAGTGAGGACTGCTAATACATCTTTCTAGAACCATCACTCCATACCCCGACTAGATCCTGCTATGTTCTCACCTCCTGAGAAGAAAAATGGAACAAAAAGGAAAAGGGTGAGCTCAACTAGCCCAGTAAAGAATATTATGACTAAGATAATATACAACAAATTATCGTTAGTCTTCAACAGGGAAAAATCTGATAAAATATAATCGACAACAAGTTTTAGATCAACAACTGCAGCGGAAACAATAAACCATTAGAAGAGTCAAGTAGAGAAAGAATTCTACTATCTTCTAAGATTTAAAAGTCCATCATCAATATTTTATCCCCGTAACATCAATTAATAATCATCTTTATCCAAATATTCATCTTTGCACTACAGGCCAAAGATATTCATTTGTATCACCTGTCAGTCATGTTCATCTCAACACCTGTTCATCTTTGCACTACAGGCCAAAGATATTCATCAAGTAATTATACATCTTTGCACTACAGGCCAAAGATATTCATTTGTATCATCATTTAGGACTGAGGATGATGAAAAATATCTTAAAGAGAACGAATCCAATGAGACAGAAGGACTAATAGTAGGGATTCGTATAACAGTTTATCCAAGATCAATAATACTTCATAATAATCAATTGTGAAGCAGAATTCAAAAATAAAGATCAAAACATGGATACAATCAAAGATAGTAACCATAATAGACATCTTGGACAAAAAGGGAAAATTTTATTTTTCGGTGAATAGTGCCGTATTCGTGAATAGTGCCGTATACGTGAATAGTGCCGTATACGTGAATAGTAACCCCCGACACAAAAAGTTCCAAATTTGATAAAAACTCATATCAATATTTCAGCATAATGATATTGAAGAAAATAATATCATTTAAGAAGAAAATAATATCCCTTACCTCAAAATATCAGTACTTTTGGTCGGAATACCGGTATAAGGCTGAAAGAAACTTGCTCTGATGAATAGAAACTCTCAAAGTATCTAAATACTCACAAAATACACTCAATAATCTAGAGAGAGAAAGAGAGAAAACTTGTTTCTGGTGTGATTTTCAATTCTAACTTAGCCCTCTATTTATAGGAAAATTTTGGTAGGTTTGACCTGCAACCTGATGGCTTTACCTGCTACTATTCCCACCCACCACATTTGAAATATAATTCAGCACATTTCTTCACCAACCACAAGTGGGGCCCACCACTTCTAGAATTTTCTACCAAAATGATAAACTCCGAAAATTCAACAATTTCTGAACCAGTCATCTCGTAAAATTCATAATAAATCATACGTTCATTTTTAACGGTTCAAAATTTGTGGACATATACTCAACTTATATATGTATAACATATCCAAAAATTACCACGATCCAACGGTCGGATTAAAAATTATAACCCCCGCAAAATATCTCAAAAACCCTGATTTTTAATACCTCCATTCCGACAAAAATACGGATAAAAATCTCAACATTAACTCCTTCATTTTTTAACCACAAAAATATATCCCTCATTTATATCCACATAAAATAAATATTTTCTTATCATATGAATCAATAATTAATTATTCACAAATAATATTACAGAATCACATTTATGACAACCAGGCCGTTCCCAGGAAAGAGGGGGCTTTCCAATAAGAATTTCTCCTTACTGGCGCGCAATTAGATGACCAAACCTCTCCTTAGACAGAACTTTCTAGACATTACCAATAATGCTATCTAATAATACTATTTAAATAATATGAATTATTGATCTGATAATGGGAAATACTGTGCAGCAACAATTATTGAACAACAATAATACAAAATTTCAACGTAGCAATTATTGAATCAATAAAATAAAATATTGAACAGTAATTACTGTAACAATTATTGAGTAGTGCCTTCTTACGTAAGAATCAATAATTTCAAAAATACTATGCAATACCGTGTGCTACTGTGCAATAACGCGTATTACTGTATTTTAACCACCGGGTATTCCAACGGTGTTAACGGTAACAACTACGTCGTTATTTGTAAAACTCAAATTTGTCATTTTCTTCACCCGACAGTTATTCTGTTATGGGGCCCACAAATAGCTGCGCCGTCGTACGAATATTCCCCGACAGAAAGAATATTCCACGACCAAACGAATATTCCCCGACAACAATGATTATTTTATAACCACTTGGGTATTTTGAAAAAAAATCATATATCACCCTTAACTTTAACATTTATCAATTTAACCATTTACTGAATAGTAATTATAAGAAAAATTGAATACTTTTATTTCATAAAATTCGGGGTCTTACAATCTCCCCTCCTTATGAAATTTCGTCCCCGAAATTTACGTACCTGGTATTTCAAAGAGTTGAGAATACCTTCCTTTCATTTCAATTTCCATCTTCTCTGTCATCATAATTTCTCCATTGCTCATCTCCTGTATTTCAAATAACATTCTAGAATACAGCTTCAAAACAAGTGTTAATTTAACAAATTAACATATCACATAATATCCCGATATTATGACTGACCAACAAATAAGCTTAGGTAGGACACACTAGCGAATGATTTACTCATCTCTCCCCTCCTAGTTGTATTCCCCGATCTCCGCCAGAGATCATATCCCCAAGCTCTGATACCAACTGTGACGCCCCCAGAATAGGTATACAACACCCATTCTGAGTCGCCAAATACATGGTACAGAAAGCAAACTACAACTTCAATAATACAATTGTCGTGCAAAATACGACAACACATACTGTGAGTTTAAATACAAATATTGTCTTCTAGACAATATCCACACTCAAATAAATCCTCATTACAATTATTCAAACACTATTTTACAGAAATAGTGAGGACTGCTAATACATCTTTCTAGAACCATCACTCCATACCCCGACTAGATCCTGCTATGTTCTCACCTCCTGAGAAGAAAAATGGAACAAAAAGGAAAAGGGTGAGCTCAACTAGCCCAGTAAAGAATATTATGACTAAGATAATATACAACAAATTATCGTTAGTCTTCAACAGGGAAAAATCTGATAAAATATAATCGACAACAAGTTTTAGATCAACAACTGCAGCGGAAACAATAAACCATTAGAAGAGTCAAGTAGAGAAAGAATTCTACTATCTTCTAAGATTTAAAAGTCCATCATCAATATTTTATCCCCGTAACATCAATTAATAATCATCTTTATCCAAATATTCATCTTTGCACTACAGGCCAAAGATATTCATTTGTATCACCTGTCAGTCATGTTCATCTCAACACCTGTTCATCTTTGCACTACAGGCCAAAGATATTCATCAAGTAATTATACATCTTTGCACTACAGGCCAAAGATATTCATTTGTATCATCATTTAGGACTGAGGATGATGAAAAATATCTTAAAGAGAACGAATCCAATGAGACAGAAGGACTAATAGTAGGGATTCGTATAACAGTTTATCCAAGATCAATAATACTTCATAATAATCAATTGTGAAGCAGAATTCAAAAATAAAGATCAAAACATGGATACAATCAAAGATAGTAACCATAATAGACATCTTGGACAAAAAGGGAAAATTTTATTTTTCGGTGAATAGTGCCGTATTCGTGAATAGTGCCGTATACGTGAATAGTGCCGTATACGTGAATAGTAACCCCCGACACAAAAAGTTCCAAATTTGATAAAAACTCATATCAATATTTCAGCATAATGATATTGAAGAAAATAATATCATTTAAGAAGAAAATAATATCCCTTACCTCAAAATATCAGTACTTTTGGTCGGAATACCGGTATAAGGCTGAAAGAAACTTGCTCTGATGAATAGAAACTCTCAAAGTATCTAAATACTCACAAAATACACTCAATAATCTAGAGAGAGAAAGAGAGAAAACTTGTTTCTGGTGTGATTTTCAATTCTAACTTAGCCCTCTATTTATAGGAAAATTTTGGTAGGTTTGACCTGCAACCTGATGGCTTTACCTGCTACTATTCCCACCCACCACATTTGAAATATAATTCAGCACATTTCTTCACCAACCACAAGTGGGGCCCACCACTTCTAGAATTTTCTACCAAAATGATAAACTCCGAAAATTCAACAATTTCTGAACCAGTCATCTCGTAAAATTCATAATAAATCATACGTTCATTTTTAACGGTTCAAAATTTGTGGACATATACTCAACTTATATATGTATAACATATCCAAAAATTACCACGATCCAACGGTCGGATTAAAAATTATAACCCCCGCAAAATATCTCAAAAACCCTGATTTTTAATACCTCCATTCCGACAAAAATACGGATAAAAATCTCAACATTAACTCCTTCATTTTTTAACCACAAAAATATATCCCTCATTTATATCCACATAAAATAAATATTTTCTTATCATATGAATCAATAATTAATTATTCACAAATAATATTACAGAATCACATTTATGACAACCAGGCCGTTCCCAGGAAAGAGGGGGCTTTCCAATAAGAATTTCTCCTTACTGGCGCGCAATTAGATGACCAAACCTCTCCTTAGACAGAACTTTCTAGACATTGCCAATAATGCTATCTAATAATACTATTTAAATAATATGAATTATTGATCTGATAATGGGAAATACTGTGCAGCAACAATTATTGAACAACAATAATACAAAATTTCAACGTAGCAATTATTGAATCAATAAAATAAAATATTGAACAGTAATTACTGTAACAATTATTGAGTAGTGCCTTCTTACGTAAGAATCAATAATTTCAAAAATACTATGCAATACCGTGTGCTACTGTGCAATAACGCGTATTACTGTATTTTAACCACCGGGTATTCCAACGGTGTTAACGGTAACAACTACGTCGTTATTTGTAAAACTCAAATTTGTCATTTTCTTCACCCGACAGTTATTCTGTTATGGGGCCCACAAATAGCTGCGCCGTCGTACGAATATTCCCTGACAGAAAGAATATTCCACGACCAAACGAATATTCCCCGACAACAATGATTATTTTATAACCACTTGGGTATTTTGAAAAAAAATCATATATCACCCTTAACTTTAACATTTATCAATTTAACCATTTACTGAATAGTAATTATAAGAAAAATTGAATACTTTTATTTCATAAAATTCGGGGTCTTACAAACAGTAAGCCCTATTTGTTTGGACTTTGCTAACAAAACAGTAACCATACACTGTGAAGGCACTAAGATGGTTCTAGCAGACCAAGGGAATAATAGTCAATTCTTTTCAGTCCAAGTGGCAGAGAAGCTTAACTTGAATCCAAGGGAAGAAACTTACTTCTTAGTCCAATTAACAGCTATAGAAGGAACTTCAGAAAAGAGAGAACAGATACCTGAAGAAATACAATAACTAATCAAGGACTTTGATGATATTTTCCAGGAGCCACAAGGTCTGCCCCCAAAGAGGGTACAAGATCATAGCATACCAATCATGCCTACTTGCACTCCAGTAAACACCAATCCCTATAGATATCCCTACATATAAAAGGCTGAAATTGAGAAGATGGTTAAAGAGATGTTGGACAGTGGCATTATAAAGCATAGCACCTCACCATATGCTTCACCAGTCTTATTTGTTAAGAAAAAGGACAACACTTGGAGGCTCTGTGTTGATTACAGGGCTTTAAACAGCATCACCATCAAAAATAAGTTTCCCATTCCCATCATAGAAGAGTTATTAGATGAATTGAAAGGTAGTAAGTACTTCACCAAGCTAGATTTAAGAAATGGTTACCATCAAATCAGAGTGAAGTCAGAAGATATTCATAAGACAGCTTTTAAAACTCATCAAGGGCACTACGAATTTCTAGTTATGCCCTTTGGTCTTACTAATGCCCCTGCTACCTTCCAGTCTGTCATGAATGAGGTGTTTTCTCCATTCCTAAGAAGCTATGTATTAGTATTCTTTGATGATATCCTGGTTTATAGCCCCACTCTCGAGAGCCACAAGATTCATTTGCAGCATGTCTTTGCAGTCTTAAGAAAGAATAGGTTCTATGCCAAAAGAACTAAATGCACCTTTGCTCAGATTCAAGTAGAGTATTTGGGACATGTCATTAATCAACAAGGGGTAGCAGCTGATGAAAAGAAGATAGAGGCAATGAAACTATGGCCCAGACCTAAGACACTCAAGGCTCTCAGGGGGTTCCTAGGTCTCACAGGCTACTATAGAAGGTTTGTCCATCAATATGGTATAATCAGCAAGCCTCTAACTAACCTACTTAAAAAGGGCTCCTTCAGGTGGAATGAAGAAGCTGAGCAGGCTTTCAGCAGACTGAAAACAGTCATGTCTAGCACCCCAGTTTTAGCTTTACCTGATTTTATGAAGGTCTTTGTTGTAGAGATAGATGCTTGTTATTCGGGTATTGGAGCAGTCTTAATGCAAGAAGGGAGGCCCCTGGCTTTCCTCAGCAAGGCCTTATCTCCAAAACACTTGGGCATGTCCACTTATGAGAAGGAATTGCTAGCCGTGATCATGTCAGTACAAAAGTGGAGAACTTACTTGCTTGGGCAACCTTTTGTCATCAAAACAGATCATGAAGCACTAAAGTACTTCATGGAACAAAAGCTGACTACCTTAGTTCAGCAAAAATGGGTGTCTAAGTTGCTTGGTTTTGATTACACTATCCATTACAAGAAGGGAAAAGATAATGTTGCAGCTGATGCCTTATCCAGAAGCCAGGAAACTGAATGCAACAACACTATGGTTCAGACCGTAGTTCCTAGTTGGAATAAGGAAGTTTTTGGAAGTTTAGATGATGACCTTGAAGCTCAAGACATTATGACTCAACTGATAGTAGATCCTCATAGTCAGCCAGATTATTCACTCCAGGCAGGTATTTTAAGAAAGAATGGTAAAGTCTATGTGGGTAGTGGTGGAAATTTGAGGCAGAAAATAATGGATCAGGTGCACAGCAGTAGTGAAGGAGGCCACTCAGGCATGACAGCTTCAATAAAAAGAGCTCAGATGTTATTCTATTGGCCTACTTAAAAAAAAGACCTTACTGAGCTAGTGAGACAATGTGAAATCTGCCAGAGGCACAAAGGAGAGCATGTACCAACACCTGGGCTGCTGTAACCTATACCTATTCCTGACCAAGCATGGGAGGTTATCACTATGGATTTCATTGAGGGATTGCCTAAATCTGAAGGTAAAGACACCATACTGGTAATTGTTGATAAGCTTACCAAGGGCTGCCACCTTATAGCCCTTACATATCCCTTTACAGCCACTCAAGTAGCACAGTCGATCTTGGATTCAGTCATCAAGTTGCATGGTCCTCCTCGAATCATTATTTCTGACAGGGATAAAATCTTTACTAGCTCATTTTGGAAGGAGCTGTTTAAGGCTTTCGGCACTCAAGTTAACCTAAGTACTGCCTACCATCCCCAAACAGATGGACAGACAGAGAGGGTTAATCAATGTATTGAAATGTACCTCAGATGTATGACTAGCAACAAACCTTTTCAGTGGTACAAATGGTTACCTATGGCCGAATGGTGGTATAACACCACCTTCCACACAGCTACAGGAATGACACCATTCAAGGCCCTATATGGAGTACAACCCCCAACTGTTAATTACCATCAAGAGGGAACCAATAAAAATCCTCTCATAGCTGAATTTGTTAAGGAAAGGGCAGCTACACAACAGCTGCTAAAGGAAAATTTACAGAAATCACAAGAAAGGATGAAGCTTTATGCAGACAAAAAGAGGACTGAGAGAGAATTTCAAGTGGGAGATGAAGTTTATTTGAAGTTGCAGCCTTATCGACAAGTTTCAGTAACACAGAAAAGGCATTTCAAACTATCTGCCAGGTATTATGGACCTTATGTAATTCTACAAAAAATTGGGAAGGTGGCATACATACTTCAATTACCTCCTAGTTCCAAGATTCACAATGTCTTCCATGTTTCGTAGTTGAAAAGAAAAATGGGGCACTCTAAGGTGATACAAACTGCACTACCAGATGTTAATAAGGTAGGAGAGCTGAAGCCCTCACCTGTGGCCATACTAGATCGCAGATTGGTAAAAAGGGGCAACAAGCCAGTAACTATGGTTCTGGTTCAATGGTCCAACAGCATTCCAGAAGATGCAACTTGGGAGACATGGGAGACGCTAACTCTACAGTATCCTGAATTTGATCCTTGGGGGCAAGGATCTTCTCAAGCAAAGGGGAATTGTCACGTGAAGGGTACAGGGGAAGAGAGCCTTTAGCTGCGTCTGATCGTGACACTGCGTTTCATCAGTATTTGATTTACTTTTTTGGTTCATTCATAAGTTGTTAGGTTTTCTGTCATCAGGACCACGTGTCATGTTTTCATAGGGAGAGGTTGTTATCTCGAATTTATAACCTGAGCTGGTACTTAGCTGCTGTAAGAGGAGTGAGGAAAAAGATATATGATTGCAAGTTTAATTCCTTCTTCTTTTCGTAATTTTTGGCTTTTTGTTCATTTCCATTTCTGCATTTTCAATTTCTATCATGATAATAGTAGATGAAACTCGGTCGACGTTGATGATGATGGCGGCCAAAACTTGGAGACAATGATCTCCATGGCAGTTAGGTGACAATGGTGAAAATATTGGGAGGAGGAGAAAATCAAAGAGAAAAGATAAGATTACATCTATTTTTATTTTTGGCCAGTCAAATTCCCTACGTCATTATTTCAATCTTTTTTCTTTTCTTTTTTATGCCACGCTGGAAAATACTTGAGCCAATTTGACAGAAGTTAACTTATTTTAACAGAATTGTCTAATTTCAAAATTTTAATTAGTTCAATGTGGTAATTTAAATTTTTAAAAGTTTAGTGGGATAATAAATAAAAGGTGTCAACTACAGTGGAAAAATCATTAGTTTTGCCATAAATCAAGTATTTGCAACATTACTTCGGTCATACTCTTCAACTATGTTTGTTTGCAAAAAAATTATTTAGAATTTAACTATTTGATGCAGGAGGATCCGAATCTAATGACGCTGAACTATCAGATAACACGTTAATGGCATTACAATTATTTCTCGCAGTTTCTTTTCTAGTGTCAAGGCTTATTGTAGTGGAAGAAAACTCATTCGCTATTCGTATCAGTTTTGTTCTCATTATCCTTTATTTTTATCTTTCTATTTAGCTTCTTTGAATCGTGATCAGCCATTTGAATCCTGAAGCCCTCATCCGATTCGCGAAGATGTCAATAACCGCCATGGCCGCCACATTTACGTCGATCCTCCAACGCATGGTATTGTAATGCCATTAATATGTTATCTGATAGTTCGGCGTCATCGAATTCGGAACCTTCTGCATCAGTCACTCTAGGTTAGAAAGAACTCGTCCTCGAGTTCATGCACGGTATCATCATCGGAACCAGAAAAAGAAGGGCTTAAATACTTCACATTGAAGACATCCGAAGTCTGTAAATGGTTAGGGAGACGCAACCGATAGGCATTATCATTAATCTTCTGCAGATTCTCACTAGGCCCAATCTTCCGATCCTTGAGCTTGTTATATTCGCCAGTAAGAAAGCGATCATGAGTCAACACTACCCAAACAAAATAATCAACGTCAAAAAGTACCTGACGCCGATGACTGTCAACCCGACCTTTATAGTTGTTATTGCTGTCGAGAATAAATCGCCGAACTTTTTATGAATTTCCCGAAGATGTTCGGCCATTTCATACATTTGCCTTCAGATGCAAATGTCCGACTCGCGAAATAGGAGTTAAGTCAAGAACCCAAGATGGATTTTGACCACAGACAACCTCAAAATGACTCATCCCTGTCTTTTGGTTCTTAGATCTGTTATACGCAAACCCAACTTGAGATAGAGCAACATCCCATTGCTTCGACTTAGAACCAACTAGACACCTTAGAAGATTTCCCAAACTTATGTTCATTACTTCGGTTTGACCATCGGTTTGAGGATGGTATGCGCTGCTGAAATTTAGTTGTGTTTCCATTTTTTCCCACAAACTCTTCCAAAAATGACTCATGAATTTAGTATCTCGATCAGAGGTGACTAACTTCGGAACACCATGTAGACGTACAATTTCTCGAAAGTAAAGATGGGCGATCCCTTGGGCATCCATTGTTTTTTTACAAGCGTTAAAATGAGCCATCTTTAAGAACCAATCAACCACAACTAAGATAGAATCCGTTGCATGCTGTGTTCGAGGCAGTCCTAATACGAAATCAATACTGACATCTACCCATAGAGCTTCAAGAACATGGAGGTAAGGGAGTATACAGTCCGACATTAGTGAGAATTCTCTTAGACCTCTGATATACATAACATCGCTGCACGTAATGAGCCACATCGCTTGATATCTTCAACCAATAATTATAGTTAGGCGACACCAAGGTTAATGTTTTATAATGTCCGAAGTGATCCTCATTGTGGAGTTCACTTATTATCTTCTGTCGAAGTGAGCAATCCGGAATGCATAGTTGTAATCCCCGAAACAGATACCCATTATGAAACACAAAGTCATGCCGCCGCAACTATCTTTCTGAAAGAAGGATCATTTTTGTACATATCAAAAAAGACTTCAAACCCTACAACCTTGTTACGCATAGTGCTAAGGAGTGACACTCTTCTGCTTAACGCGTCGACAACGTGATTTAAACTTTAGGCTTGATACCGCAAAGTGAAGGTGAAATCCTGTAAGTATGCCACCCATTTTACATGCCTTCGATTCAACTTATGTTGGCTATTAATGTGACGCCCCCAAAATAGGTATACATCACTCATCTTGAGTCGCCAGATACAAGGTACTGAATACAAATACAAACTAATTATACAACAGTCGTGTAAAATACGGCAAAACATAGGCTATGAGTTTTAATACAAATATTGTAATATAGACAATATCTACACTCAATGGAGTCCTTATTATATTTATTATCATACTATTTCACAGAATAGTGAGGACTACTAATGCACCATCTAGGACCATCACTCTGTTCTCCTATTAGTCCCAACTACGTTCTCATTTCCTGAAGAGAACAATGAAAGCAAAAGGGTGAGCTCAACTAGCCCAGTAAGAAATATTATGACTAAGATAATGCAGAATAAGTTATCATTAGCCTTCAACAGTATAACAACTGATAGAATATAATAGATAACAAGTGTTAGATCAAAAACTGTAGCGGAATAAGCAATCCATTAGAAGAGTCAAGTAAAGTATAAAATCTACTATCTTCTATGATTTAAAAAGTTTTTCATCAACTTTATCGCTGAGACTCAACTTAATAAATAAAATCGAATCATCCTTGCTCCACGACCAAGGATATTCATGTAATCATCAATGGTCATTACTATACCAAATAATCCCTGGTCATAATCATACCAACAACTGTCCACCAATGAACTACATGCCAATGAGGACTTTTACCACATCATTCGTCACATTACGGTCATGATTATACCGAATAATTCCTAGTCATAATCATACCAAGTCCATCTATGCACGTAAGCCAAAGATGACTTTCATCACAATATAAGCATGAGGATGATGACAATGACATAATAATTCAATAAAACAAGTTCAAGAATAAATTTTAAAGATTTATAAATTAATTTATCCATGAACCAATAACGTCCAAATTATCAACATGATACTGCTTTGTAGAGTAAAATTCAAGAATGCTCAGAAGAATATTTCCATGAAAAGATACTGGATGAAGCACAATATCAATGATATTCTACTAATTTTATGGAGTATAGAAGCCAAAACTTTAACCAACTGAGTATAATAGATTATATGAAACTGCAAATGAATTTTCGCCCGCTATGCGGTAATCCACATAGACAGATCATTTCCATAATTTAATAAGGAATGAATACGAAGGATCATTCACCATGCATGTGATAATCCACATAGACAAGTTATTCCAATAAAATAATAAAGAATAGAATAACAGAAGAATTCACCATACATGCGATAGACCACACAGACAGGTTATTCCAACAGAATAATAAAGAATGGAGCCAGGTCATGTGTAATCCGCACAGACAGGATATTCCAACAGAATAATAAAGAATGGAACCATGTCATGCGTAATCCACTCTGATAGGATATTCCAACAAAATAATAAAGAATGAAACCAGGTCATGCGTAATACACACTGACAGGATATTCCAACAGAATAATAAAGAATGAAATATCAACAGAATTCACCAGGCATGCGATAGACCGCACAGACAGGTTATTCTAACAGAATAATAAAGAATGGAATAATAGAAGAATTTCACCATGTATGCGGTACTTCGCATAAACAGGTTATTCCAACATAATAATAAAGAATGGAATAACAGAAGCTCTCTTCATGAATACGAAAGAAATAATACCCCTTACGAGTACAATAAATAATATCCCTTACGAGTACACCAAATAATATCCCTTACCTTAGAAAAATTGAATACTGGAGTAGTGAAGTAGCAGAATACTTTTCTTCTTTCTCTCTATAGTTTCTCTCTCTAGAGTTTCAGTGAATTTGTAAGAAATAATGAAGGAATGAGCTTCTATTTATAGAAGAACTGAAAGTAGCTCTTGGTCTTAACGAATGGTCAAAATGACTCTTGATAATATTGAAGAGACAACTACTATTTGCGAATGGGCAATTAACTCTTGGAACACCGAAGAGACAAGTAACTCTCAGAAAATCGAAGGGACAAGTAACTCTTGGAAAACCGAAGGGACAAGTTACTATTAAAACTTTAAACCAACGATCCATATTGATTTACTATTATAATTTCAACCAACTGTCTGAAAAATTATCACATCTTCTCATGGAATAATATTGTACTCAAAAATGATTTGGACCGAAAAGAAATATATTTTTCGGGTGAATAGTACTTCAGGAATAGTATCCCTTGAATAGTACCCCGACACGAAAAGTGTCCCAAATATTCGAGTGAATAATACTAGAGTGAATAGTAACTGGGTGAATAGTAATATGTGAATAGTAACTCGTGAATAGTACTTCGACACAAAAAATGCCCCGAATACCCGATTGAACAATATAACCTCCAGGCATCAATTATTATCGAAATAAATATCGATTTCTACTAACACTAATAATTCTCACACAATGGAACTATCAATTTCATCTTTAATCAACACGAACTTATTCATCATTAATATTATAATTCATAATATTTAACAACCAGGTCGTTCCCAGGAAAGATGAGGCTTTTCGATAAGGATTTCTCCTTATTGGCGCGCAATTAGGTGACAAAACCTCTCCTTGACAGAACTTCTAGACATTGTCAACATTGTAATGATTTAATAATATATCATATTATGCAGATGATACTGTGACAATAATTGAATCAATAAAATGAGAGATATGACACAACAATTACTGTAGCAATAATTGAGTATAACTGAGTGACTTCTCACGTAAGCATCAATAATCAATATTGTGTGCTACTATGCAACTACGCGTATTACTATACTTTTACTAACGGGTAGTTCAACAGTTTTAACGGTAACACCTCCGTAGTTATTTTTATAAAAAGATAATTCTATCATTTTCTAACTACGACAATACTTCCGTTGTGGGGTCCACCAATGATTGTGCCGTCGTACGAATATTTCCTGTTAAAACGAATATTCCCCGACCAATCGAATATTTTATAACCACTTGCTTACTTTGTAAAATTTATAAATATTATCCATAACTATAACATTATATCAAATCCACACCATAATATTAACAAAAATATTTCGAGAAATTTAAATCTTTATTCATAAAATTTGGGGTCTCACAATCTCCACTCCTTATGAAATTTTGCCCTCAAAATTTACGTACGTACCTGGTATGCCGAAGAGATGAGGATACCTTGACTTCATTTCAGATTCTAATTCCCAAGTCATTTCCTCCACATTGTGATTTCTCCACAAAACTTTGACTTGAGGTATAACCTCGGAGCGTAGAACATGATCCTTCTTATCCAAGATTTTAACAGGTAACTCTTTATACGTTAAATCTTCTTCTATCTCGTTTGTTTTTAACTCAATAATGTGGTTCGGGTCGTCCACATATTTACGTAACATCGATACGTAAAAAACGTTATGAACACGTGACATACTTGGCGGTAAAACGAGTCTATAGGCCACAGTTCCTAATCGATCGAGAATTTCAAATAGGCCAATTAAATCGAGGGTTGAGATTTTCTCTATTCATCGATTCTTGCTTCTAGAATAACGCCCTCTTGAACCTTCTTCTTCACATTCATCAGTTTTGAGTATGTAGCTTGAACGACTTTAACTTTATCGATTAAAGTCGATTCTAATCGTATATTCGTTATCTTCACGTGGGTCCCTAAAGTCTTTAACTCTATCTTCATCATTTGTAAGTTATAAGAAATGTGTTTTTGTGTTAACAACATCACACTCGTAAACGCATACGATTTTCTACTCAACGCGTCAGCTACCACGTTCGCTCTTTCATAATGATATTGAATGGTATAGTCGTAATCTTAAACAGCTCGAGCCGACGTCTTTGGCGCATAATACGTTCGTTCAGTTGAAGAAATATTTAAGGGTTTTAGAAATGGGTTTTTTTTATTGGGGTCAATACAAAATTCAATTTCACGCTCTAAGTAGACTAGGAAGTCTTTAGGGATACGTCAGAAAATTTATTAACAATAGAAATATCATTCAAAACTGTGACTCTCATCCAAGACTTGGATAGTACGTCACATTGATACCTATCAACTTGCCACCGTTATTCGCAGCGTCGCCTACGAAAAGTCTGGCTTCGGTACATTCCACACAAGAAAGTCACTAGATAAAGGCTCGGGACTCTTTACTTTTGGCTTGATATGACAGTGATTGACTTTAGTGGTTTGGTTGTTTGAATTCGCATAACAGGTTGGTTAGGAATATGAAAGCTAACAACCTTATGAAAAGCATGATGAGTGTTTAACCAATCGATTCCTAAAATCACATCAAAGGTAAGTATTTTCAAAGAGATAAGATCGACAGGTAACGTGAAAGTGTCGATTTAAATCAAACAAGATTTATAAACAGTGGAGGTAAAAAAGGTTTCTCCTAACGGAGTTTCTACCGATAAGTCAAAGTCTAATTTCTCTGGAGTCAAATTTAAACGTTGAGCGCAAGCAAGAGAGATAAAAGAATGGGTAGAACCGGTATCTAATAAGGTATAGATTTCGCAATAATTTATAATCAACTAACCCGTACTAACTTCGTTTGGGTTACTCGCTTTTTGAGAAGTCACGAAAACGCTCTTCTTAAAACCACTGACGTTGTTTTGTCCGTATCCGCCTTTGGTGCCACCGTCCCAGCTGGACTTGACTTTGGTGCATGACAAAATCGGGCTAGGTGACCTTCTTTTCCATAATTGTAACATACTTTGGACTGCATCACGCAGTTTGGACTGATATGTCCCTCCCCTCTGCATTTGAAACATACAATTGGTGGTCGTTCTCCTTCTTTAAAAACGGGTGTTGGTGCTGCTATCTTTCCATCGTTGTTAAACCTTCTCTTTTTGAAATTTCCACTCCTATTATCTTGGCCATGTTTACCATTGAAGTGGTTACCATTCTTGGCATGATAATTTCCCCCACGATGGTTATCATTATTCCGATGGCCGTTGCCACCTGTACGATTATTATCGTGTTGTTGGTCGTTACCTTTTGGTTGTGGTGACTCATTATCACGCTCTAATAACTGAGCCCTATTCACAATATCTGAATATAAACAAAGTTTTTGAGAAATGAGGTATTGACGTATATCGGGTTTCAAACCTCTTAAAAACATCCGCGTCATTTGGTCCTCATTATCTACCAAGTGGGACACAAACCGAGATAACTCGGCAAACTTAGCTTCGTACTGCGCCACGGTCATATTGTTTTGCTCAAGCTTGATGAACTCTACCTCCTTCATGTGACGAATACTTTCAGGAAAGTACTTGTCGTTGAACAGTTCTTGGAACTTCTCCCAAGACATCTTGAGTGCGTCAAGCTGGGTACGCTTTACAGATTCTCACCAATAATCTACCTCTTCACGCAACATAAAGGTGGCGAAGGGAACCTTTTGCTCCTCTGAGAATTTTAAGACATTAAATATCTTGGTGATCTGCTTTATCCACGTCTCCGCCTTAAGTGATTTTGGCTCTCCTAAAAACTCCGGTAGTCCCAGCTCCTTGAACTGCTTAGCGGTGACCGTCTGAGAGTTGTCAGTGTTTCCACCTGCATTTTGGACAGGAGCCGCTCTCGCCTGATGTTGCACGAATTGTATAAAGCCTCTGAACATACCATCGTTCATCATCTGATCGGTGTTGTTGTTTACCTGAAGATTATTGTCTTCTTGTTGCACATTATCCTGGGTATTGATCGTTGGTGACTCAACGGTCTCATGTGCTTCATTGCTTATCTCAACATTTTCGGATGCCATTTTCCAATACTGCCACAAAACAAGGGTTAATTAACATTTCACATATTATCTCTATACTCTGACCGACCAATTAAATACCAAATAAACTTAGGTAGGTCATATTAGCGAAGAAATTCCCCGTCTCTCCCCTCCTAGTTCTTGTCTCACATCTCAGCCAGGGATCATATCCCTAAGCTTTAATACCAACTGTGACGCCCCCAAAATAGGTATACATCACCCATCTTGGGTCACCAGATACAAGGTACTGAATACAAATACAAACTAATTATACAACAGTCGTGTAAAATACGATAAAACATAGGCTGTGAGTTTTAATACAAATATTGTCATCTAGACAATATCCACACTCAATGGAGTCCTTATTACATTTATTATCACACTATTTCACAGAATAGTGAGGACTACTAATGCACCATCTAGGACAATCACTCTGTTCTCCGATTAGTCCCAACTACGTTCTTATTTCCTGAAGAGAACAATGAAAGCAAAAGGGTGAGCTCAACTAGCCCAGTAAAAAATATTATGACTAAGATAATGCAGAATAAGTTATCATTAGCCTTCAACAGTATAACAACTGATAGAATATAATAGATAATAAGTGTTAGATCAAAAACTGCAGCGGAATAAGCAATCCATTAGAAGAGTCAAGTAAAGTATAAAATCTACTATCTTCTATAATTTAAAAAGTTTTTCATCAACTTTATCGCTGAGACTCAGCTTAATAAATAAAATCGAATCATCCTTGTTCCACGACCAAGGATATTCATGTAATCATCAATGGTCATGACTATACCAAATAATCTCTGGTCATAATCATACCAACAACTGTCCACCAATGAACTACAGGCCAATGAAGACTTTTACCACATCATTCGTCACATTACGGTCATGATTATACCGAATAATTCCTGGTCATAATCATACCAAGTCCATCTATGCACGTAAGCCAAAGATGACTTTCATCACAATATAAGCATGAGGATGATGACAATGACATAATAATTCAATAAAACAAGTTCAAGAATAAATTTTAAAGATTTATAAATTAATTTATCCAGGAACCAATAACGTCCAAATTGTCAACATGATACTGCTTTGTAGAGTAAAATTCAAGAATGCTCAGAAGAATATTTTCATGAAAAGATACTGGATGAAGCGCAAATATCAATGATATTCCACTAATTTCATGGAGTATAGAAGCCAAAACTTTAACCAACTGAGTATAATAAAATATATGAAACTGCAAATAGATTTTCGCCCACCATGCAATAATTCACGTAGACAGATCATTTCCACAATTTAATAAGGAATGAATACGAAGGATCATTCATCATGCATGTGGTAATCCAAATAGACAGGTTATTCCAATAGAATAATAAAGAATGGAATAACAGAAGAATTCACCAGGCATGCGATAGACCGCACAGACAGGTTATTCCAATAGAATAATAAAGAATGGAGCCAGGTCATGTGTAATCCGCACAGACAGGATATTCCAACAGAATAATAAAGAATGGAACCAGGTCATGCGTAATCCGCACTGACAGGATATTCCAATAGAATAATAAAGAATGAAACCAGGTCATGCGTAATCCGCACTGACAGGATATTCCAACAGAATAATAAAGAATGGAATATCAACAAAATTCACCAGGCATGCGATAGACCGCACAGACAGGTTATTCCAACATAATAATAAAAAATGGAATAACAGAAAATTGTTACCATGTATGCGGTATTTCGCATAAACAGGTTATTCCAACATAATAATAAAGAATAGAATAACAGAATCTCTCTTCATGAATACAAAAGAAATAATATCCCTTACGAGTACAACAAATAATATCCCTTACCTTAGAGAAACTGAATACTGGAGTAGTGAAGTAGTAGAATACTTTTCTTCTTTCTCTCTATAGTTTCTCTCTCTAGAGTTTCAGTGAATTCGTAAAAAATAATGAAAGAATGAGCTTCTATTTATAAAAGAATTGAAAGTAGCTCTTGGTCTTAACGAAGGGTCAAAATGACTCTTAGTAATATTGAAGAGACAACTACTATTTACGAAGGGGCAATTAACTCTTGGAACACCGAAGAGACAAGTAACTCTTGAAAAACCGAAGGGACAAGTAACTCTTAGAAAACCGAAGGGACACGTTACTATTAAAACTTTAAACCAACGATCCATATTGATTTACTATTATAATTTCAACCAACTGGCTGAAAAATTATCACATCTTCTCATGGAATAATATTGTACTAAAAAATGATTTGGACCGAAAAAAAATATATTTTTCGGGTGAATAGTACTTCGGGAATAGTACCCCTTGAATAGTACCCCGACACAAAAAGTGTCCCAAATACCCGAGTGAATAATACTAGAATGAATAGTAACCGGATGAATAGTAACTCGTGAATAGTATTCCGACACAAAAAGTGCCCCGAATACCCGATTGGTCAATATAACCTCCAGACATCAATTATTATCGAAATAAATATCAATTTCTACTAACACTAATAATTCTCACACAATGGAACTATCAATTTCATCTTTAATCAACACGAATTTATTCATTATTAATATTATAATTTATAATATTTAACAACCAGGTCGTTCTCAGGAAAGAGGGGGCTTTTATGAAATAAAAGTATTCAATTTTTCTTATAATTACAATTCAGTAAATGGTTAAATTGATAAAAAGTTAAAGTTATGGGTGAAATGTGAAAATTTTTCAAAATAAACAAGTGGTTATAAAATAATCATTGTTGTCGGGGAATATTCGTTGGTCGTGGAATATTCTTTTTGTCGAAAAATATTCGTACGACGGCGCAGCTATTTATGGGCCCCATAACGGAAAACGGTCGGATGAAGATAACGACAAAAATTGAGTTTTTATAATTAACGGCGTAGTTGTTACCGTTAATACTGTTGGAATACCTGGTGGTTAAAATACAGTAATATGCGTGGTTGCACAGTAGCACACGATATTGCACAGTATTTTTTTCAATTATTGATTCTTACGTGAGAAGACACTACTCAATAATTGTTACAGTAGTTACTGTTCAATATTTTATTTTATTGATTCAATAATTGCTGCATTGATATTTTATTTTATTGATTCAATAATTTTATTGATTCAACATTCCACATAAGGAAGTTATCAGCGAAAGGCTCGGGGCTCTTTACTTATGGCTTGATATAACAATGATTGACTTTAGTGGTTTGGTTACTTGAATTCGCATAATAGGTTGGTTAGGAATATGAAAGCTAACAACCTTACGAAAAATATGATGAGCAGTTAACCAATCGTTTCCAAAAATCACATCAATGCAAGTATTTTCAAAGAGATAAGATCAACAGGTAACGTGAAACTGTTGATTTGAACAAGATTTATAAATAGTGGAGGTAACAAAGGTTTCTCCCAACGGAATTTCAACAGATAAATCAAAGTCTAACTTCTCCGGAGTTAAGTTCAAACATTGAACACAACTAGGTAAAATAAAAGAGTGAGTAGAACTGGTATCTAACATGGTATAGACTTCGCAAGAGTTTATGACTAACATACCCGTGATGATTTTATTCAGGTTCCTCGTCACGAAAAAAAACGCTCTCTCTTAAACTACTGGCTTTGGCTTTTCTGGGATGGTCTTTGGTGCCTCCATCCTATCTGAACTTGTCTTCTGTGAAACATAAAATCGGGCTAAGTGACCTTCTCTTCCACAATTATAGCATGCTTTGGATGGCATCGCGCAGTTTGGACCGATGTGCCCCTCCCCTCCGCATTTGAAACATATGATAGGTGGTCGTTATCCTTCCTTAACAACGGGTGCTGGTGCTGATGTCTTTCCATCATTGTTGAATCTCCTCTTCTTGAAATGACCATTCTTATTGTTTTGGCCTTGATTACCACCGAAGTGGTTACCATTTCTGGCCTATTGATTCCCTCCACGCTTGTTGTCACCACTTCGATGACTGCTCTCACTGGTATTATCATTTTGCCGACTGCCCTCTTTTGGTTGCGTTGACTGGTTATCGCGCTCCACTAACTGAGCCCTATTCACAACATCTGAATACAAACACAGTTTATGAGAAATAAGATGTTGATGTATCTCAGGTTTCAAACCTCTTAAAAACATCCGCGTCATTCTCTCTTCATTATCCACCAAGTGGGATGCAAATCGGGACAACTCGGCAAACTTGGCTTCGTACTGCGACACGGTCATGTTATTTTGTTCCAACTTGATAAATTCCACCTCCTTCATGTGACGAATACTTTCGGGAAAGTACTTGTCATTGAACAGTTCTTGGAACTTCTCCCAAGACATCTTGAGTGCGTCAGGCTGGGTACGTTTTACAGATTCCCACCAGTAATCTGCCTCTTCACGCAACATAAAAGTGGCAAAGGGAACCTTTTGCTCCTCGGAGCATCCCAAGACATCAAATATCTTGGTGATCTGCTTTAACCACGTCTCCGCCTTAAGTGGTTCTGGCTTTCCCAAAAACTCCGGTGGCCCTAGCTCCTTGAATTGCTTAGCGGTGACCAATCGTGGGTTGTCATTGTTTCCTCCTTCATTTTGGATAGGAGCCGCTCTCGCCCGTTGTTGCATGAATTGCTCCTTGAACTGCTTAGCGGTGACCGTCCGAGAGTTATTTTGTTGTTGCATGAATTGCATAAAGTCTCTGACCATCCCATCATTCACCATTTCATCGGTGTTATTATTTTCATGAGGATTATTGTCCTCTGGTTGCACATTACCCTGAGCATTGATCGTTGGTGATTCATATTATTTGAATAATATTATTAGATAACATTATTGACAATGTCTAGAAAGTTCTGTCTAAGGAGAGGTTTGGTCATCTAATTGCGCGCCAGTAAGGAGAAATTCTTATTGGAAAGCCCTCTCTTTCCTGGGAACGGCCTGGTTGTCATAAATGTGATTCTGTAATATTATTTGTGAATAATTAATTATTGATTCATATGATAAGGAAATATTTATTTTATGTGGATATAAATGAGGGATATATTTTTGTGGTTAAAAATGAAGGAGTTAATGTTGAGGTGTTTTATCTGTATTTTTGTCGGAATGGAGGTATTAAAAATCAAATTAGGGTTTTTAAGATATATTACGGGGGTTATAATTTTTAATCCGACCGTTGGATCGTTGTGATTTTTGGATATGTTATACATATATAAGTTGAGTATATGTCAACAAATTTTGAACAGTTAAAAATGAACGCATGATTTATTATGAATTTTACGAGATGACTGGTTCAGAAATTATTGAATTTTCGGAGTTTATCATTTTGGTAGAAAATTCTAAAATTGGTAGGCCCCATTCTTGGTTGGTGAAGAAATGTGCTGAGATTTTTATTCAAATGTGGTGGGTGAGAATAGTAGCAGGTAAAGCCATCAGGTTGCATGTTAAGTCTGCTTCGGCGTGCTAACAATTTCCTATGAATAGAGGGCTAAGTTAGAATTGAAAATCACACCAGAAACAAGTTTTTTCTCTTTCTCTCTCTAGATTATTGAGTATATTTTGTGAGTATTTAGATATTTGGTGAGTTGCTATTCATCAGTACAAGTTTCTTTCAACGTTATATCCGATATCCGGTCAGAAGTGCTGCTATTTTGAGGTAAGAGATATTATCTTCTTCTTAAATGATATTTTCTTCAATATCATTATGCCGAAATATTGATATGAACCTTTTATCAAATTTAAAACTTTTTGAGTCGGGGTTACTATTCACGACAAATTTGGTTTCTTTTTCTGACCAAATTATAGTTGATTTATGAATTTTACTCTTGAGATTAAAACTATATGTTGATCATAATATTTTTATTATCATATATAACATTTTTATAACCCTAATGATGATATTGATTTCTCTTTGACTTGAGTGTAAAGATGGGTAGATTTTTGGTATGATCATGACTATGGGTTCTCTTTGGCCAGTAGTGCAAAGTTGAATTGGTGACTGGTATAATCATAACCATTAAATTTATAAGTGAATATCTTTAGCTTAAGTGCAAAGGTGAATTGATCAACATGGTTATAATTATTGTTTATATAAATTCTGAAATGATTGTATATTTCTTTGAGATATGAATATATTTGGCCTGTAGTGCAAATATGAACTGTTGAATAATATATGTGGCCTGTACTGCAAATATGAACTGTTGATGAATATATTTGACCTGTAGTGCAAATATGAACGGTTGAGAAATATCTTTGGCCTGTAGTGCAAAGATGAATTATTGATGAATATCTTTGGCCCGTAGTGTAAAGATGACCTGCTGTTGAATATTTTTGGCCTGTAGAGCAAAGGTGAATTATTGATGAATATCTTTGGCCTGTAGTGCAAAGATGAATTGTTGATGAATATCTTTGGCCCGTAGTGCAAAGATGACATGTTGTTGAATATCTTTGGCCAGTATTGCAAAGATGAACAGGTGTTGAGATGAACATGACCAACTGATGATACAAATGAATATCTTTGGCCGTAGTGCAAAGATGAAGTTATTAGTATGATTATGAACAGGAACTGTGATTTGGTATAACCATGATCTTTGATGTTTCAGGTAAAGACATGTGATGAAAATTATCTTCGTCCTGGGTGCGAAGAGGAATTTAGAATCATAATTATGATTACGAGTTATTCATATGTTTGTGAACCAGAACTGTTGATTGATGTTACAGGGATAAAATATTGTTGGTGGATTTTTAACATGGAGAAGATAATAGACTTTATGGTCTATTTGTCTCTTCTAATGGATTGCTCGTTCCGCTACAACTATGGTTGAAATTTTTTATCATCTACCATATGTTCTAAATCTCTGATTTATTACTATTGAAGACTATTGATAATTTATTTATCTTTAGTCATGATATTCTTTACTGGGCTAGTTGTGCTCACCCTTCTGTTTCACAATTCCTTTCAGGTAATAAGAGTGTAGCTGGGTCGAGCGGGGGTAACAGGGGAATAGAACGATGGTCGTCATTTAGTAGTTATATTTGGTGAATCAAATAGGGTGAGGCGAACCCAACGTTGAAAGGGTGTTTTGTCACTATCATACAAGATATCTAATGACATACAACCTCGTGTCATCATAAGACAGGATTGTGCTCATCTACTTGCTGAGTATCTTTACGAGCACTACCTATATAATCTTGGTGTTTGTTTGAAGTATAATTTTCAATTAGAGACAGTGGAGATAATGATATGTCAAGATAAGATTCACCATTAGGAAGAATATGATAGTAAACTTCTCGTTTTTCTTTGGGGTCTATTGGGTCAACCAAGGATAATTCTGTGGCCATATGATATCTATCATAACCTAGATGCATGGCCTCCCATGTACGAAAGTTTCCTTGAGCACTTCCCAAAGATTCTAATTTCTAAAACAGTTTTTGACTATACCTTTATGTAAGGTATTATTGTGAGGTGCTGTCCACGATTGGGACATGAGTCACATTTGGTATATATTTGTATCCAAACTCACAGCATATATGTTGTTGTATTTTGCACGATAATTATTGTAATAAAGTTGTAGTTATTTTCTGTACCATGTATTTGGCGACTCAAAATAGGTTGGATGGAATGGACCTAATTTTGGGGTCGTCACAGTTGGTATCAGAGCAATAAGTAAAGAGCCCTGAGCCTCTCGCTGGTGACATCCTGCTGATGGGGAATGAACCGAAGCCAGACTCTCCGTAGGGGACGCCTTTTTGCGGTGGCAAACTGATAGGTACCTTTGTGAGGTGCTGACACATAATGGTGTCCAACGTCACAGTTGGTATCAGAGCTTAGGGATATGGTCTCTGGCGGAGATCGAGGAATAGAACTAGGAGGGGAGAGATGAGTAAATCCTTCGCTAGTGTGTCCTACCTAAGCTTATTTATTGGTCAGTCATAATATCGCGATATTATGTAAATGTTAATTTGTTCAATTAACCCTTGTTTGAAGCTGTATTCTAGAATGATATCTGAAATACAAGAGATGATCAATGGAGAAATCGTGATGACAGGGAAGATGGAATCTGAAATGAAAGCAAGGTATTTTCAACTCTTTGAAATACCAGGTACGTAAATTTCGGGGACAAAATTTCATAAGGAGAGGAGATTGTAAGACCCCGAATTTTATGAAATAAAAGTATTCAATTTTTCTTATAATTACAATTCAGTAAATGGTTAAATTGATAAAAAGTTAAAGTTATGGGTGAAATGTGAAAATTTTTCAAAATAAACAAGTGGTTATAAAATAATCATTGTTGTCGGGAAATATTCGTTGGTCGTGGAATATTCTTTTTGTCGGGGAATATTCGTACGACAGCGCAGCTATTTGTGGGCCCCATAACGAAAAACGGTCGAAAGAAGATAACGACAAAAATTAAGTTTTTATAATTAACGGCGTAGTTGTTACCGTTAATACTGTTATAATACCTGGTGGTTAAAATATAGTAATACGCGTGGTTGCGCAGTAGCACACGGTATTGCACAGTATTTTTTTCAATTATTGATTCTTACGTGAGAAGACACTACTCAATAATTGTTACAGTAGTTACTGTTCAATATTTTCTTTTATTGATTCAATAATTGCTGCATTGATATTTTATATTAGTGTTGTTTCAATAATTGTCACTGCACAGTATTTTCTATTATCAGATCAATAATTCATATTATTTGAATAATATAACATTATTGGCAATGTCTAGAAAGTTTTGTCTAAGGAGAGGTTTGGTCATCTAATTGCGCGCTAGTAAGGAGAAATTCTTATTGGAAAGCCCCCTCTTTCCTGGGAACGGCCTGGTTGTCATAAATGTGATTCTGTAATATTATTTGTGAATAATTAATTATTGATTCATATGATAAGGAAATATTTATTTTATGTGGATATAAATGAGGGATATATTTTTGTGGTTAAAAATGAAGGAGTTAATGTTGAGGTGTTTTATCTGTACTTTTGTCGGAATGGAGGTATTAAAAATCAAATTAGGGTTTTTGAGATATATTGCGGGGGTTATAATTTTTAATCCGACCGTTGGATCGTTGTGATTTTTGGATATGTTATACATATATAAGTTGAGTATATATCAACAAATTTTGAACCGTTAAAAATGAACGTATGATTTATTATGAATTTTACGAGATGACTAGTTCAGAAATTGTTGAATTTTTGGAGTTTATCATTATGGTAGAAAATTCTAGAATTGGTGGGCTCCACTCTTGGTTGGTGAAGAAATGTGCTGAGATTTTTATTCAAATGTGGTGGGTGAGAATAGTAGCAGGTAAAGCCATCAGGTTACAGGTTAAGTCTGTTTCGACGTGCTAACAATTTCCTATAAATAGAGGGCTAAGTTAGAATTGAAAATCACACCAGAAACAAGTTTTCTTTCTTTCTCTCTCTAGATTATTGAGTATATTTTGTGAGTATTTAGATACTTGGTGAGTTTCTATTCATCAGTGTAAGTTTCCTTCAGCGTTATATCCGATATCCGGTCAGAAGTGCTGCTATTTTGAGATAAGGGATATTATCTTCTTCTTAAATGATATTTTCTTCAATATCATTATGTCGAAATATTGATAAGAATTTTTTTATCAAATTTAGAACTTTTTGAGTCGGGATTACTATTCACGAGTTACTATTCATGAGTTACTATTCACGAGTTACTATTCATGAGTTACTATTCACGAGTTACTATTCACGGGTACTATTCACGACAATTTTGGCTTCTTTTTTTGACCAAATTATAGTTGATTTATGAATTTTACTCTTGAGATTAAAATTATATGTTGATCATATTATTTTTATTATTATATATAACATTTTTATAACCCTAGTGATGATATTGATTTCTCTTTGACTTGAGTGTAAAGATGGGTAGATTTTTAGTATGATCATGACTATGGGTTCTCTTTGGTCAGTAGTGCAAAGTTGAATTGGTGACTGGTATGATCATGACCATTAAATTTATAAGTGAATATCTTTAGCTTAAGTGCAAAGGTGAATTGATCAACATGGTTATAATTATTGTTTATATTAATTCTGAAATGATTATATATTTCTTTGAGATATGAATATATTTGGCCTGTAGTGCAAATATGAACTGTTGAATAATATATTTGGCCTATAGTGCAAATATGAACTGTTGATGAATATATTTGGCATGTAATGCAAATATGAACTGTTGAGAAATATCTTTGGCCTGTAGTGCAAAGATGAATTATTGATGAATATCTTTGGCCCGTAGTGCAAAGATGACCTGTTGTTGAATATCTTTGGCCTGTAGAGCAAAGATGAATTATTGATGAATATCTTTGGCATGTAGTGGAAAGATGAATTGTTGATGAATATCTTTGGCCCCTAGTGCAAAGATGACATGTTGTTGAATATCTTTGACCAGTAGTGCAAAGATGAACAAGTGTTGAGATGAACATGACCAACTGATGATACAAATGAATTTCTTTGGCCGTAGTGCAAAGATAAAGTTATTAATATCATTATGAACAGGAACTGTGATTTGGTATAACCATGATCTTTGATGTTTTAGGTAAAGACATGTGATGAAAATTATCTTCGTCCTGGGTGCGAAGAGTAATTTAGAATCACAATTATGATTATGAGTTATTCATATGTTTGTGGACCAGAACTGTTGATTGATGTTAAAATACTGTTGGTGGGTTTTTAACATAGAGAAGATAATAGACTTTATGGTCTATTTGACTCTTCTAATGGATTACTCGTTCCGCTGCAACTATGGTTGAAATTTTTTATCATCTACCATATGTTCTAAATATCTGATTTATTACTGTTGAAGGCTATTGATAATTTATTTATCTTTAGTCATGATATTCTTTACTGGGCTAGTTGTGCTCACACTTCTGTTTCACAATTCCTTTCAGGTAATAAGAGTGTAGCTGGGTCGAGCGGGAGTAACAGGGGAATAGAACGGTGGTCGTCATTTAGTAGTTATATTTGGTGAATCAAATAGGGTGAGGCGAACCCAACGTTGGAAGGGTGTTTTGTCACTATCATACAAGATGTCTAATGACATACAACCTCGTGTCATCATAAGACAGGGTTATGCTCATCCACTTGCTGAGTATCTTTACGAGCACTATCTATATAATCTTGGTGTTTGTTTGAAGTATAATTTTCAATTAGAGACAGTGGAGATAATGATATGTCAAGAGAAGATTCACCATTGGGAAGAATATGATAGTAAACTTCTCGTTTTTCTTTGGGGTCTATTGGGTCAACCAAGGATAATTCTGTGGCCATATGATATCTATCATAACCTAGATGCATGGACTCCCATGTACGAAAGTTTTCTTGAGCACTTCCCAAAGATTCTAATTTCTAAAACAGTTTTTGACTATACCTTTATGTAAGGTATCATTGTGAGGTGCTGTCCACGATTGGGACATGAGTCACATTTGGTATATATTTGTATCCAAACTCACAACATATGTGTTGTTGTATTTTGCACGACAATTGTTGTAATAAAGTTGTAGTTATTTTATGTACCATGTATTTGGCGACTCAGAATAGGTTGGATGGAATGGACCTGATTTTGTGGTCGTCACATAATATGAATAACTTTACCGTCTCAATTATTGATTTAATAATATATCATATTATGCAGATGATACTGTGACAATAATTGAATCAATAATATGAGAGATATGATGTAGTAATTACTGTAACAATAATTGAGTATAACTGAGTGACTTCTCACGTAAGCATCAATAATCAATACCGTGTGCTACTATGCAACCACGTGTATTACTGTACTTTTACTACCGGGTAGTTCAGCAGTTTTAACGGTAACACCTCCGCCGTTATTTTTATAAAAAGATAATTCTGTCGTTTTCTAACTGCGACAATACTTCCGTTGTGGGGTCCACCAATGATTGTGTCGTCGTACGAATATTCCCTGTTAAAATGAATATTCCCTGACCAATCGAATATTATATAACCACTTGCTTACTTTGTAAAATTTATAAATATTACCCACAACTATAACATTATATCAAATCCACACCATAATATTAAAAAAAATATTTTGAGAAATTTAAATCTTTAGTCATAAAATTTGGGGTCTCAAAATTAATGTACTTCAGTGCCTCTTGATCAGTAATGAGGATGAATTTCCGCTGCACAAGGTATTATCGCCAGTGTTTTAGAGACTGAACGATGGTGTAGAATTCCAAGTCATAAGTAAAGTAGTTCTTCTTTAACCCTGATAACTTTTTACTGAAAAAAGATACTGGCCTACCTTCTTGACTGAGAACACCACCAATTCTAATTCCCAATGCTTCATAATTTACCTCAAAGACCATCTCAAAGTCAGGAAGTGCTAATACTGGTTCTTCGGTCATCTTCTTTTTGATCAGCTGAAAGCTGTCCTCGGCCTCCTTGGACCATTGGAATAACTTTTCCTTAAGGCACTGAGTGATATGTATAATTATGGTGCTAAAGTTCTTGACGAAATGATGGTAAAAAGATGTCAACCCATGAAAACTTCTGACATTATGTATAGTACGTCTTCGACGTAGGCCATTCCAAGATTGTATCGATCTTGGACTGATCAGCGTGAACACCCTCGGTAGAAACAACGAAACCAAGGAAAGTTACTGAAGCTGTAAAATAAGAACTCTTCTTATGATCAATAAATAAATGCTTTTGTCTCAATGCTTCTAAGACAGCCTTAGGTGCTCATGGTGTGCCTCCCAATTCGGGTTCTGGATCAGAATATCATTGAAGTAGACTACTACACATTTCCCTATGAAAGGTCATAATACTTGGTGCATGAATATCATAAATGTACTAGGAACATTGGAGAGACCGAAGGGAGTAACCTTCCATTCGTATAAACCATACTGAGTTTTGAACGTCGTCTTCCATTCATCTCTGGGTCTTACCCTTATCTGATGGTATCCACTCTTCAGGTCAATCTTTGAAAAGACCTTGGCTCCGGACAACTAATCCAACATATCGTCCAAGCGAAGTATTAAAAATCTGTACTTCACCATAATCTTGTTGATTACTCTGCTATAAATACACATTCGCCTAGTCACATCCTTTTTTCGGTAATAACAAAGGTCGTACTACACATGGGTTGATCATACTTTCGCAGATATAACCCTTCTCTATTAATTCAACTACTTGTCTCTGTAGTTCTTCGGATTCCCTTTGGCTAAGTTTGTATGTTCGTCTAATCGGTAAGCTTGAACTTGGAACAAGATCTATCTGGTGTTGAATGTCCCTCATCGGGGGTAATCCAGGAGGTAGCTCTTCGGGCATCAAATCAGCAAACTCTAATAGTAATTTTTATACATTGAATGGAACTTCTGGATTCATATCGGTTGAACTGCTCCCGCAAGGGAGTAGAGCATACAACACACCCTCACAGTCGGCCTCTGTTAGGAATCTAGACAAAGATAATATATTCGAATTTTCGACTGCCTGAGCCGAACTGATTTATTCCCTTCGAGGTGCCAACACAACCTTCTTCCCTTTTATACTAAGGGAGTATGTATTCTTTCGTCCATCATGAATGACACTTCAGTTATATTGCCAAAGTCGTCCCAACAACATATGGCATGTATCCATCGTCACCACATCGCACCAAGCGTTATCGAAGTATTTATTTTCAATTGAAAATGATACTAAATTTTTTTTGTCAACAATCATTTCACTACCTTTATTCAACCATGATAATTTGTACGGTTTGTGATGTCGATCTGTCTTCAGATTTAATTTTTGAACATCTTCTTCGGACACAACATTCTCGCAACTGCCACTGTCAATGATCATCTTGCAGACCTTATCTGTTAAAGTACAAGTTGTATGGAAGATATTGGTTCTCAACCAATCTTTTTTGGATTCTTTTTTAGGTGTTAGCAAACTTTTGCGAACGACTAGGGTCTCATGACCATCTTCATATAACACATTTTCATCTTCGTATTCGTTATATATAGGTTCTCTGAACTCCTCTGTTTCATTGGCCACACCTTCTTCGATCAAAAGGTTCTTACCCTTCTGGTTAACAGGTTTTCGGCACTTTGTTGCTCTATGGCTCGACTCCCCACATCTGAAACACTTAATACTAGAATTGAAATTACCTTGGGGTTGTTGTGGTGTAGTACGAAGCTGTAGAGGTTAGTTTTTGTTTTGCTAGGTGGATTTTTCTTTAGTATCGACCTACTATATATTTTGTTGTTGCTTTGCCTTACGCGCTCGCTGATAAGCCTCAGAAACAGTCCACAGTGAATATATGCTGAGGGCATTTTGCAGCTGCTGTTTTAACCTTCCCAAATATCTTGCCACCATATGTTCCTCTGTTTCCGATAGATCATTCCATGCTATATCAACTTGTAAAACTCTTCGGTGTAATCATCCACAGATCTAGTGCCTTGTCTCAATAGATGCAATATCTTGAACATAGATTAAGTGTAACCGAAAGGAAGAAAATGACTATGCATTTTTTTTATCTTCTCCCACTTTATGATTTTTGTTTTCCTTTGTCTTTCCCGTGAACGTTTCAACTATTCCCACCAAACAAATGCTCTAGTACCTTTCAATTTGATTGTAATCAATTTCACTTTAGCGCTATCTGGAACCACCTTATATTCAAAGATGCATTCTACTTCATTCACCCAATCAATGAATCCTTCTGCTTGTAACATACCAGAAAATTCTGGTAGTTCCACTTTAAATCCCAGATCACTACGACGGTCATCACGATCACGCCGTTCCCATAGTTATCTCCTGTGGTGGTTGAAAGTAGAATGCACACAAGCCAATCATGTTTGATGATAAAGCATATACTTTGTAACAATCTTATTCATTTATTAATAAAAAGTATTAATTTATTAAAGGCTTTTAATTATCTACATGATGCTGCTTTATAATATGTGATAAACCCATAGTTTTAAGCAATGCTTTTAGAATAATGATGATGATCATTCTAATGAGATCTAAATTCTTAGAAAGCTTAAAACTAAAATAGTTCCCAATCGTTGGATTACTAAATTGGGGATTAATGAATCCGGATAGATTGGTACATACGTTGCTTGCTCATTGGATGATGATGATTGATCTCATGGTCATTTGTGTGGAGACACTAAAACAAGTATGTAGGTGCTTATTAGAGAATAAGTTCACTGAACGTGGCTCGCTAAGGAATACCTAATGGAGTTTTACTTGCCTGTCAATAGGAATTCATGTAGTGATAGTAGTACAAGTGATCCTTGGACTTGAGATCATCATAGTATCTTGTGTATGATGAGTTATACTTTGACTTATTCCTTAAGACCCTTAGGGTATATCAAAGAGTATGCTTAGGTATAATAAGTTGTACATGGAGATAATGTATGATCAATAAAGAATCTACCACTTCTAGTAAAAGAAGAGAAATGTCCTATGTAATCCTTGGGCAAGGCAGAATGAAATTAGAAAAGAGTTTCTAATTTGCATTATTTGGTGTTGTGCATTTAAGGATCGAAATACATATAATTAAATAAAATAAGACTTGACAATAATTTCATGTCTTATATTTAATTGGGACAGTGTATGGTGGAATGATTGAATTGTACGGTAACTATTTACTCAAAAGTTCTTTTTTGATTAATGTTGAAATCTATATTATCTGGAAAGTCGTTAATTGCTAGGGAGGCTTATCCCTATTTGTAAGACCCCGAATTTTATGAAATAAAAGTATTCAATTTTTCTTATAATTACTATTCAGTAAATGGTTAAATTGATAAAAGTTTAAAGTTATGAGTGAAATATGATTTTTTTTTCAAAATAAGCAAGTGGTTATAAAATAATCATTGTTGTCGGGGAATATTCATTTGGTCGTGGAATATTCTTTCTGTCGGGAAATATTCGTACGACGGCGCAGCCATTTGTGGGCCCCATAACAGAATAACTGTCGGGTGAAGAAAACGACAAATTTGAGTTTTTACAAATAACGACGTAGTTGTTACTGTTAACACTGTTGGAATACCCGGTGGTTAAAATACAGTAATACGCGTTATTGCACAGTAGCACACGGTATTGCATAGTATTTTTGAAATTATTGATTCTTACGTAAGAAGGCAACACTCAATAATTGTTACAGTAATTACTGTTCAATATTTTATTTTATTGATTCAATAATTGCTACGTTGAAATTTTGTATTATTGTTGTTCAATAATTGTTGCTGCACAGTATTTCCCATTATCAGATCAATAATTCATATTATTTGAATAGTATTATTAGATAGCATTATTGGCAATGTCTAGAAAGTTCTGTCTAAGGAGAGGTTTGGTCATCTAATTGCGCGCCAGTAAGGAGAAATCCTTATTGGAAAGCCCCCTCTTTCCTGGGAACAGCCTGGTTGTCATAAATGTGATTCTGTAATATTATTTGTGAATAATTAATTATTGATTCATATGATAAGGAAATATTTATTTTATGTGGATATAAATGAGGGATATATTTTTGTGGTTAAAAAAATGAAGGAGTTAATGTTGAGGTTTTTATCCGTATTTTTGTCGGAATGGAGGTATTAAAAATCAGGATTTTTGAGATATTTTGCGGGGGTTATAATTTTTAATCCGACCGTTGGATCGTGGTAATTTTTGGATATGTTATATATATATAAGTTGAGTATATGTCCACAAATTTTGAACCGTTAAAAATGAACGTATGATTTATTATGAATTTTACGATATGACTGGTTCAGAAATTGTTGAATTTTCAGAGTTTATCATTTTGGTGGAAAATTCTAGAATTGGTGGGCCCCACTTGTGGTTGGTGAAGAAATGTGCTGAATTATATTTCAAATGTGGTGGGTGGGAATAGTAGCAGGTAAAGCCATCAGGTTGCAGGTCAAACCTACTAAAATTTTCCTATAAATAGAGGGCTAAGTTAGAATTAAAAATCACACCAGAAACATAAGCTTTCTCTCTTTCTCTCTCTAGATTATTGAGTGTATTTTGTGAGTATTTAGATACTTGGTGAGTTGCTATTCATCAGTGCAAGTTTCCTTCAGCCTTATACCGATCAGAAGTACTGCTCTTTTGAGGTAAGGGATAGTAAGGGATAGTAAGGGATTTTAAGGGTTGTTATGTTTTTCAGTTTCGTAATTTTTCTGAACTTCAAAAATTATGGAAAAATTTGAAATGATATTTTGATGAGTTTTATTGATTGTGTCCAAAAAATGGTGATTTTTGGATGTATAGATTAAGAGTTATGAATTTTACGGGAAAAGACTATTTTAAAAGTAACTGCTTATAATTTCTTGTGGTTAACTCCAAAATTGATGAAATTTTTATTGGGAGTACATGTATATGATGGAAGTATACTCTGTTAATTTCAGAATTTTTAGACAAAAGTACAATTTTTGATAAATGTCTAAATATTCGGCTATTTTGGTCATATGAAAAATAGTAAATGACTTTTAAAAATTCTGAGAAAAATATATGTTCACTATGAGACTATATTATGCTAAATCCCAGAAAAGAAATATTTTTGGAACTGATTTGGTATTTTTTATGAAAATGGTCTAGTTATGAGTAAATGAATTAAATATGTTTTGTGAGGAAAGAAAATTGAAAAATAGGATTTTATGGCTTGAGAATCCTATATGAGGTATATGCAGATTTTTGATGAGGGTTTTTGGTTATTGGTGATGAAATCTTAAGAGTTGGCATTTTATGATGATTAAATGCATTAATTAGTAAATTGTAAACAATTTAAATAAATTGTTTATAAGCTTAAGAAATGTTATTCTTTCAATATCATTATACCGAAATATTGGTATGGATTTTATTGTAGAATTTCTACCTTTTTGTGTCGGGATTACTATTCATGAGTTACTATTCACGAATTACTATTCACAAATTACTATTTATGGGTACTATTCAAGACAAAATTGGTTTCTTTTTCTAACTAAATTATAGTTGATTTATAAATATTACTCTTGAGATTAAATCTAGATGTTTTGATTATATTGATTTTACTATTATATATAATATTTTTATAACTTTGATGTTGAAATTCTCTTTCACTGGAGTGTAAAGATGGGTAGATTATTGGTATGATCATGACTAGGGTTCTCTTTGGCCTGTAGTGCAAAGATGAATTGTGACTGGTATGATCATGACCATTGAATTTACAATTGAATATCTTTAGCTTAAGTGTAAAGATGAATTGATTAACATGGTTATAATTATGGTGTATATAAATTCTGAAATGATTATATATTTCTTTGAGATATGAATATATTTGGCCTGTAGTGCAAATATGAATTGTTGAGGAATATCTTTGGCCTGTAGTGCAAAGATGAATTGTAGATGAATATCTTTGGTCTGTAGTGCAAAGATGGTCTGTTGATGAATATCTTTGGCCCGTAGTGCAAAGATGACCTGTTGTTGAATATCTTTGGCCAGTAATGCAAAGATGAACTGTTGACGAATATCTTTGGCCTGTAGTGCAAAGATGACTTGTTGATGAATATCTTTGGCCCGTAGTGCAAAGATGAAGTTATTAGTATGATTATGAACAGGAAATGTGATTTGGTGTAACCATGATCTTTGATGTTTCAGGTAAAGATAGGTGATAAAAATTATCTTCGTCCTGGATGAGAAGAGGAATTTAGAACTACAGTTATGATTATGAATTATTCATATGATTGTGGACCAGAATTGTTGATTGATGTTACAGGGATAAAACATTGTTGATGGATTTTTAACATGGAGAAGATAATAGACTTTATAGTCTATTTGACTCTTCTAATGGATTGCTCGTTCCTCTGCAACTATGGTTGAAATTTTTATCATTTACCATATGTTCTAATCTCTGATTTATTATTGATGAAGGCTATTGATAATTTAATTATCTTTAGTCATGATATTCTTTACTGAGCTAGTTGTGCTCACCCTTTTGCTTCACAATTCCTTTCAGGTAATAAGAGTGTAGCTGGGTCGAGCGAGGGTAACGGGGAAATAGAACGGTGGTCTCTAGCTGTGGATGTTCTCCCGAAGCAGTATAGAAAAGTTCATTTAGTAGTTATATTTGGTGAATCCAATAGGGTAAGGTGTACCCAACGTTGGAAGGGTGGTTTGCCACTATCATACAAGATGTCTAACGACATACAACCTCGTGTCATCATAAGACAGGGTTGTGCTCATCCACTTGCTGAGTATATTTACGAGCACTACCTATATAATCTTGGTGTTTGTTTGAAGTATAATTCTCAATTAGAGACAGTGGAGATAATGATAAGTCAAGAGAAGACTCACCATTGGGAAGAATATGATAGTAATCTTCTCGTTTTTCTTTGGGGTCTATTGGGTCAACCAAGGATAATTCTGTGGCCATATGATATCTATCATAACCTAGACGCGTGGCCTCCCATGTACGAAGGTTTCCTTGAGCACTTCCCAAAGATTCTAATTTCTAAAACAGTTTTTGACTATACCTTTATGTAAGGTGTTATTGTGAGGTGATGTCCACGGTTGGAACATGAGTCACATTTGGTATATATTTGTATCCAAACTCACAGCATATGTGTTGTTGTATTTTGCACGACAATTGTTGTAATAAAGTTGTAGTTGTTTTCTGTACCATGTATTTGACGACTCAGAATGGGTTGGGTGGAATGAACCTATTTTGGGGTTGTCACAGGTGGTATCAGAGCTTGGGGATATGATCTCTGGCGGAGATCGGGGAATACAACTAGGAGGGGAGAGATGAGTAAATCCTTCGCTAGTGTGTCCTACCTAAGCTTATTTATTGGTCAGTCATAATATTGGGATATTATGTGATATGTTAATTTGTTCAATTAACCTTTGTTTTTGAAGCTGTATGCTAGAATGATATCAGAAATACAGGAGATGAGCAATGAAGAAATTATGATGACAGGGAAGATGGAATCTGAAATGAAAGGAAGGTATTCTCAACTCTTTGAAATATCAGGTACGTAAATTTCGGGGACGAAATTTCATAAGGAGGGGAGATTGTAAGACCCCGAATTTTATGAAATAAAAGTATTCAATTTTTCTTATAATTACTATTCAGTAAATGGTTAAATTGATAAAAGTTTAAAGTTATGAGTGAAATATGATTTTTTTTTCAAAATAAGCAAGTGGTTATAAAATAATCATTGTTGTCGGGGAATATTCGTTTGGTCGTGGAATATTCTTTCTGTCGGGAAATATTCGTACGACGACGCAGCCATTTGTGGGCCCCATAACAGAATAACTGTCGGGTGAAGAAAACGACAAATTTGAGTTTTTACAAATAACGACGTAGTTGTTACTGTTAACACTGTTGGAATACCCGGTGGTTAAAATACAGTAATACGCGTTATTGCACAGTAGCACACGGTATTGCATAGTATTTTTGAAATTATTGATTCTTACGTAAGAAGGCAACACTCAATAATTGTTACAGTAATTACTGTTCAATATTTTATTTTATTGATTCAATAATTGCTACGTTGAAATTTTGTATTATTGTTGTTCAATAATTGTTGCTGCACAGTATTTCCCATTATCAGATCAATAATTCATATTATTTGAATAGTATTATTAGATAGCATTATTGGCAATGTCTAGAAAGTTCTGTCTAAGGAGAGGTTTGGTCATCTAATTGCGCGCCAGTAAGGAGAAATCCTTATTGGAAAGCCCCCTCTTTCCTGGGAACAGCCTGGTTGTCATAAATGTGATTCTGTAATATTATTTGTGAATAATTAATTATTGATTCATATGATAAGGAAATATTTATTTTATGTGGATATAAATGAGGGATATATTTTTGTGGTTAAAAAATGAAGGAGTTAATGTTGAGGTTTTTATCCGTATTTTTGTCGGAATGGAGGTATTAAAAATCAGGATTTTTGAGATATTTTGCGGGGGTTATAATTTTTAATCCGACCGTTGGATCGTGGTAATTTTTGGATATGTTATATATATATAAGTTGAGTATATGTCCACAAATTTTGAACCGTTAAAAATGAACGTATGATTTATTATGAATTTTACGATATGACTGGTTCAGAAATTGTTGAATTTTCAGAGTTTATCATTTTGGTGGAAAATTCTAGAATTGGTGGGCCCCACTTGTGGTTGGTGAATAAATGTGCTGAATTATATTTCAAATGTGGTGGGTGGGAATAGTAGCAGGTAAAGCCATCAGGTTGCAGGTCAAACCTACTAAAATTTTCCTATAAATAGAGGGCTAAGTTAGAATTAAAAATCACACCAGAAACATAAGCTTTCTCTCTTTCTCTCTCTAGATTATTGAGTGTATTTTATGAGTATTTAGATACTTGGTGAGTTGCTATTCATCAGTGCAAGTTTCCTTCAGCCTTATACCGATCAGAAGTACTGCTCTTTTGAGGTAAGGGATAGTAAGGGATAGTAAGGGATAGTAAGGGATTTTAAGGGTTGTTATGTTTTTCAGTTTCGTAATTTTTCTGAACTTCAAAAATTATGGAAAAATTTGAAATGATATTTTGATGAGTTTTATTGATTGTGTCCAAAAAATGGTGATTTTTGGATGTATAGATTAAGAGTTATGAATTTTACGGGAAAAGACTATTTTAAAAGTAACTGCTTATAATTTCTTGTGGTTAACTCCAAAATTGATGAAATTTTTATTGGGAGTACATGTATATGATGGAAGTATACTCTGTTAATTTCAGAATTTTTAGACAAAAGTACAATTTTTGATAAATGTCTAAATATTCGGCTATTTTGGTCATATGAAAAATAGTAAATGACTTTTAAAAATTCTGAGAAAAATATATGTTCACTATGAGACTATATTATGCTAAATCCCAGAAAAGAAATATTTTTGGAACTGATTTGGTATTTTTTATGAAAATGGTCTAGTTATGAGTAAATGAATTAAATATGTTTTGTGAGGAAAGAAAATTGAAAAATAGGATTTTATGGCTTGAGAATCCTATATGAGGTATATGCAGATTTTTGATGAGGGTTTTTGGTTATTGGTGATGAAATCTTAAGAGTTGGCATTTTATGATGATTAAATGCATTAATTAGTAAAGTGTAAACAATTTAAATAAATTGTTTATAAGCTTAAGAAATGTTATTCTTTCAATATCATTATACCGAAATATTGGTATGGATTTTATTGTAGAATTTCTACCTTTTTGTGTCGGGATTACTATTCATGAGTTACTATTCACGAATTACTATTCACAAATTACTATTTATGGGTACTATTCAAGACAAAATTAGTTTCTTTTTCTAACTAAATTATAGTTGATTTATAAATATTACTCTTGAGATTAAATCTAGATGTTTTGATTATATTGATTTTACTATTATATATAATATTTTTATAACTTTGATGTTGAAATTCTCTTTCACTGGAGTGTAAAGATGGGTAGATTATTGGTATGATCATGACTAGGGTTCTCTTTGGCCTGTAGTGCAAAGATGAATTGTGACTGGTATGATCATGACCATTGAATTTACAATTGAATATCCTTAGCTTAAGTGTAAAGATGAATTGATTAACATGGTTATAATTATGGTGTATATAAATTCTGAAATGATTATATATTTCTTTGAGATATGAATATATTTGGCCTGTAGTGCAAATATGAATTGTTGAGGAATATCTTTGGCCTGTAGTGCAAAGATGAATTGTAGATGAATATCTTTGGTCTGTAGTGCAAAGATGGTCTGTTGATGAATATCTTTGGCCCGTAGTGCAAAGATGACCTGTTGTTGAATATCTTTGGCCAGTAATGCAAAGATGAACTGTTGACGAATATCTTTGGCCTGTAGTGCAAAGATGACTTGTTGATGAATATCTTTGGCCCGTAGTGCAAAGATGAAGTTATTAGTATGATTATGAACAGGAAATGTGATTTGGTGTAACCATGATCTTTGATGTTTCAGGTAAAGATAGGTGATAAAAATTATCTTCGTCCTGGATGAGAAGAGGAATTTAGAACTACAGTTATGATTATGAATTATTCATATGATTGTGGACCAGAATTGTTGATTGATGTTACAGGGATAAAACATTGTTGATGGATTTTTAACATGGAGAAGATAATAGACTTTATAGTCTATTTGACTCTTCTAATGGATTGCTCGTTCCGCTGCAACTATGGTTGAAATTTTTATCATTTACCATATGTTCTAATCTCTGATTTATTATTGATGAAGGCTATTGATAATTTAATTATCTTTAGTCATGATATTCTTTACTGAGCTAGTTGTGCTCACCCTTTTGCTTCACAATTCCTTTCAGGTAATAAGAGTGTAGCTGGGTCGAGCGAGGGTAACGGGAAAATAGAACGGTGGTCTCTAGCTGTGGATGTTCTCCCGAAGCAGTATAGAAAAGTTCATTTAGTAGTTATATTTGGTGAATCCAATAGGGTAAGGTGTACCCAACGTTGGAAGGGTGGTTTGCCACTATCATACAAGATGTCTAACGACATACAACCTCGTGTCATCATAAGACAGGGTTGTGCTCATCCACTTGCTGAGTATATTTACGAGCACTACCTATATAATCTTGGTGTTTGTTTGAAGTATAATTCTCAATTAGAGACAGTGGAGATAATGATAAGTCAAGAGAAGACTCACCATTGGGAAGAATATGATAGTAATATTCTCGTTTTTGTTTGGGGTCTATTGGGTCAACCAAGGATAATTCTGTGGCCATATGATATCTATCATAACCTAGACGCGTGGCCTCCCATGTACGAAGGTTTCCTTGAGCACTTCCCAAAGATTCTAATTTCTAAAACAGTTTTTGACTATACCTTTATGTAAGGTGTTATTGTGAGGTGATGTCCACGGTTGGAACATGAGTCACATTAGGTATATATTTGTATCCAAACTCACAGCATATGTGTTGTTGTATTTTGCACGACAATTATTGTAATAAAGTTGTAGTTGTTTTCTGTACCATGTATTTGACGACTCAGAATGGGTTGGGTGGAATGAACCTATTTTGGGGTTGTCACACTATTGTAGAATAAATATTATTTATTTAAATAAGATTAGAATTGTTCTAACTGTGACGCCCCCAAAATAGGTATACAACACCCATTCTGAGTCGTCAAAATGCATGGTACAGATACAACTTGTAAGACCCCGAATTTTATGAAATAAAAGTATTCAATTTTTCTTATAATTACGATTCAGTAAATGGTTAAATTGATAAAAAGTTAAAGTTAAAGGTGATATATGAATTTTTTTCAAAATAAGCAAGTGGTTATAAAATAATCATTGTTGTCGGAAAATATTCGTTTGGTCGTGGAATATTCTTTCTGTCGGGGAATATTCGTACGACGGCGCAGCTATTCGTGGGCCCCATAACGAATAACTGTCGGATGAAGATACCAACAAAAATTTGAGTTTTTATAAATAACAGCGTAGTTGTTACCGTTAACCTTGTTGGAATACCCGGTGGTTAAAATACAGTAATACGCGTTATTGCACAGTAACACACGGTATTGCACAGTATTTTTGAAATTATTGATTCTTACGTAAGAAGGCACTACTCAATAATTGTTACAGTAATTACTGTTCAATATTTTATTTTATTGATTCAATAATTGCTACGTTAAAATTTTATATTATTGTTGTTCAATAATTGTCACTGCACAGTATTTTCCATTATCAGATCAATAATTCATATTATTTGAATAATATTATTAGATAACATTATTGGCAATGTCTAGAAAGTTCTGTCTAAGAAGAGGTTTGGTCACCTAATTGCGCGCCAGTAAGGAGAAATTCTTATTAGAAAGCCCCCTCTTTCCTGGGAACGGCCTAGTTGTCATAAATATGTTTCTGTAATATTATTTTTGAATAATTAATTATTGATTCATATGATAAGGAAATATTTATTTTTATGTGGATCTAAATGTTGGATATATTTATTGTGGTTAAAAATGAAAGAGTTAATGTTGAGGTTTTTATCAGTATTTTTATCGAAATGGAGGTATTAAAAATCAAATCAGGGTTTTTGAGATATGTTGCGGGGGTTATAATTTTTAATCTGACCGTTGGATCGTTGTGATTTTTGGATATGTTATACATATATAAGTTGAGTATATGTCCACAAATTTTGAACCGTTAAAAATGAACGTATGATTTGTTATGAATTTTACGAGATGACTGGTTCAGAAATTGTTGAATTTTCGGAATTAATCATTTTGGTGGAAAATTCTAGAATTGGTGGGCCCCACTCTTGGTTGGAGAATAAATATGCTGAGATTTTTATTCAAATATGGTGGGTGGAAATAGTAGCAGGTAAAGCCATCAGGTTGCAGGTTAAGTCTGCTTCGGCGTGCTAACATTTTCTTATAAATAGAGAGCTAAGTTAGAATTGAAAAACACACCAGAATTCATAAGTTTTCTCTCTTCCTCTCTCTAGATTATTGAGTGTATTTTATGAGTATTTTGATACTTTGTGAGTTTCTATTCATCAGTGCACATTTCCTTCAGCCTTATACCGATCAGAAGTACTGCTCTTTTGAGGTAAGAGATAGTAAGGGATTTTAAGGGTTGTTATATTTTCCAGTTTCGTAATTTTTCTGACCTTCAAAAATTTTGGATAAATTTGAAATAATATTGTGATGAGTTTTATTGATTGTGTCCAAAAATGGTGATTTTTGGATGTATAGATTGAGAGTTATGAATTTTATGAGAAAAGACTATTTTAAAAGTAACCGCTTATAATTCCTTGTGGTTAACTCCAAAATTGATGAAATTTTTATTGAGAGTACATATATATGATAAAAGTATACTCTGTAAATTTTAGAATTTTTGGACAAATGTACAATTTTTGATAAATGTCTAAATATTCGGCTGTTTTGACCATATGAAAAATAGTAAATGACTTTTAAAAATTCTGAAAAAAATATATGTTCACTATGGGACTATATTATGCTAAATCTTAGAAAAGAAATATTTTTGGAACTGATTTGGTATTTTTCATGAAAATGGTCTAGTTATGAGTAAATGAATTAAATATGTTTTGTGAAGTAAAAAAATTGGAAAATAGGATTTTATGACTTAAGAATCCTATATGAGGTATATGCAGATTTTTTATGAAGGTTTTGGTTATTGGTGATTAAATCTTATGAGTTTGGCAATTTAGAATGATTAAATGAATTATTTAGTAAAGTGTAAACAATTAAAATAAATTGTTTCTAAGTTTAAGAAATGTTATTCTTTCAATATCATTATACCGAAATATTGGTAAGTATTTTATTATGGAATTTCTACCTTTTTGTGTCGGAGTTACTATTCATGAGTTACTATTCACGAGTTACTATTCACAGGTACTATTCACGAAAAAATTGGTTTCTTTTTCTGACCAAATTATAGTTGATTTATGAATATTACTCTTGAGATTAAAACTATATGTTGATCATATTATTTTTATTATCATATATAACATTTTTATAACCCTAATGATGATATTCTCTTTCACTTGAGTGTAAAGATGGGTAGATTATTTGTGACGCCCCCAAAACAGGTATACAACACCCATTCTGAGTCGTCAATAACATGGTACAGAAACAACTACAACTTTATTAATACAACATAAAAACTGTGAGTGTAAATACAAATATTATCATCTAGACAATATCCACACTCATATAAGTCCTCATTACAATTATTGGTACAATACTTTACAAAAAAAAATGGTGAGGAGTACTAAAACAACTTCCTAGAACCTTCATTCCATACCCCGACTAGTACTTGCTACATTTTCGCCTCCTGAGAAGAAAATGGAACAACAAGAAAAAGGGTGAGCTCAACTAGCCCAGTAAAAAATATTATGACTAAGATAATATACAACAAATTATCGTTAGTCTTCAACAGGAAAAAATTTAATAGAATACAATAGACAACAAGTTTTAAATCAATATTCGCAGCGGAAAATAATAATTCATAGAGAAGTTACGTAGAGAATGAAATCTACGATTATCTATGAATTTAAAAGCTCATCATCAACATTTTATCCCTGTAATATCAATCAATAAATATCTTGAATCAAATAGTCATCTTTGCACTACAGGCCAAAGATATCCATCAGTTGGTCATGTTCACCTCAACACCTGTTCATCTTTGCACTACGGGCCAAAGATATTCATCAAAAATTATTCATCTTTGCACTACAGGGCAAAGATATTCAGTTATATCATCATTTAAGACTGAGGATGATGAAAAATATTTTTAAGGAAACGAATCCAGTGAAACAAAATAATAAATATTAAGGATTCGTATTTCAGCTATTCCATGTCCAAAAATACCTCATAAATAATCATAGTGAAGTAAAATTCAAGAATGATCAAAACATGGATACAATCAAAGCTAGTATTCAGAGTAGATATTTTGGACGAAAAGGAAAAAATTTTATTTTTCGGTGAATAGTAACTCGTGAATAGTAACTCGTGAATAGTAACCCCGACATGAAAAGTTCCAAATTTGATAAAAAATTCAGATCAATACTTCGGCATAATGATGTTGAAGAAAATAATATCATTTAAGAAGAAATAATATCCCTTACCTCGGAAAGACGGTACTTCTGACTGGAATACTAGATATAGTGCTGAAGGAAACTTGTACCGTAAAGCAACACTCAAAGTATCAAATACTCACAAGAATACGCTCATTATAGAGAGAGAAATAGAGAGAAACTTGTGTTTCTGGTGTGATTTCAATTCTAACCTAAGCACCCTATTTATAGGAAAATGCTTAGAACACCAAAGCAGAAAATTTAATATAATAATAATATATTTATCAAATTTTCCTTAGCCCACCTCTAGACATCTGATCTCAGCCCATTTATATCACATGTTAGCCCACTTAAATGCCAAAAAACGTTTTTCTTCAAAATAATAAATCAATTATATCGGAACTTCAGAACTTCAATAATTCATAATAAATAGCCCTTTTATCAGAAAATTCGAATCTCGCGAGTTTTTATAGGAAATTCAATTCTCTACAACTCTGCAGAAGAAAGTTTTTCCAAATTCCAAATAAAAATTGACCGAAATTCACAAACGGGCGATTTTACAGTCAATAATAAATTTTCGGTCAAGAATTATGTCCACCAACACACAAAACATGTGTTAATCATTTAATGCCATAAAAATACTCTTCCTCCCCATATACTCATATATCCCACATTCATTGTAAAAATACCACCATCAATATATTATTAAAATAATATATTTAAATGAATTATTTTATCAGAAAAAGATAAAATATTAATTTTCAACAATTGTCACATTAAAAATTTTCTCCATCTATATCCATATAAAATTAATATTTTCCTCATCATATAAATCAATAATTAATTATACACAAATAATATTACAGAATCACAGTACTGGCAACCAGGTCGTTCCTAGGAAAGAGGAGGCTTTCCAATAAGGATCTCTCCTTATTGGCGCGCAATTAGATGACCAAACCTCTCCTTAGACAGAACTTTATAGACATTGCCAATAATGTTATCTAATAATATTATTCAGATAATATGAATTATTGTTCCGATAAAAAAAAATACTGTGTAGTGACAATTATTAAAACAACAGTAATATAAAATATCAACGCAACAATTATTGAATCAATAAAATACAATATTAAACAGTAATTACTGTAACAATTATTGAGTAGTGCCTTTTTACGTAAGAATCAATAATTGGTACAATACCGTGTGCTACGCGTATTACCGTGTTTTAACCACCGGGTATTCCAACAGTATTAATGGTAACAACTACGCCGTTATTTATAAACAACTTATTTTTGTCGTTTTCTTCATCCAATCGTTTTCTGTTATGGGCCCACACAAGGCTGCGCCGTCGTACGAATATTCCCCGACAACAAGAATATTCCACGACCAAACAAATATTTCCCGACAACAATGAATATTTTATAACCACTTGCTTATTTAAAATATTTGCGCATTTTACCCATAACTAACCACATTAATCAAATCAACTCTTACTATTTCAGAATAATAAATAGAGGAATTAAATTTTATTTATTAATAATTTGGGGTCTTACAACCTCCCCTACTTATGAAATTTCATCCTCAAAATTGACATGCGTACCTGGTGTTTCGAAAAGATGAGGATACCTCGCTTTCATTTTCATTTCCAACTCCCAGGTCATTTCCTCAATAGCATGGTTTCTCCACAAAACTTTAACTTGTGGTATGACCTTCGTGCATAGGACATGCTCCTTCTTATCCATGATCTTGACAGGTACCTCCTCGTACGTTAAGTCTTCAGCTATCTCGTCCGGTTCTAACTCAATAACATGGTTCGGGTCTTTCACATATTTACGAAGCACAGATATATGAAAAATATTATGAACACGAGACATACTTGGAGGTAATGCAAGTCTATAGGCCACATTTCCTACTCGGTCAAGAATCTGAAATAGACCAATAAATCGTGGATTGAGCTTTCCTCTCTTCCCAAATCTTATAACTCCTTTCCATGGAGCTACACGTAATAATACATGATCCCCAATGTCAAATTCCACGTCCTTCCGATGAAGATCCACATAACTCTTTTGTCGATCCTGTGCCGTTTGTATACGTTGTCGAATCGTTTGGATCTTCTCTGTAGTCATTCGTACCAACTCTGGTCCCAACAACGTTGCTTCTCCCACCTCATCCCAACATACTGGAGAGCGACACTTTCGTCCATACAATGCTTCAAAGGGAGCCACACCTATACTTGCCTGATAACTGTTGTTGTAGGAGAATTCCACCAATGGTAGGTACTTATCCCAACTTCCTTTGAAATCGAGGACACAAAGTCTTAATAGATCTTCAAGAGTTTGAATAGTCCTCTCTGATTGCCCGTCCGTTTGAGGATGGTATGCCGAACTGAACCGTAAATTCGTGCCCATAGCTTTTTGCAAGCTAAACCAAAATCTTGAAGTGAATATTGGGTCACGATCCGAAACTATGGATACTGGCATGCCATGCAACCTTACAATCTCATTCACGTACATACTAGCAAGACGTTCAAGGGAATAAGTCTCCCGTATCGGCAAGAAATGAGCAGACTTGGTTAATCTATCAACTATAACCCAAATAGCATTTATACCTTGAGAAACCGTGGGAAGACCCGTAACAAAATCCATGGTAATGTGTTCCCACTTCCATTTCGGAATCTCAAGTGGTTGCAATGGACCCTTTGGTACTTGATGCTCCGCCTTTACACGTTGACAAGTTAAACACCTCGAGATAAACTTTGCAATCTCTCTCTTCATATTGTTCCACCAAAATGTATGTCGAAGATCACGATACATTTTAGTACTTCCAGGATGGATTGCAAATGGTGTATTGTGTGCCTCCATCATGATCTTGTACTTTAAATCAGAATCATTAGGAACACAAAGTCTGGAGTGGACTCGAAGTATTCTTTCTTCATCGATTCTTGCTTCTGGAATAGCACCTTCTTGCACTTTCTTCTTCATACGCATCAGCTCTGGGTCTGTAGCTTGAGCAACTTTAACTTTATCGATTAAAGTTGGTTCTACGCGTATACTTGACATCATCGCACTCATTCCTGCATATGATCTTCTACTCAACGCGTCAGCTACCACGTTTGCTTTTCCAGGATGGTATTGAATAGTGTGGTCGTAATCTTTTAACAGCTCGAGCCAACGTCGTTGCCGCATATTGAGTTCTTTCTGAGTGAAGAAATATTTGAGGCTTTTATGGTCTGAATATATCTCCACTTTCTCCCCATATAGATAGTGCCTCCAGATCTTTAGCGCGAAAACGACTGCTGCCAACTCTAGATCATGAGTAGGATAATTCCTCTCATATTCTTTAAGTTGTCGCGAGGCATAGGCTATGACTTTCCCACGTTGCATGAGAACACATCCTAACCCTTTGCCTGAAGCATCGCTGTAGATAACAAATCCATCCGAACCAGATGGTATTGTCAGAACAGATGCCGAAATGAGTCTCCTCTTAAGTTCTTGGAAACTCTTCTCGCATTCTTCGCTCCATACGAATTTGATATCCTTCCGAGTCAGCTGAGTTAACGGGGTAGCGATTCGAGAAAACCCTTCTATGAATCTCCGATAATAACCAGCTAAGCCTAGAAAGCTACGTACATCGGTCACCGTCTTCGGTTGCTCCCATCTTTGTATTGCTTCAATCTTCTCCGGGTCCACAGATACTCCATGTTTTGACACCACGTGCCCTAGGAATGCTACTTTCTCAAGCCAGAACTCGCATTTCTTCAACTTAGCATATAGCTTGTTTTCACGCAGCCTTTGGAGTACCAGCTTCAAATGGTGCTCATGATCTTCACGGCTTTTGGAATATATGAGGATGTCATCAATAAAGACAACAACGAACTGATCCAAATAATTCTTGAATACTCGGTTCATCATATCCATGAAAGCCGCAGGAGCATTAGTCAATCCAAAAGACATGACTAAGAATTCATAATGCCCGTACCGAGTTCTAAAGGCAGTCTTCGGAATATCCTCAGTTTTAACCTTCAGCTGATGATATCCAGAACGAAGATCGATTTTTGAAAAGAATTGTGCTCCTTGTAACTGGTCAAACAGGTCATCAATACGAGGTAGCGGATACCTATTCTTGATGGTGACATGGTTTAATTCCGGTAATCGATACAAAGTCGCATACTCCCGTCTTTCTTCTTTACAAATAAAACAGGAGCACCCCAAGGAGATGTACTAGGACGAATGAAACCGATGTCCAACAACTCTTGTAGTTGGACTTTTAACTCCTGAAGTTCAATAGGAGCCATTCGATATGGGGTTTTAGAAATAGGCTTTGTACCAGGTTCAAGATCAATGAAGAATTCAACTTCACATTCTGGGGGTAGACCGGGAAGTTCTTCAGGAAATACGTCAGGAAAGTTACTAACAACAGGAATATTATTCAAATTTGACGTGTCTTTATTCAAATCCATAACATGGGCTAGGAAAGCTTGACATCCGTTTTTCAATAAACGAATGGCTTTATGACTTGATATGACAGTGATTGATTTTAATGGCTTTGTTGTTTGAATTCGAATAACAGGTTGATTAGGAATATGAAAACTAACCACATTACGAAAATAATCAATTTTGGCATGATGAGTAGTTAACCAATCAATTCCTAAAATCACGTCAAATGCAAGTATCTTTAAAGAGATAAGGTCAACAGGTAAGGTGATGGTGCCAACTTGGATCAAACAAGATTTATAAATAGTGGATGTGATGAAAGTTTCCCCTAACGGAGTCTCCACAGATAAATCAAAGTCTAATTTCTCCGGAGTCAAGTTTAAACGTTGAGCACAAGCAGGAGAAATAAATGAATGGGTAGCACCGGTATCTAGTAAGGTATAAACTTCACATGAATTTATGATTAGCTTACCCGTGATCACCTCGTTTGGGTTCCTCGCATGTTGACCAGTCACGACAAACGCTCTTCCAGGAACCGTTGACTTTGACTTTTCTGGGGCAGCCTTTTGAGTCACCGTCCCCGCTGAACTTGGTTTCACTATCGTACAATCTCAAGCGATATGTCCTTCCTTTCCACAATTATAGCATACCTTGAACTGTTGTGGACAGTTTAGGCTGATGTGTCCCTCTTTTCCACATTTATAGCATATGACCGGTGGTCGTTCTCCTCCCTTGGAACCAGTTGCTGCCGGTGCTGACGTCTTCGTATTATCATTGTTGAATCTCCTCTTTTTAAAATCTCCTCCCGACTCGCTTCTTCTATTTTCATACCCACGATTACCACTAGAGTGGTTGCCGTTCTTGTCTGTATTTTTCTTTCTCCGCTGGTTATCATTGTTCTGATGACTGTTGTCACCGATATGATCCTGGTTGTGGTCCCTCAGTTGACCGTACTCGTTATCTCGCTCCAACAATTGAGCCCTGTTGACAACATCTGAATAGAGAGAAAATTTATGAGATATGAGATATTGACGTATGCCGGGATTCAAACCTCTCAGAAACATCCGTGTCATACGTTCCTCATTCTCCACCAAATGAGGTGTAAACCTGGACAACTCCGCAAACTTCGCCTCGTACTGGGACACCGTCATGTTATTCTGCTCCAGTCTAATAAACTCTACCTCCTTCATATGACGAATACTTTCAAGAAAGTACTTGTCATTGAATAGCTTCTGAAATATCTCCCAAGACATGCTGAGTGCAGCTGGATGGGTACGCTTCACAGATTCCCACCAGTAGTCTGCCTCGCCACGGAACATAAAGGTGGCAAATGGAACCTTCTGTTCCTCCGTGCATCCCAAGACATCAAATATCTTGGTAATTTGCTTGAACCATGTCTCCGCCTTAATCGGATCCGGCTTTCCCCAGAATTTTGGTGGTCCCAACTCTTTGAACTGCTTGGCTGTGACCAGCTGTGCGTTGCCATTGTTTCTTCCTATATTTTGAACAGGAATCTCCTTCGTCTGGTTTTGCATGAATCGCAAAAAACTTCTAAACATCTCATCGTTCACCGTCTGCTCAGTGGTGTTGTTCACAGGAGGAACATTGCCAGCCTGTTGCACGTTCTCCTCGTTGGTGAGTACAGGTGTCTCCACGGTTTCATTTACTCCACTGCTAACATTCTCAGTCGACATTCTCAAATACTGCCATAAAACAAGGGTTAATTTAACAAATTAACAAATCACATAATATCCCTATATTATGACCGACCAACAAATAAGCTTAGGTAGGACACACTAGCGAAGGATTTACTCGTCTCTCCCCTCCTAGTTCTATTCCTCGATCTCTGCCAGAGATCATATCCCTAAGCTCTGATACCACCTGTGACGCCCCCAAAACAGGTATACAACACCCATTCTGAGTCGTCAATAACATGGTACAGAAACAACTACAACTTTATTAATACAACATAAAAACTGTGAGTGTAAATACAAATATTGTCATCTAGACAATATCCACACTCAAATAAGTCCTCATTACAATTATTGGTACAATACTTTACAAAAAAAAATGGTGAGGACTACTAAAACAACTTCCTAGAACCTTCATTCCATACCCCGACTAGTACTTGCTACATTTTCGCCTCCTGAGAAGAAAATGGAACAACAAGGAAAAGGGTGAGCTCAACTAGCCCAGTAAAGAATATTATGACTAAGATAATATACAACAAATTATCGTTAGTCTTCAACAGGGAAAAATTTAATAGAATACAATAGACAACAAGTTTTAAATCAATATTCGCAGCGGAAAATAATAATTCATAGAGAAGTTACGTAGAGAATGAAATCTACGATTATCTATGAATTTAAAAGCCCATCATCAACATTTTATCCCTGTAACAATAATCAATAAATATCTTGAATCAAATAGTCATCTTTGCACTACAGGCCAAAGATATCCATCAGTTGGTCATGTTCACCTCAACACCTGTTCATCTTTGCACTACGGGCCAAAGATATTCATCATAAATTATTCATCTTTGCACTACAGGCCAAAGATATTCAGTTATATCATCATTTAAGACTGAGGATGATGAAAAATATTTTTAAGGAAACGAATCCAGTGAAACAAAATAATAAATATTAAGGATTCGTATTTCAGCTATTCCATGTCCAAAAATACCTCATAAATAATCATAGTGAAGTAAAATTCAAGAATGATCAAAATATGGATACAATCAAAGCTAGTATTCAGAGTAGATATTTTGGACGAAAAGAAGAAAATTTTATTTTTCGGTGAATAGTAACTCGTGAATAGTAACTCGTGAATAGTAACTCATGAATAGTAACCCCGACATGAAAAGTTCCAAATTTGATAAAAAATTTAGATCAATACTTCGGCATAATGATATTGAAGAAAATAATATCATTTAAGAAGAAATAATATCCCTTACCTCGGAAAGACGGTACTTCTGACTGGAATACTAGATATAGTGCTGAAGGAAACTTGCACCGTAAAGCAACACTCAAAGTATCAAATACTCACAAGAATACGCTCGTTATAGAGAGAGAAATAGAGAGAAACTTGTGTTTCTGGTGTGATTTCAATTCTAACCTAAGCACCCTATTTATAGGAAAATGCTTAGAACACCAAAGCAGAAAATTTAATATAATAATAATATATTTATCAAATTTTCCTTAGCCCACCTCTAGACATCTGATCTCAGCCCATTTATATCACATGTTAGCCCACTTAAATGCCAAAAAACGTTTTTCTTCAAAATAATAAATCAATTATATCGGAACTTCAGAACTTCAATAATTCATAATAAATAGCCCTTTTATCAGAAAATTCGAATCTCGCGAGTTTTTATAGGAAATTCAATTCTCTACAACTCTGCAGAAGAAAGTTTTTCCAAATTCCAAATAAAAATTGACCGAAATTCACAAACGGGCGATTTTACAGTCAATAATAAATTTTCGGTCAAGAATTATGTCCACCAACACACAAAACATGTGTTAATCATTTAATGCCATAAAAATACTCTTCCTCCCCATATACTCATATATCCCACATTCATTGTAAAAATACCACCATCAATATATTATTAAAATAATATATTTAAATGAATTATTTTATTAGAAAAAGATAAAATATTAATTTTCAACAATTGTCACATTAAAAATTTTCTCCATCTATATCCACATAAAATTAATATTTTCCTCATCATATAAATCAATAATTAATTATACACAAATAATATTACAGAATCACAGTACTGGCAACCAGGTCGTTCCCAGGAAAGAGGGGGCTTTTCAATAAGGATCTCTCCTTATTGGCGCGTAATTAGATGACCAAACATATCCTTAGGCAGAACTTTCTAGACATTGCCAATAATGTTATCTAATAATATTATTCAGATAATATGAATTATTGTTCCGATAATAGAAAATACTGTGTAGTGACAATTATTAAAACAACAGTAATATAAAATATCAACGCAGCAATTATTGAATCAATAAAATACAATATTAAACAGTAATTATTGTAACAATTATTGAGTAGTGCCTTCTTACGTAAGAATCAATAATTGGTGCAATACCGTGTGCTACGCGTATTACCGTGTTTTAACCACCGGGTATTCCAACAGTATTAATGGTAACAACTACGCCGTTATTTATAAACAACTTATTTTTGTCGTTTTCTTCATCCAATCGTTTTCTGTTATGGGCCCACACAAGGCTGCGCCGTCGTACGAATATTCCCCGACAACAAGAATATTCCACGACCAAACAAATATTTCCCGACAACAATGAATATTTTATAACCACTTGCTTATTTAAAATATTTGCGCATTTTACCCATAACTAACCACATTAATCAAATCAACTCTTACTATTTCAGAATAATAAATAGAGGAATTAAATTTTATTTATTAATAATTTGGGGTCTTACATTATTGGTATGATCATGACTAGGGTTCTCTTTGGCCGGTTGTGCAAAGTTGAATTGGTGACTGGTATGATCATGACCATTGAATTTATAAGTGAATATCTTTAGCTTAAGTGCAAAGGTGAAATGATCAACATGGTTATAATTATTGTTTATATAAATTCTAAAATGATTATATATTTCTTTGAGATATTAATATATTTGGCCTGTAGTGCAAATATGAACTGTTGATGAATATCTTTGGCCTGTAGTGCAAAGATAAATTATTGATGAACATCTCTGGCTCGTAATGCAAAAATGATTTGTTGTTGAATATCTTTGGCCTGTAGTGCAAAGATGAGTTGTTGATGAATATCTTTGGCTCGTAATGCAAAGATGACCTGTTGTTGAATATCTTTGGCCTGTAGTGCAAAGATGACTTGTTGATGAATATCTTTGGGCCGTAGTCCAAAGATGGATTTATTAGCATGATTATGAACATGAACTGTGATTTGGTATAACCATGATCTTTGATGTTTCAGGTAAAGACATGTGATGATAATATTCTTCGTCCTGGGTGCGAAGAAAAATTTAGAGTCACAATTATAATTATGAGTTATTCATATGATTGTGGAAAGGAACTGTTGAGTGATGTTACACGGATAAAACAGTGTTGGTGGATTTTTAATATGGAGGAGATAATAGACTTTATGGTCTATTTGACTCTTCTAATGGATTGCTCGTTCCGCTGCAACTATGGTGGAAATTTTTATCATCTACCATATGTTCTAAATCTCTGATTTATTACTGATGAAGACTATTGATAATTTATTTATCTTTAGTCATGATATTCTTTACTGAGCTAGTTGTGCTCACCCTTTTGTTTCATAATTTCTTTCAGGTAATAAGAGTGTAGCTGGGTCGAGCGGGGGTAACAAGGGAATAGAACGGTGGTCATCATTTAGTAGTTATATTTGGTGAAGAAAATAGGGTGAGGCGAACCCAACGTTGGAAGGGTGTTTTGTCACTATCATACAAGATGTCTAATGACATATAACCTCGTGTCATCATAAGACATGATTGTGCTCATCCACTTGCTGAGTATCTTTACGAGCACTACCTATATAATCTTGGTGTTTGTTTGAAGTATAATTCTCAATTAGAGACAGTGGAGATAATGATAAATCAAGAGAAGACTCACCATTGGGAAAAATATGATAATAATCTTCTCGTTTTTCTTTGGGGTATATTGGGTCAACCAAGGATAATTATGTGGCCATATGGTATCTATCATAACCTAGACGCATGGCCTCCCATGTACGAAGGCTTCCTTGAGCACTTCCCAAATATTCTAATTTCTAAAACAATTTTTGACTATACCTTTATGTAAGGTGTTACTGTGAGGTGCTGTCCACGGTTGGGACATGTGTCACATTTGGTATATGTTTGTATTCAAACTCACAACATATGTGTTACGATAATTGTTGTAATAGAGTTGTAGTTGTTTTCTGTACCATGTATTTGACGACTCAGAATGGGTTGGATGGAATGGACCTATTTTGGGGTTGTTACATTTGGTATCAGAGCTTAGGGATATGATCTCTAGCGGAGATCGGGGAATACAACTGGGAGGGGAGAGACGAGTAAATCCTTCGCTAGTGTGTCCTACCTAAGCTTATTTGTTGGTCAGTCATACTATCGGGATATGATGTGATATGTTAATTTGTTAAATTAACCTTTGTTTTTGAAGCTGTATTCTAGAATGATATCAGAAATACAGGAGATGAGCAATGGAGAAATCATGATGACAGAAAAGATGGAATCTGAAATGAAAGCAAGATATTCTCAACTCTTCGAAATACCAGGTACGCAAATTTCGAGGACGAAATTTCATAAGGAGGGGAGATTGTAAGACCCCGAATTTTATGAAATAAAAGTATTCAATTTTTCTTATAATTACGATTCAGTAAATGCTTAAATTGATAAAAAGTTAAAGTTAAAGGTGATATATGAATTTTTTAAAAAATAAGCAAGTGGTTATAAAATAATCATTGTTGTCGGGGAATATTCGTTTGGTCGTGGAATATTCTTTCTATCGGGGAATATTAGTACGACGGCGCAGCTATTTGTGGGCCCCATAACGAATAACTGTCGGATGAAGATAACGACAAAAATTTGAGTTTTTACAAATAACGGCGTAGTTGTTACCGTTAACACTGTTGGAATATCCGGTGGTTAAAATACAGTAATACGCGTTATTGCACAGTAGCACACGGTATTGCACAGTATTTTTGAAAAAATTGATTCTTACGTAAGAAGGCACTACTCAATAATTGTTACAGTAATTACTGTTCAATATTTTATTTTATTGATTCAATAATTGCTACGTTAAAATTTTATATTATTGTTGTTCAATAATTATCACTGCACAGTATTTTCTATTATCAGATCAATAATTCATATTATTTGAATAATATTATTAGATAACATTATTTTTAATGTCTATAAAGTTCTGTCTAAGGAGAGGTTTGGTCACCTAATTGCGCGCCAGTAAGGAGAAATTCTTATTCGAAAGCCCCTCTTCCTTGGGAACAGTCTGGTTGTCATAAATGTGTTTATAAAATATTATTTGTGAATAATTAATTATTGATTCATATGATAAGGAAATATTTATTTTTATGTGGATCTAAATGTTGGATATATTTATTGTGGTTAAAAATAAAGGAGTTAATGTTCAGGTTTTTATCAGTATTTTTGTCGAAATGGAGGTATTAAAAATCAAATCAGGGTTTTTGAGATATGTTGCGGGGGTTATAATTTTTAATCCGACCGTTGGATCGTTGTGATTTTTGGATATGTTATACATATATAAGTTGAGTATATGTCCACAAATTTTGAACCGTTAAAAATGAACGTATGATTTGTTTTGAATTTTACGAGATGACTGGTTCAAAAATTATTGAATTTTCGGAGTTAATCATTTTGGTGGAAAATTCTAGAATTGGTGGGCCCCACTCTTGGTTGGTGAATAAATGTGCTGAGATTTTTATTCAAATATGGTGGGTGAAAATAGTAGCAGGTAAAGCCATCAGGTTGCAGGTTAAGTCTGCTTCGGCGTGCTAACATTTTCCTATAAATAGATAGCTAAGTTAGAATTAAAAAACACACCAGAATTCATAAGTTTTCTCTCTTCCTCTCTTTAGATTATTGAGTGTATTTTGTGAGCCTTTAGATATTTTGTGAGTTTCTATTCATCAGTGCACGTTTCCTTTAGCCTTATACCGATCAGAAGTACTGCTCTTTTGAGGTAAGAGATAGTAAGAGATTTTAAGGGTTGTTATATTTTCCAGTTTCGTAATTTTTCTGACCTTCAAAAATTCTTGATAAATTTGAAATGATATTATGATGAGTTTTCTTGATTGTGTCCAAAAATGGTGATTTTTGGATGTATAGATTGAGAGTTATGAATTTTATGAGAAAAGACTATTTTAAAAGTAACCGCTTATAATTCCTTGTGATTAACTCCAAAATTGATGAAATTTTTATTGAGAGTACATATATATGATAGAAGTATACTCTATAAATTTCATAATTTTTGGACAAATGTACAATTTTTGATAAATGTCTAAATATTCGGCTGTTTTGACCATATGAAAAATAGTAAATGACTTTTAAAAATTCTGAGAAAAATATATGTTCACTATGGGACTATATTATGCTAAATCTCAGAAAAGAAATATTTTTAGAACTGATTTGGTATTTTTCATGAAAATGGTCTAGTTATGAGTAAATGAATTAAATATGTTTTGTGAAGTAAAAAATTTGGAAAATAGGATTTTATGACTTGAGAATCCTATATGAGGTATATGCAGATTTTTGATGAAGGTTTTGGTTATTGGTGATGAAATCTTATGAGTTTGACATTTTAGAATGATTAAATGCATTATTTAGTAAAGTGTAAACAATTAAAATAAATTGTTTATAAGTTTAAAAAATGTTATTCTTTCAATATCATTATACCGAAATATTGATAAGTATTTTATTATGGAATTTCTACATTTTTGTGTCGGGGTTACTATTCATGAGTTACTATTCACGAGTTACTATTCATGAGTATTCACGGGTACTATTCACGACAAAATTGATTTCTTTTTCTGACCAAATTATAGTTGATTTATGAATATTACTCTTGAGATTAAAACTATATGCTGATCATATTATTTTTATTATCATATATAACATTTTTATAACCCTAATGATGATATTCTCTTTCACTTGAGTGTAAAGATGGGTAGATTATTGGTATGATCATGACTAGGGTTCTCTTTGGCCAGTTGTACAAGTTAAATTGGTGACTGGTATGATCATGACCATTGAATTTATAAGTGAATATCTTTAGCTTAAGTGCAAAGGTGAAATGATCAATATGGTTATAATTATTGTTTATATAAATTCTGAAATGATTATATATTTCTTTGAGATATGAATATATTTGGCCTGTAGTGCAAATATGAACTGTTGATGAATATCTTTGGCCTGTTGTGCAAAGATGAATTATTGATGAATATCTTTGGCTCGTAATGTAAAAATGACATATTTTTGAATATCTTTGGTCTGTCGTGCAAAGATGAGTTGTTGATGAATATCTTTGGCTCGTAATGCAAAGATGACCTGTTGTTGAATATCCTTGGCCTGTATTGCAAAGATGACTTGTTGATAAATATCTTTGGGCCGTAGTGTAAAGATGAATTTATTAGCATGATTATGAACAGGAACTGTGATTTGGTATAACCATGATCTTTGATGTTTCAGGTAAAGACATGTGATTAAAATATTCTTCATCCTGGGTGCGAAGAAAAATTTAGAGTCACAATTATGATTATGAGTTATTCATATGATTGTGGAAAGAAACTGTTGAGTAATGTAACATGGATAAAACATTATTGGTGGATTTTTAATATGGAGGAGATAATAGACTTTATGGTCTATTTGACTCTTCTAATGGATTGCTCGTTCCGCTGCAACTATGGTGGAAATTTTTATCATCTACCATATGTTCTAAATCTCTGATTTATTACTGATGAAGACTATTGATAATTTATTTATCTTTAGTCATGATATTCTTTACTGAGCTAGTTGTGCTCACCCTTTTGTTTCATAATTTCTTTCAGGTAATAAGAGTGTAGCTGGGTCGAGCGGGGGTAACAAGGGAATAGAACGGTGGTCATCATTTAGTAGTTATATTTGATGAAGAAAATAGGGTGAGGCGAACCCAACGTTGGAAGGGTGTTTTGTCACTAACATACAAGATGTCTAATGACATACAACCTCGTGTCATCATAAGACAAGGTTGTGCTCATCCACATGCTGAGTATCTTTATGAGCACTACCTATATAATCTTGGTGTTTGTTTGAAGTATAATTCTCAATTAGAGACAGTGGAGATAATGATAAGTCAAGAGAAGACTCACCATTGGAAAGAATATGATAGTAATCATCTCGTTTTTCTTTGGGTTATATTGGGTCAACCAAGGATAATTCTGTGGCCATATGATATCTATCATAACCTAGACGCATGGCCTCCCATGTACGAAGGTTTCCTTGAGCACTTTCCAAAGATTCTAATTTCTAAAATAATTTTTGACTATACCTTTATGTAAGGTATTACTGTGAGGTGCTGTCCACGGTTGGGACATATGTCACATTTGGTATATATTTGTATTCAAACTCACAGCATATGTGTTACGACAATTGTTGTAATAGAGTTGTAGTTGTTTTCTGTACCATGTATTTAACGACTCAGAATGGGTTGGATGGAATGGACCTATTTTGGGGTCGTTACAGTTGGTATCAGAGCTTAGGGATATGATCTCTAGCGGAGATCGGGGAATACAACTAGGAGGGGAGAGACGAGTAAATCCTTCGCTAGTGTGTCCTACCTAAGCTTATTTGTTGGTCAGTCATACTATCGGGATATGATGTGATATGTTAATTTGTTAAATTAACCTTTGTTTTTGAAGCTATATTCTAGAATGATATCAGAAATACAGGAGATGGGCAATGGAAAAATCATGATGACAGGAAAGATGGAATCTGAAATGAAAGCAAGGTATTCTCAACTCTTCGAAAGACCAGGTACGCAAATTTTGAGGATAAAATTTCATAAGGAGGGGAGATTGTAAGACCCCAAATTTTATGAAATAAAAGTATTCAATTTTTCTTATAATTACGATTCAGTAAATGGTTAAATTGATAAAAAGTTAAAGTTAAAGGTGATATATGAATTTTTTTAAAAATAAGCAAGTGGTTATAAAATAATCATTGTTGTCGGGGAATATTCGTTTGGTCGTGGAATATTCTTTCTATCGGGGAATATTAGTACGACGGCGCAGCTATTTGTGGGCCCCATAACGAATAACTGTCGGATGAAGATAACGACAAAAATTTGAGTTTTTACAAATAACGGCGTAGTTGTTACCGTTAACACTGTTGGAATACCCGGTGGTTAAAATATAGTTATACGCGTTATTGCACAGTAGCACACGGTATTGCACAGTATTTTTGAAATTATTGATTCTTACGTAAAAAGGCACTACTCAATAATTGTTACAGTAATTACTGTTCAATATTTTATTTTATTGATTCAATAATTGCTACGTTAAAATTTTATATTATTGTTGTTCAATAATTATCACTGCACAGTATTTTCTATTATCAGATCAATAATTCATATTATTTGAATAATATTATTAGATAACATTATTTTCAATGTCTAGAAAGTTCTGTCTAAGGAGAGGTTTGGTCACCTAATTGCGCGCCAGTAAGGAGAAATTCTTATTCGAAATCCCCCTCTTCCTTGGGAACAGTCTGGTTGTCATAAATGTGTTTATGTAATATTATTTGTGAATAATTAATTATTGATTCATATGATAAGGAAATATTTATTTTTATGTGGATCTAAATGTTGGATATATTTATTGTGGTTAAAAATAAAGGAGTTAATATTTAGGTTTTTATCAGTATTTTTGTCGAAATAGAGGTATTAAAAATCAAATCAGGATTTTTGAGATATGTTGCGGGGGTTATAATTTTTAATCTGACCGTTGGATCGTTGTGATTTTTGGATATGTTATACATATATAAGTTGAGTATATGTCCACAAATTTTGAACCGTTAAAAATGAACGTATGATTTGTTTTGAATTTTACGAGATGACTGGTTCAAAAATTATTGAATTTTCGGAGTTAATCATTTTCGTGGAAAATTCTAGAATTGGTGGGCCCCACTCTTGGTTGGTGAATAAATGTGCTGAGATTTTTATTCAAATATGGTGGGTGAAAATAGTAGCAGGTAAAGCCATCAGGTTGCAGGTTAAGTCTGCTTCGGCGTGCTAACATTTTCCTATAAATAGATAGCTAAGTTAGAATTAAAAAACACACCAGAATTCATAAGTTTTCTCTCTTCCTCTCTTTAGATTATTGAGTGTATTTTGTGAGCCTTTAGATATTTTGTGAGTTTCTATTCATCAGTGCACGTTTCCTTTAGCCTTATACCGATCAGAAGTACTGCTCTTTTGAGGTAAGAGATAGTAAGGGATTTTAAGGGTTGTTATATTTTCCAGTTTCGTAATTTTTCTGACCTTCAAAAATTCTTGATAAATTTGAAATGATATTATGATGAGTTTTCTTGATTGTGTCCAAAAATGGTGATTTTTGGATGTATAGATTGAGAGTTATGAATTTTATGAGAAAAGACTATTTTAAAAGTAACCGCTTATAATTCCTTGTGATTAACTCCAAAATTGATGAAATTTTTATTGAGAGTACATATATATGATAGAAGTATACTCTATAAATTTCATAATTTTTGGACAAATGTACAATTTTTGATAAATGTCTAAATATTCGGCTGTTTTGACCATATGAAAAATAGTAAATGACTTTTAAAAATTCTGAGAAAAATATATGTTCACTATGGGACTATATTATGCTAAATCTCAGAAAAGAAATATTTTTGGAACTGATTTGGTATTTTTTATGAAAATGGTCTAGTTATGAGTAAATGAATTAAATATGTTTTGTGAAGTAAAAAAATTGGAAAATAGGATTTTATGACTTGAGAATCCTATATGAGGTATATGCAGATTTTTGATGAAGGTTTTGGTTATTGGTGATGAAATTTTATGAGTTTGACATTTTAGAATGATTAAATGCATTATTTAGTAAAGTGTAAACAATTAAAATAAATTGTTTATAAGTTTAAAAAATGTTATTCTTTCAATATCATTATACCGAAATATTGGTAAGTATTTTATTATGGAATTTCTATATTTTTGTGTCGGGGTTACTATTCATGAGTTACTATTCACGAGTTACTATTCACGATATTCATCTTTGCACTACAGGCCAAAGATATTCAATTATATCATCATTTAGGACTAAGGATGATGAAAAATATTTTAAAGAAAACGAATCCAGTGAAACAAAAAAGTAAATATTAAGGATTCGTATTTCAGCTATTCCATGTCCAAAAATACCTCATAAATAATCATAGTGAAGTAAAATTCAAGAATGATCAAAACATGGATACAATCAAAGTTAGTATTCAGAATAGATATTTTGGACGAAAAGAAGAAAATTTTATTTTTCGGTGAATAGTAACTCGTGAATAGTAACTCATGAATAGTAACCCCGACATGAAAAGTTCTATGTAAGACCCCAACTTATTAATGAATAAAATCAAATTTTCTCTAAATATTATTGTGAATAATAAGGGGTTAATTTGATATAATACTTTGGTTATGGGTGAAATGTGTAAATTTTGCAAAATAAGCAAGTGGTTATAAAATATTTATTTTTGGTCGGTGAATATTCGGTTGGTCGTGGAATATTCTTGCTGTCGGGGAATATTCGTACGACGACGCAGCCTTGTGTGGGCCCCATAACGGAAAGCGATTGGATGAAGAAAACGACAAGTATAAGTTGTTTATAAATAACGGCGTAGTTGTTACCGTTAATACTGTTAGAATATCCGGTGGTTAAAATACAGTAGCACACGGTATTGCACCAATTATTGATTCTTACGTAAGAAGACACTACTTAATAATTGTTACAGTAGTTATTATTCAATATTTTATTTTATTGATTCAATAATTGTTGCGTTGATATTTTATATTATTGTTGTTTCAATAATTATTGCTGCACAGTATTTTCATTTATCAGATCAATAATTCATATTATTTGAATAATATTATTAGATAACATTATTGGCAATGTCTAGAAAGTTCTGTCTAAGGAGAGGTTTGGTCATCTAATTACGCGCCAGTAAGGAGAAATCCTTATTGGAAAGCCCCCTCTTTCCTGGGAACGGCCTGGTTGTCATAAATGTGATTCTGTAATATTATTTGTGAATAATTAATTATTGATTCATATGATAAGGAAATATTTATTTTATGTGGATATAAATGAGGGATATATTTTTGTAGTTAAAAATGAAGGAGTTAATGTTGAGGTTTTTGTCAGTATTTTTGTCGGAATGGAGGTATTAAAAATCAGGGTTTTTGAGATAGTTTGCGGGGGTTATAATTTTTAATCCGACCGTTGGATCGTGGTAATTTTTGGATATGTTATACATATATAAGTTGAGTATATGTCCACAAATTTTGAACCGTTAAAAATGAACGTATGATTTATTACGAATTTTACAAGATGACTGGTTCAGAAATTGTTGAATTTTCGGAGTTAATCATTTTGGTGGAAAATTCTAGAATTGGTGGGCCCCACTTGTGGTTGGTGAAGAAATGTGCTAAATTATATTTCAAATGTGGTGGGTGGGAATAGTAGCAGGTAAAGCCATCAGGTTGCAGGTCAAGCCTACTAAAATTTTCCTATAAATAGAGGGCTAAGTTAGAATTGAAAATCACACCAGAAACAAGTTTTCTCTCTTTCTCTCTCTAGATTATTGAGTGTATTTAGTGAGTATTTAGATACTTTGAGAGTTTCTATTTATCAGAGCAAGTTTCTTTCAGCCTTATACCGGTATTCCGACCAGAAGTACTGATATTTTGAGGTAAGGGATATTATTTCCTTCTTAAATGATATTATTTTCTTCAATATCATTATGCTGAAATATTGATATGAGTTTTTATCAAATTTAGAACTTTTTGTGTCGGGGGTTACTATTCACGTATACGGCACTATTCACGTATACGGCACTATTCACGAATACGGCACTATTCATCGAAAAATAAAATTTTCCCTTTTTGTCCAAGATGTCTATTATGGTTACTATCTTTGATTGTATCCATATTTTGATCTTTATTTTTGAATTCTGCTTCACAATTGATTATTATGAAGTATTATTGATCTTGAATAAACTGTTATACGAATCCCTAATATTTGTCCTTCTGTCTCACTGGATTCGTTCTCTTTAAGATATTTTTCATCATCCTCAGTCCTAAATGATGATATTACTGAATATCTTTGGCCTGTAGTGCAAAGATGTATAATTACTTGATGAATATCTTTGGCCTGTAGTGCAAAGATGAATATTTGGTTAAAGATGATTATTAATTGATGTTACAGGGATAAAATATTGATGATGGACTTTTAAATCTTAGAAGATAGTAGAATTCTTTCTCTACTTGACTCTTCTAATGGTTTGCTATTTCCGGTGCAGTTGTTGATCTAAAACTTGTTGTCGATTATATTTTATCAGATTTTTTCCTGTTGAAGACTAACGATAATTTGTTGTATATTATCTTAGTCATAATATTCTTTACTGGGCTAGTTGAGCTCACCCTTTTCTTTTTGTTCCATTTTTCTTCTCAGGAGGTGAGAACATAGCAGGATCTAGTCGGGGTATGGAGTGATGGTTCTAGAAAGAAGTTTTAGCAGTCCTCACTATTTCTGTAAAATAGTGTTTGAATAATTATAATGAGAATTTATTTGAGTGTGGATATTGTCTAGAAGATAATATTTGTATTTAAACTCACAGTATGTGTTGCCGTATTTTGCACGACAATTGTATTATTGAAGTTGTAGTTTGCTTTCTGTACCATGTATTTGGCGACTCAGAATGGGTTGGAGGGATTGGACCTATTTTGGAGGCGTCACATTCTACATTTGATAAAAAAATTTAACCAATATTTCGGCATAATGATATTGAAGAAATAATATCATTTTCGAATAAAATAACATCCCTTACCTCGTAAAGGCAGTACTTCTAGTTGAAATACCGGATGTAAGCTATGACTTGAACTTGCACCGTATAGCAACACTCAAAGTATTAAAATACTCACAAGAATATGCCCAATATATCGAGAGAGAAAGAGAGAGAAGATTTCAGTTTCTGGTGTGATTTTCAATTCTAACCTAAACACCCTATTTATAGGAAAATACTTAGAACACCAAAGCAGAAAATTTAATAAAATATTAATATAATTAAATTTTTGTCAAGCCCACATTTGAAGATCTGAATTCAGATCATTTATAACACATGTGAGCCCACTAATTGCACAAAAAATGTTTTTCTCAAAATAATTAACTAAAACTCCCAAAAATCAATTATTTCGGAACTTCAATAATTCATAACAAATAGCCCTTTTGTCAGAAAATTCGAATCTCACGATTTTTTATAGGAAATTTAATTCTCTACAATTTTGCAGAAGAAAGTTTTTCCAAACTCCAAACAGAAATTGACCGAAATCCATAATCGGACGATTTTACAGGCTATAATCAATTTTCAGTCAATTACTGGGGTCCACCGACACACAAAACATGTGTTAATCATTTAATGTCATAAAATACTCTTCCTCCTCATATACTCATATATCCCACATTCATTGTAAAAATATCACCATTAATATATTATTAAGATAATATATTTAAATGAATTATTTTATCAAAAAAAATATATTAATTTTCAACAATTGTCACATTTAAAAATTTTTGTCCATCTATATCCACATAAAATCAATATTTTCCTCATCATATAAATCAATAATTAATTATTCACAAATAATATTACAGAATCACAGTACTGGCAACCAGGCCGTTCCTAGGAAAGAGGGGGCTTTCCAATAAGGATTTCTCCTTACTGGCGCGCAATTAGGTGACCAAACCTCTCCTTAGACAGAACTTTCTAGACATTGCAAATAATATTATCTAATAATATTATTCAGATAATATGAATTATTGCTCCGATAATGAAAGATATTGTGTAGTGACAATTATTGAAATAACAGTAATATAAAATATCAGCGCAGCAATTATTGAATCAATAAAATATTGAACAGTAACTACTGTAACAATTATTGAGCTGTGCCTTCTTACGTAAGAATCAATAATTGATGCAATACCGTGTGCTACTGTGCAACAACGCGTATTACTGTGTTTTAACCACCGGGTATTCCAACAGTATTAACGGTAACAACTACGCCGTTATTTATAAACAACTTATACTTGTCGTTTTCTTCATCCAATTGCTTTCCGTTATGGGGCCCACAAAAGACTGCGCCGTCGTACGAATATTCTCCAACAGTAAGAATATTCCACGACCAAACGAATATTCCCCGACAACAATAAATATTTTATAACCACCTGCTTATTTGAAATATTTACGCAATTTACCCATAACTAACCACATTAATCAAATCAACCCTTACTATTTCAAAATAATAACTAGAGGAAATTAAATTTCATTTACTAATAATTTGAGGTCTTACAACCTCCCCTCCTTATGAAATTTCACCCCCGAAATTGACGTACGTACCTGGTGTTTCGAAAAGATGAGGATACCTCGCTTTTATTTCCGTTTCCAACTCCCAGGTCATTTCCTCAATAGCATGGTTTCTACACAAAACTTTAACTTGTGGTATAACCTTCGTGCGTAGGACATGCTCCTTCCTATCCAAGATCTTGACAGGTACCTCTTCGTACGTTAAGTCTTCAGCTATCTCGTGTTCTAACTCAATAACGTGGTTTGGGTCCTTCACATATTTACGAAGCACAGATATGTGAAAAACGTTACGAACACGAGACATGCTTGGAGGTAACGCGAGTCTATAGGCCACATTTCCTACTCGGTCAAGAATCTGAAATGGACCAATAAATCGTGGATTGAGCTTTTCTCTCTTCCTAAATCTTGTAACTCCTTTCCATGGAGCCACACGCAACAATACATGATCCCCAATGTCAAATTCCACGTCCTTTCGATGAATATCCGCATAACTCTTTTGTCGACCTTGTGCCGTTTGTATACGTTGTCGAATCATTTGGACCTTTTCCGTAGTCATACGTACCAACTCTGGTCCCAACAACGTTGCTTCTCCCACCTCATCCCAACATACTGGAGAGCGGCACTTTCGTCCATACAATACTTCAAATGGAGCCACACCTATACTTGCCTGATAACTGTTATTGTAGGAGAATTCCACCAATGGTAGGTACTTATCCCAACTCCCTTTGAAGTCTAGGACACACAGTCTTAATAGATCTTCAAGAGTTTGAATAGTCCTCTCTGATTGCCCGTCCGTTTGAGGATGGTATGCCGAACTGAACCGTAAATCCGTGCCCATAGCTTTTTGCAAGCTTACCCAAAATCTTGAAGTGAATCTTGGGTCACGATCCGAAACTATGGATACTGGCATGCCATGCAACCTCACAATCTCATTCACGTACATACTAACAAGACGTTCAAGGGAATAAGTCTCCCGTATCGGTAATAAATGAGCAGACTTGGTTAATCTATCAACAATAACCCAAATAGCATTTATTCCTTGAGAAACCGTGGGAAGACCCGTAACGAAATCCATGGTAATGTGTTCCCACTTCCATTTCAGAATCTTAAGTGGTTGCAATGGACCCTTTGGCACTTGATGCTCCGCCTTTACACGTTGACAAGTTAAACACCTCGAGATAAACTTTGCAATCTCTCTCTTCATATTGTTCTACCAAAATGTATGTCGAAGATCACGATACATTTTGGTACTTCCAAGATGGATTGCAAATAGTGTATTGTGTGTCTTCATCATGATCTTGTACTTCAAATTAGAATCGTTATGAACACAAAGTCTGGAGTGGACTCGAAGTATTCCTTCTTCATCAATTCTTGCTTCTGGAATAGCACCTTCTTGTACTTTTTTCTTCATACGCATCAGCTCCGGGTCTGTGGCTTGAGCAACTTTAACTTTATCGATTAAAGTTGGTTCTACGCGTATACTTGACATCATCGCATTCGTTCTTGCATATGATCTTCTACTCAACGCGTCAGCTACCACGTTTGCTTTTCCAGGATGGTATTAAATAGTGTGGTCGTAGTCTTTCAACAGCTCGAGCCAATGTCGTTGCCGCATGTTGAGTTCTTTTTGAGTGAAGAAATATTTGAGGCTTTTATGGTCTGAATATTTATCCACTTTCTCCCCATATAGATAGTGCCTCCAGATCTTTAGCGCGAAAACTACTGCTGCCAACTCTAGATCATGAGTATGATAATTCCTCTTATATTCTTTAAGTTATCGCGAGACAGAGGCTATGACTTTCACACGTTGCATGAGAACACATCCTAACCCTTTGCCTGAAGCATCGCTGTAGATAACAAATACATCCGAACCAGATGGTATTGTTAGAACAGGTGTCGAAATGAGTTTCCCCTTAAGCTCTTGGAAACTCTCCTCGCATTCCTCGCTCCATACGAATTTGATATCCTTCCGACTCAGCTGAGTTAACGGGGTAGCGATTCGAGAAAACCCTTCCACGAATCTCCGATAATAACCAGCTAAGCCCAAAAAGCTACGTACATCGGTCACCGTCTTTGGTTGCTCCCAACTTTGTATTGCTTCAATATTCGCCGGGTCAACAGATACTCCATGTTTTGACACCACGTGCCCTAGGAATGCTACTTCCTCAAGCTAGAACTCGTATTTCTTTAATTTAGCATATAGCTTATTTTCACGCAGCCTTTGGAGTACCAGTTTCAAATGGCGCTCATGATCTTCACGACTTTTGGAATAGATAAGGATGTCATCAATAAAGACAACAACAAACTGATCCAAATAGTCTTTGAACACACGGTTCATCATATCCATGAAAGCCGCAGGAGCATTAGTCAATCCAAAAGACATGACTAGGAATTCATAATGCCCGTACCGAGTTCTGAAGGCAGTCCTCGGAATATCCTCAGTTTTAACCTTTAGCTGATGATATCCAGAACGAAGATCGATCTTTGAAAAGAATTGTGCTCCTTGTAACTGGTCAAACAGGTCATCAATACGAGGTAGTGGATACCTATTCTTGATAGTGACATGGTTTAATTTCCGGTAATCAATACAAAGTCGCATACTCTCGTCTTTCTTCTTTACAAATAAAACAGGAGCACCCCAAGGAGATGTACTAGGACGAATAAAACCGATGTCTAACAACTCCTGTAGTTGGACCTTTAACTCCTGAAGTTCAATGGCAGCCATTCGATATGGGGTTTTAGAAATGGGCTTTGTACCAGGTTCAAGATCAATAAAGAATTCAACTTCACGTTCCGGGGGTAGACCGGGAAATTCTTCAGAAAATACGTCAGGAAAGTCAATAACAACAGGAATATTATTTAAATCTGACGTGTCTTTATTCAAATCCATAACATGGGCTAAGAAAGTGATGAGTAGGTTTTATACCAACGAATCCGATATTATTAAACTTAATTATTGCTATCTTTAATTGTTTTTTAGTATTTTTTTTATGTGTTTTGTGTTTATTTCTTTTAGGTGGGAGCTGGAGGGACAAATTGGTCATTTGAGAGAAGAAAAAGGTCAAAAATCATTAAAATTAAAGTTGAGTGGCATTTTTGTAATTATGTGGTCCTGGTCAAGCGCCTAGGCGCTTGGAAATGGCCTGGGTTGAGCGCCTAGGCGCTCATGTGCGGCAAAAAGGAGGGTTTTCTACTGCCAAGTGGGTTTTTGAAGCCAAAAAAGAATCTGAATGAGGTGGGAGACTAATACAAATAGGAGGAGACTTTAGAAAAGACGGATCACTTAATTTTTCAAGGGATTTGCAAGGAGAACAACGAAGAAAAACACGAAGGAGAATTGCAAGGGCTGAAGATCAAAGAGAGATTATTGGAGCAAATTCAGAGTTTCTTCTTCTTTTCTCTAGTTTTATCTTTTGTAATTATCTGGGATGTTTGGATTATGAATCTGGATGATGTTTTTCTTTATTATTATTATGAACTAAATTTTTATTAAGATTGCAACGGAACTTGGTATGTAGTTTAAATTAAATCTTCCCATTGAATGAAAGTTTGTTTTTATTGAATTATTTATTATATCTTTTGCTTATTGATTAATTGTTTGGCCAACAATTACTGTGATAATTTATACAAAATTGGAAGATGGAGTATAGATTGAGATCTGGATATGATAACATCTGTTCATATAATCTGATTAGGGTTAATATGATTAGCATGTAGGATAGGAATATACCTATGTGTCTTTTGTATCCATTGAAAGAATTTGTGCGTAAAACCCTAATTAACTTGATTCACATAGGAATATAGTGAGTTGATGTAACGCCCCCAAAATAGGTCCATTCCATCCAGCCTATTCTGAGTCGTCAAATACATGGTACAGAAAACAACTACAACTTTATTACAACAATTGTCGTGCAAAATACGACAACACATATGCTGTGAGTTTGGATACGAATATATACCAAATGTGACTCATGTTCCAACCGTGGACAGCACCTCACAATGACACCTTACATAAAGGTATAGTCAAAAACTGTTTTAGAAATTAGAATCTTTGGGAAGTGCTCAAGGAAACCTTCGTACATGGGAGGCCGTGTGTCTAGGTTATGATAGATATCATATGGCCACAGAATTATTCTTGGTTGACCCAATAGACCCCAAAGAAAAACGAGAAGATTACTATCATATTCTTCCCAATGGTGAGTCTTCTCTTGACATATCATTATCTCTACTGTCTCTAATTGAGAATTATACTTCAAACAAACACCAAGATTATATAGGTAGTGCTCGTATATATACTCAGCAAGTGGATGAGCACATCCCTGTCTTATGATGACACGAGGTTGTATGTCGTTAGACATCTTGTATGATAGTGGCAAATCACCTTTCCAACGTTGGGTACACCTTACCCTATTGGATTCACCAAATAAAACTACTAAATGAACTTTTCTATACTGCTTCGGGAGAACATCCACAGCTAGAGACCACCGTTCTATTTTCCCGTTATCCTCGCTCGACCCAGCTACACTCTTATTACCTGAAAGGAATTGTGAAGCAAAATGGTGAGCACAACTAGCCCAGTAAAGAATATCTTGACTAAAGATAATTAAATTATCAATAGCCTCCATCAATAATAAATCAGAGATTTAGAACAAATGGTAAATGATAAAAATTTCAACCATAGTTGCAGCGGAGCGAGCAATCTATTAGAAGAGTCAAATAGACCATAAAGTCTATTATCTTCTCCATGTTAAAAGTCCACCAACAATGTTTTATCCCTGTAACATCAATCAACAGTTCCTTTCCACAATCATATGAATAATTCATAATTATAATTGTGATTCTAAATTTCGCATCCAAGACGAAGATAATTTTTATCACCTGTCTTTACCTGAAACATCAAAGATCATGGTTATACCAAATCACAGTTCCTGTTCATAATCATACTAATAAATTCATCTTTGCATCACGGGCTAAAGATATTCATCAACAGTTCATCTTTACACTACATGCCAAAGATATTCAACAACAAGTCATCTTTGCACTACGGGCCAAAGATATTCATCAACAACTCATCTTTGCACTACAGGCCAAAGATATTCCTCAATAGTTCATATTTGCACTACAGGCCAAATATATTATTATCTCAAAGAAATATATAATCATTTCAGAATTTATATAACCAATAATTATAACCATGTTAATCATTTCACCTTTGCACTTAAGCTAAAGATATTCAATTATAAATTCAATGGTCATGATCATACCAGTCACAATTCAACTTTTCACTACTGGACAAAGAGAACCCTAGTCATGATCATACTAATAATCTACCCATCTTTACACTCAAGTCAAAGAGAAATATCATCATTAGAGTTATAAAAATATTATATATGATAAAAAAATAATATGATCAACATATAGTTTTAATCTCAAGAGTAATATTCATAAATCAACTATAATTTGGTTAGAAAAAGAAACCAATTTTGTCATGAATAGTAACTCGTGAATAGTAACCCATGAATAGTAACTCATGAATAGTAACTCATGAATAGTAACTCGTGAATAGTAACTCATGAATAGTAACTCGTGAATAGTAACTCATGAATAGTAACTCATGAATAGTAACTCATGAATTAACTCGTGAATAGTAACTCATGAATAGTAATTCGTGAATAGTAACTCATGAATAGTAACCCCGACATGAAAAGTTCTAAATTTGATAAAAAGTTCAGATCAATACTTCGGCATAATGATATATAATATCATTTAAGAAGAAATAACATCCCTTACTATCCCTTACCTCAAAAGAGCAGTACTTGTGACTGGAATAACGCTGAACGAACTTGCACCGTATATCAACACTCAAGATATCAAAAAAAACTCACAAGAATACACTCGATAATATAGAGAGAGAAATAGAGAGAAAACTTCAGTTTCTGGTGTGATTTTTAATTCTAACCTAAGCACCCTATTTATAGGAAAATGCTTAGAACACCAAAGTAGAAAATTTAATATAATAATAATATATTTAACAAATTTTCCTTAGCCCACCTTGACCATCTGAATTCAGCCATAACACATGTTAATGATGTCCACAAAATACAAAAAAAAACGTTTTTCTAAACAAAAATAATTAAAACATCCAAAAATCAATTATTTCAGAACTTCAGAACTTCAATAATTCATAATAAATAGCCCTTTTATCAGAAAATTCAAATCTCGCGAGTTTTTATAGGAAATTCACTTCTCTACAACTTAGTAGAAGAAAGTTTTTCTAAATTCCAAACAGAAATTGACCGAAATCCACAAACGGACGATTTTACAGTCAATAATAAATTTTCGGTCAAGAATTGTGTCCACCAACACACAAAATATGTGTTAATCATTTAATGCCACAAAAATACTCTTCCTCCTCATATACTCATATATTTCACATTCATTGTAAAAATATCACCATCAACATATTATTAAAATAATATATTTAAATGAATTATTTTATCAGAGAAAGATAAAATATTAATTTTCAACAATTGTCACATTAAAAATTTTCTCCATCTATATCCACATAAAATCAATATTTTCCTCATTATATAAATAAATAATTAATTATACACAAATAATATTACAGAATCACAGTACTGGCAACCAGGCCGTTCCCAGGAAAGAGGGGGCTTTCCAATAAGGATTTCTCCTTACTGGCGCGCAATTAGATGACTAAACCTCTCCTTAGACAGAACTTTCTAGATATTGCCAATAATGTTAACTAATAATATTATTCAGATAATATGAATTATTGCTCCGATAAAGGAAAATAATGCGTAGTGACAACTATTGAAACAACAGTAATATAAAATATCAACGCAGCAATTATTGATTCAATAAAATAAAATATTGAACATTAATTACTGTAACAATTATTGAGTAGTGCCTTCTCACGTAAGAATCAATAATTGAAAAAAATACTGTGCAATACCGTATGCTACTGTGCAACAACGCGTATTACTGTATTTTAACCACCGGGTATTCCAACAGTGTTAACGGTAACAACTACGCCGTTATTTATAAAAACTCAATTTTTGTCGTTATCTTCATCCAATCGCTTTTCGTTATGGGACCCACAAAAGACTGCGCCGTCGTACGAATATTCTCCGACAGTAAGAATATTTCACGACCAAGCGAATATTCCCCGACAACAATGAATATTTTATAACCACTTGTGTATTCTGAAAAAATTAATATATCACCCTTAACTTTAATATTTATCAATTTAACCATTTACTAAATAGTAATTATAAGAAAAATTGAATACTTTTATTTCATAAAATTCGGGGTCTTACAGTTGATTAACTGGGGTGTTCCTTGTAATTCTATGTCTTACAGATCGGATTTAGGAGGATTTGTTCACGTGTCTTTGGAAGAAACGCGTGAATTCTATAAAACATTCTTGGATAATAATTCATATTAATTAATTGATTTAAATGGGAAATAAATTGGTTTAAATGAAATACTAAGGAAAGTTGTAATCTTAATCTGTTAAGTCTGCAGTTATTCTTGTGAAATTCTGGTTTTAATTATTAGTTTTGTTAAGTTTAATTTTCAAATCACAAACAATATTTCGTAGTTTAAAATAGGATTAATTGCATTGAAATTAGTAATCGATAAATATTAGTCTATTTCCTCGTAGGAACGATATCTTTGCTTGCTGAATATTACAATTGAACGCGTATACTTGCGTGTTAAAGTGCTATTAAAAAATTAGGCAACAGAAAGCTTGACATCCGTTTTTCAATAAATGAATAGCTTTATGACTTGATATAATAGTGATTGATTTTAATGGCTTAGTTGTTTGAATTCGCACAACAGGTTGGTTAGGAATATGAAAACTAACAACCTTACAAAAACAATCAATTTTGGCATAATGAGTAGTTAACCAATCAATCCCTAAAATCACATCAAAAGTAAGTATCTTTAAAGAGATAAGGTCAATAGGTAAGGTGATGGTGCCAACTTGGATCAAACAAGATTTATAAACAGTGGATGTGATGAAAGTTTCTCCTAACGGAGTCTCCACAGATAAATCAAAGTCTAACTTCTCCGGAGTCAAGTTTAAACGTTGAGCACAAGCAAGAGAAATAAATGAATGGGTAGCACCGGTATCTAGCAAGGTATAAACTTCGCATGAATTTATGATTAGCTTACCCGTGATCACCTCGTTTGGGTTCCTCACATGTTGACCAGTCACGACAAACGTTCTTCCAGGAACCGTTGACTTTGTCTTTTCTGGGACAGCTTTTTGAGTCACCATCCCCGCTGGACTTGGTTTCACTACAGTGCAATCTCGAGCGATATGTCCTTCCTTTCCACAATTATAACATACCTTAAACTGTTGTGGACAGTTTGGGCGATATGTCTTTCTTCTCCGCACTTATAGCATATAACCGGTGGTCGTTCTCCTCCCTTGGAACCAGTTGCTGCTGGTGCTGACGTCTTCGTATTGTCATTGTTGAATCTCCTCTTTTTAAAATCTCCTCCCGACTCGCTTCTTCTATTTTCATAGCCACGATTACCACCAGAGTGGTTGCCGTTCTTGTCTGTATTTTTCTTTCTCCACTGGTTATCATTGTTATGATGACTGCTGTCACCGGTATGATCCTGGTTGTGGTCCCTTGATTGACCGTACTCGTTATCTCGCTCTAATAATTGAGCCCTGTTGACAACATCTGAATAGAGAGAAAATTTATGAGAAATGAGATATTGACGTATGTCGGGTTTCAAACCTCTCAGAAACATTCGCGTCATACGTTCCTCATTCTCCACCAAATGAGGTGCAAACCTGGACAACTCTGCAAACTTCGTCTCGAACTGGGACACCGTCATGTTATTCTGCTCCAGTCTAATAAACTCTACCTCCTTCATATGGCGAATACTTTCAGGAAAGTATTTTTCGTTGAAAAGTTTCTGAAACGTTTCCCAAGACATGCTGAGTGCGGCAGGCTGGGTCCGTTTCACAGACTTCCACCAGTAGTCTGCCTCGCCACGGAACATAAAGGTGGCGAATGGAACCTTCTGTTCCTCCGTGCATCCCAAGACATCGAATATCTTGGTAATTTGCTTAACCCATGTTTCCGCCATGATCGTATTCGGCTTTCCTTTAAATTCTGGTGATCCCAACTCCTTGAACTGCTTGGCCGTGACAAACCGTGAATTGCTATCATTTCCTCCTATATTTTGAACACGAGTCTCCTTTGTCTGATTTTGCATGAACTGCAAAAAGCTTCTAAACATCCCATCGTTCATCATCTGCTCATTGGTGTTATTCACAGGAGGAACATTGCCAACCTGTTGCACGTTCTCCTCGTTGGTGATTACAGGCGTCTCCACGGTTTTATTTAATCCACTGTTAACATTCTCAGTCGATATTCTCAAATACTGCCATAAAATAAGGGTTAATTAAACAAATTAACAAATCACATAATACCCCTATATAATGACCGACCAACAAATAAGCTTAGGTAGGACACACTAGCGAAGGATTTACTCGTCTCTCCCCTCCTAGTTCTATTCCCCGATCTCCGCCATAGATCATATCCCTAAGCTCTGATACCAACTGTGACATTGGACACCATCATGTGTCAGTACCTCACAAAGGTACCTATCAGCTTGCCACCGCAGAACGGCGTCCCCTACGGAGAGTCTGGCTTCGGTGCATTCCCCATCAACAGGATGTCACCAGATAGAGGCTCGGGGCTCTTTACTTATGGCTCTGATACCAACTGTGACGCCCCCAAAATAGGTATACAACACCCATTCTGAGTCGTTAAAATGTATGGTACAGATACAACTACAACTTTATTAACACAACATAAAAACTGTGAGTTTAAATACAAATATTGTCATCTAGACAATATCCACACTCGAATAAATCCTCATTACAATTATTGATACATTATTTCATAAAAAAGGTGAGGACTACTAAAATAACTTCTAGAACCATCATTCCATACCCCGACTAGTACTCGCTACATTCTCGCCTCCTGAGAAAAATGGAATAAAAAGGAAAAGGGTGAGCTGAACTAGCCCAGTAAAGAACATTATGACTAAGATAATACAGAACAAATTATCGTTAGTCTTCAACAGAGAAAAATCTAATAGAATACAATTGACAACAAGTTTTAAATCAATATTCGCAACGAAAAATAATAATTCATAGAAGAGTTACGTAGAGAATAAAATCTACGATTATCTATAAATTTAAAAGTCCATCATCAACATTTTATCCCTGTAACATCAATCAATATTCATCTTTGCATTACAAGCCAAAGAGATTCATCAGTTGGTCCTGTTCATCTAAACACCTGTTCATCTTTGCACTACGGACCAAAGATATTCATCAGAAATTATTCATATTTGCACTACAGGCCAAAGATATTCAGTTATATCATTATTTAGGACTGAGGATGATGAAAAATATTTTAAAGAAAACGAATCCAGTGAAATAAAAGAGTAAATATTAAGGATTCGTATTTCAGTTATTCCATGTCCAAAAATACCTCATAAATAATCATAGTGAATTAAAATTCAAGAATGATCAAAACATGGATACAATCAAAGCTAGTATTCAAAATAGATATTTTAGACGAAAAGAAGAAAATTTTATTTTTTGGTGAATAGTAGTAACTCATGAATAGTAACCCCGACATGAAAAGTTCTAAATTTGATAAAAATTTCCAACCAATATTTTGGCATAATGAAATTGAAAAAATAATATTATTTTCGAATAAAATAACATCTCTTACCTCGTAAAGACAGTACTTCTAATTGAAACACCGGATATAGGCTATGACTTGAACTAGCACCGTATAGCAACACTCAAAGTATTAAAATACTCATAAGAATACGCTCAATATATCGAGAGAGAAAGAGAGAGAAGATTTTAGTTTCTGGTATGATTTTCAATTCTAACCTAAGCACCCTATTTATAGAAAAATGCTTAGAACACCAAAGCAGAAAATTTAATAAAATATTAATATAATTAAATTTTTTTCAAGCCCACCTTTGAAGATCTGAATTTAGATCATTTATAACACATGTGAGCCCACTAATTGCACAAAAAACGTTTTTCTCAAAATAATTAGCTAAAACTCCCAAAAATCAATTATTTCGGAACTTCGTAACTTCAATAATTCATAACAAATAACCCTTTTATCAGAAAATTCGAATCTCGAGATTTTTTATAGGAAATTCAATTCTCTACAACTTTACAGAAGAAAGTTTTTCCAAATTCCAAATAGAAATTGACCGAAATCCACAATCGGACGATTTTACAGGCTATAATCAAATTTCAGTTAATTACTGGGGTCCACAGACACACAAAATATATGTTAATCATTTAATGCCACAAAATACACTTCCTCCTCATATACTCATATATCCCACATTCATTGTAAAAATATCACCATTAATATATTATTAAAATAATATATTTAAATGAATTATTTTATCAGAAAAAGATAAAATATTAATTTTCAACAATTGTCACATTTAAAAATTTTTCTCCATCTATATCCACATAAAATCAATATTTTCCTCATCATATAAATCAATAATTAATTATTCACAAATAATATTACAAAATCACAGTACTGGCAACAAGGCCGTTTCCAGGAAAGAGGGGGCTTTCCAATAAAGATTTCTCCTTACTGACGCGCAATTAGGTGACCAAATCTCTCATTAGACAGAACTTTCTAGACATTGCCAATAATATTATCTAATAATATTATTAAGATAATATGAATTATTGCTCCGATAATGAAAGATACTGTGTAGTGACAATTATTGAAATAACAGTAATATAAAATATCAACGCAGCAATTATTGAATCAATAAAATACTGAACAGTAATTACTGTAACAATTATTGAGTAGTGTCTTCTTACGTAAGAATCAATAATTGATGCAATACCGTGTGCTACTGTGCAACAACGCGTATTACTGTGTTTTAACCACCGGGTATTCCAACAGTATTAACGGTAACAACTACGCCGTTATTTATAAACAACTTATACTTGTCGTTTTCTTCATCCAATTGCTTTCCGTTATGGGGCCCACAAAAGACTGCGCCGTCGTACGAATATTCTCCAACAGCAAGAATATTCCACGACCAAACGAATATTTCCCGACAACAATGAATATTTTATAACCACCTGCTTATTTGAAATATTTGCGCAATTTACCCATAACTAACCACATTAATCAAATCAACCCTTACTATTTCAAAATAATAAATAGAGAAAATTAAATTTTATTTATTAATAATTTGGGGTCTTACACTAACTGATTTATTCACAACCGATTTAATTTGGAGAACCTAAAGGGTCACACCATAAAAGGAAGTATAATTATTTAAGAAGTTAATGGCATAATCGTAATAATAAGTTAAGTATATTTAATTTAATCTATGGTGATAGAATAAATTAAATAGCTTAATATTTATTATTTAATAATTTGGAAATATTAAATATAAATTAATAAGAGGAGTCTTATTATTATTATTATGTAATTCCTAAAGAAGTTTGAAAATTAATTAATAAAAGTACTCTCATGTATCCTAATAAGATTAGGAGGCTAAATAATTAAAAGAGTTTAATTAATTATTCCTAATATGATTGGGAGTCTAATTAATTAAAGGAGTTTAATTAATTAAATAAAACTCAATTCTTTAATTGTTAAGGAGGGTTGCTCACATCTACAAATAAGAGTAGTTTTATTATGGGTGTATAGTTGTTGTTGACTTTTTCACAACATACGCAATTCCAATAGTTGGGAGAGTACACCCTTTTCTATGAGAGATAAAAAAATTAGAATTTTGCCAAATGATCATCTTCTTGAATCTTTCTTCTTCCTTGGTGGATTACCTCTAGAGGCCAAACACTTGGGTGGCTAACATTGATCAAATGAAGTAACCAAACCCGGTGGATTCAAGTTGAATGCGAAAAAGATTGGAGGTGAACTTGTATCTGAGGAAGCTCAAATCTTCAAGGGTACGATTCTTGTTCTTCATATTTTCGTTTAATTAATAATTGTGCATAAAGGATGATCCGGGTATATGTTTTGTAAAACTTTAAACTCTGATTTTTACACGTTTTCGATTATTTTTTGCTATTTAATTGCGTTCATGAATATTACAAACCTAACAGTGGTATCAAAGCCAAACCTTTATACAAATTATTAATTATTCAAATTTAATATGTATATTGATATGTGTTTAGAATAATTTAATTGGGTATAATTTTATTGTATAAGATTTATAAAAAACAAAAAAAAAACAAAAAAAAACAAGAAAATCATTTTGACGAAAGTCTGTTATTCGCGAATCCTGGCTTTTGTTATTCCACCTATTCATGTGAGTTAGTTAAGTGTTTCAAAACATTTGGCCCAGGATCATGATTTAATATAAGTTATATATATATATATTCAGTTTATATTAATCTTAATAATTTTAATTTTAAAATAAAAGTTTATTTTAATTTTAAAATAAAAAGGTTTATTTTAATCTTAAAATAAAAAATTTATTTTAATTTTAAAATTAGAATTTCATACTAACTAATTAGAGTTGAAATTGGATTCCATGATAACTAATTAGAGTTAAAATTGGATTCCTAATTTTCTTAAATAAAGGAGTTTATTTAGATATGAAATATGAAATAAAATTTCATATTATTCAAAATAAAATAGTTTATTTGTGAATAGAAAAGAGAATCCTAATTTTCTTAAATAAAGGAGTTTATTTAGATATGGAATAAGATTTCATATTATTCAAAATAAATAAGTTTATTTATGAATAGGAAAGAGAATCCATATTTTCTTAAATAAAGGAGTTTATTTAGATATGAAATAAGATTTCATATTATTCAAAATAAAAGAATTTATTTGTGAATAGGAAAGAGAATTTGTGTTTCCTTTAATAAAGGAAATTTTTTTTACTTGAAAATGGATTCCATAATTAATTAAAATAAATGAGTTTATTTTGATTAAAGAATTTGATTAAAATAAAATAGTTTATTTTATTCAAATTTGGATAAATTAAAATAAAAGAGGTTTATTTTGATTTAAATTTGGATTAAAATAAAGGTGTTTATTTTGATTCAAAATTAGATTTTATGTTAACTAATTTTACCCATTAAATGATATCAATATATATATTGAATGTTTATTATTCATGAGATGAATGTTATTTATTGATGCATATGATGATGTGTATGATAATAAATGAGATTGATTATGGACTATTGACCAATGTGATTGGATTTTATTTTAGTTAGATGCATGAATGTATGAGTTTTATTAAATGGGGTCTGCGTACCTCGTCTTCTCTAATTTTTTTCTTAGTATAAATTCTATCATCCTCCTATGTACTTCCCCTTAACTGTTAATCAAGGTTTCTATTTATTTTAAATAGTTTTGTAATAGGAATAGTTAGAATTAATTTTGAAAAATTAGAGATCAAGGATCAAGTAGTGCTTGAAGACCCATTTGTAATGGAGCCCGGGTTTAAATGTAATAGTTATATTTAAATATTAATTCTTGCACCCCTAGGGTTTGACCTTTTTGGTTCACTTAGTGGCTCTAGTGAACCAAACTAGAATAAAAGTCCATAATCAATCCAGGTAGAATATAGTATTCTATATGTGCATGTTTATACTATATATATTATATATTATGCAAACATGCTTCGCATGTTAATTAATATGACGCGTATTTTATATATATATGTGCATGCGCGCTAAACAAGATGAGACAAATTAATAACAAACCCCTCAAATATTTTATATTAAGTTGTAACGTTCAAAGATATTTAGAATATCGAACGTCGTCTTCTAGCATGATAGAAATAATAGAGTATTAAATATTCAATATGAGTTTGTTGTGTCACCACAAGGCAAGTATTAAGTATTTAAGATGTTAATTTATCACATTTGATGCTTATAAAGAAAATTGAACAATATTGTTTTGTTGTGTCACCACAAGGATAATATTTTTTTTTTAATATATGGAGTGCTAGGTTGAACTTAACTTGGATAATTTTGATTCGGATGTGCCACCACTTGATCAAAATAATCTAAGAGGCAAAATACAAGGAGTTGCATAGTTGATGTAATTGATAAGAGTTGTCTACTTATTTATTTATATATAATTTATTGTGTCACCACAAGGCTATATACATTTAAAATGGGATCCTTATTCTCACTAGCATATCTTTAATTAGATATTGTCGAACTATATATATTGAGGGTAATATAGTTTGATAAAAATAGTGGGAGATACCAATTTAAAACAATATCTAATTTATTTTGGTAATTAATAAAAGAATGTATGCTAAAATTTTGTTAAGAACAAATTCATTTACAGAATTTTACAATGTCTAAATTACTATCACTGCGAAATATATTAGATGTTAATTAACCGAACCGAATTACTCGGATTGGTTAAGGAATTTGAGAATAGTTTTCATGGCTAAAAAGCTATCTTATGTCCTTAATATGTCTATCCCTGCAATGGTTGCAAACTATGCCTCTGAGGAAGAGATTGCTACTTTTAAAAAGTGGCAAGATGATTCACAGTTGGCTCAATGCATCATTCTCGTATCCATGAGTAACAAGCTTCAGCGTCAGCCTAAAACTATGGATACTCCTACTATACTCCTGCACGTCAAGTAGTTGATGGTGAGGAAAGTAGGACTAATAGATATCAAATATCTAAGGAGCTCTTCCGATCTAGAATGACCAACGACACTGCAGTATAGACACGTGTCCTAAACATGATCAATTTGATTAAACAATTAGGCTAATGGGTTTTGTCATGGATGAAGAGTTGAGCCAAGATTTGATCTTGCACTCACTCCCGGACTCTTTTCACAATTATTGTGTATTTTTCATATGAACAAGCTAGATATTAGCCTCCCTGATTTTCTTAACATGTTAAAAAATGTTGAGAGTCACTTTCCAACCAAGAAAGACCAAGTCTTACTGGTAGGGGTCAAATGATCTTCTAAAAGGAAGAACGATTCTAAGAAGGTAAATAGAAAAGGCAAAAACAAATTATAATAAGAACAAAACTGATACGGATAGCAAAGGATTTTGCTTCCACTGCAATAAGCCACGACACTGGAAAAGAAACTGCAAGAAACATCTTGCAGAGGCTAACCAAAAGAAGCTTAGTGAAGTTTTGGTTACAAATACAATTTTGTTCATTATTTAAAATAAAAAAAAAATTAAGTCAAGGTTCTACTTGGGTATTGGATACCGACTATGGTTATCATAAATATAGATTTATGAAGGGACCAAACAGAAGTAGAAAGCTAAACAAAGATAAGTAATCCTATGTGTGGGAAATAAAGCAAAGATTGCTGCATTAGCCATAGAAACTTATAGTTTAGCAATGCCTACGGGCAAATCTATTAAGTTAATAAGTTGTTATTGTATTTCAGTTCTTGTTAGAAATATTATTTCTATTTTGTTGTTAAACAATGAAATCCTTGGTATTATATTAAAGAACAATTATTGTTCTATTTATAATAATAATGTTTTGTATAGAATTGGAATATTACTTAATGGATTTTGTATACTTGACTTACGTGAAAATAATTTTGCATATTGAACAAACTAGTATAAGAAAAAGGAGATGATCATTCAAAAAGTTAAATGTGTGTATTTGCTGAAATACAATTGTGAATTATTTAAAAGGTTCAAATAATTCAGAAATAAGACAAATTGGCAAAGTATTAGGATTCTTTGATCGGATCAAGGAAGAAATACTTGTGCAATGAGTTTCTAGATCATCTCAAATGATTTTCTCACAATGGACGCCTCCTTATACGCAATAATTGATTGATGTATCTGAAAGGAAAAATCGTACCTTGTTGGACATGGTGCGGTCCATAATGATTTTACTGATGTTCCAGTATCCTTTTGGGATAATATCCTAGAAATGACTGCATATCTACAGAAAAGGTAACCTCAAAATCCGGCCACAAAATTCTATAAAAGTTATGGACAAGAAGGATTCCTAATTTTAAGTATGTTAAGATAAGGGGTTGTCCAACTTATGTGAAAAGGTTTTAAAGGATAAGCTTGGGACAAGATTTGACAAGTACAGATTTATGGGACATCCTAATGTAAATTTAGGGTATATGTTCTATAATCCTACTTAGCAAAAGGTGTTTGTTGCGAAACACGCTACCTTCTATGATAAAGGTATTTATCATTGAAGGGGCTAGTGGGAGGATAATAGATCTTGAAGAGTTCAAGAACCACAAAACACTATAAGTCAAATAAGAAGAACCTGTAGATAGACCTATTGTACCACAACTGAATCGTAAATCTGGAATAGTACCGAAGATACCTGGGAGGTATGAATTCATCATGAATGATGATGATAATGAGGTATGTATCATAGAAGATGATGATCAGGTTACATACGATGAGGTAAGAGTTGTAGACACTCGGAGAAATGGATTGAAGCAAGCTTCTCAAAAATAGAATATTCGTTTTGATAAGACAATCAAAAGAGTTTGATTTTATCAAAAATAAGAATGTACCTAGTGTGTACAAAAAGGTCAGTGGGAGCGTCGTGACATTTCTAGTACTATATGTTGATATAATACGGATAAGGAATGACATGCCGATACTAGAATCAGTAAAGATAAAGTTGTCTAAACATTCCTCCATGAATAATATGGGAAGAGTATCGTTATTGGGGATACAAATCTATATAGATAGATTTAAAAGGATACTAAGCTAAACCCAATCAACGTAAATTCATTTGATGCTAAAGTCGTTTAGCTTGGCAAACTCCATGGGATGTCTCATATTGATGAGCCCTGGAGTGTATCTCTCTTAATAGTCCCCATAGACTCATAAAAGAGAGATCACATGAGTAACTATCATGTATGCAATGAAATGTATGAGACCTGATGTTGATCAGTCATATTCTGGAGAAGTTCACTATGAGTCAGTGAAAAACATCTTAAAGTACTTAACCGGCACTAAGGATGTGATCATATTCATGGTGAGTCTAAATTAAAACTAGAGGGTTTAACAAACTCATTTTTTTCAGACAGACCAAGACGACAAAAAATCCACTTTAAGGTAAAGCGTTACCTTGAACGGTGGTGCAGTGAAATTGGAAAGGTTTCAAACAGCAGAAAGTTGTTGGTTTAGTGATAAAGACGAAGTATATAGTTATAAATGAAGCTGCAAGTTGATTGTTTGGATAAAAGTTCATTATAAAACTAGGAATAGTTCCTACATCTCATCTTGGATCTAAACATGTGTTTTGGCACTTTCATTTGATTATAAGAATCATTAAAAGATGGAAAATCACTATAGAGATAGTGAACTCTCAAGAACAACATTACATATCCATTAACTAAAGTTTATCCAACAGCAGGATAATCGTCACTTAGAGAAGAATGGTATGAAATACCATGGCGATTGACTTTAGTGCAAGTGGGAGATTGAAAGTAGTATGCACACAAGTCAATCATGTTTGATGATAAAGCATATACTTTGTAACAATCTTATTTATTTATTAATAAAAAGTATTAATTTATTAAAAGCTTTTAATTATCTACATGATGCTGCTTTATAATATGTGATAAACTCAAAGTTTTAAGCAATGCTTTTAGAATAATGATGATGATCATTCTAATGAGATCTAAATTCTTAGAAAGCTTAAAACTAAAATAGTTCTCAATCGTTGGATTACTAAATTGGGGATTAGTGAATCCGGATAGATTGATACATACATTGCTTGCTCATTGGATGAGAATGATTGATCTCATGATCATTTGTGTGGAGACACTAAAATAAGTATGTAGGTGCTTATTAGAGAATAAGTTCACTGAACGTGGCTCGCTAAGGAATACCTAATGGAGTTTTACTTGTCTGTTAATAGGAATTCATGTAGTGATAGTAGTACAAGTGATCCTTGGACTTGAGATCATCATAGTATCTTGCGTATGATGAGTTATACTTTGACTTATTCTTTAAGACCCTTAGGGTATATCAAAGGGTATGCTTGGGTATAATAAGTTGTACTTGAAGATAATGTATGATCAATAAAGAATCTATCACTTCTAGTAAAAGAAGAGAAATGTCATATGTGAGTCGATAAATGACAACCCAGTAGTCCTTGGCCAAGACAGAATAAAATTAGAAAGGAGTTTCTAATTTACATTATTTGGTGTTGTGCATTTAAGGATCGAAATACATATAATTAAATAAAATAAGACTTAACAGTAATTCCATGTCTTATATTTAATTGGGATATTGTATGGTGGAAGGATTGAATTGTACGGTAACTATTTACTCAAAGGTTCTTTTATGATTAATGTTGAAATTTATATTATTTGGAAAGTCGTTAATCGCTAGGGAGGCTTATCCCTATTGTAGAATAAATATTATTTATTTAAATAAATTAATATTTTAATTTATTTATTTAAATAAGATTAAAATTGTTCTAATTGATTTATTCACAACCGATTTAATATGGAGAACCTAAAGGGTCACACCATAAAAGGAAGAATAATTATTTAAGAAGTTAATGGCATAATCGTAATAATAAGTTAAGTATATTTAATTTAATCTATGGTGATAGAATAAATTAAATAGCTTAATATTTATTATTTAATATTTTGAAAATATTAAATATAAATTAATAAAAGGAGTCTTATTATTATTATTACTATTATTATTATTTAATTCCTAAAGAAGTTTAGAAATTAATTAATAAAAGTACTCTCATATAACCTAATAAGATTAGGAGGCTAATTAATTAAAAGAGTTTAATTAATTATTCCTAATAAGATTAGGAGCCTAATTAATTAAAGGAGTTTAATTAATTAAAATCAAATTCCTTAATTGTTAAGGAGGGTTGCCCACATCTACAAATAAGAGTAGTCTTATTATGGGTGTATAGTTGTTGTTGACTTTTTCACAACATACGCAATTCCAATAGTTGGGAAAGTACACCATTTTCTATGAGAGATAGAAAAACTAGGATTTTGCCAAATACCCATCTTCTTGATTCTTTCTTCTTCCTTGGTGGATCACATCTAGAGGCCAAACACTTGGGTGGCTAACATTGATCAAAGGAAGGAACCAAACCCGGTGGATTCAAATTGAACACGAAAAAGATTGGAGGTAAACTTGTACCTGAGGAAGCTCGAATCTTCAAGAGTATGATTCTTGTTCTTCATATTTTCGTTTAATTAATAATTGTGCATAAAGGATGATCCGGGTATATAGTTTGTAAAATTTTAAACTCTGATTTTTACACGTTTTCGCTTATTTTTTGTAATTTGATTGCGTTCATGAATATTACAATCCTAACAGTGGTAAGGATTATCAAAACTCGATTCAGAATCATAGGATTCTTCATAGTGATCAAGGTGTGGGACTTCCTCCGCCGGAACCTGTCCACGACGACCCTGATTTTGCGTTGTGCCTAGACGCTGGGTTAGCTCTGTAACTTGTCTATGCAAATCCTCAATCATCACGCGTACGTCCGGAACCTTACGATCACGGTGCGGGACTTCTTCAGCCAAAACCTGCCCACGATGACCGCGACCACCAACCATTAAAACTGATGAAATCTATTCCTAGGAAGATGTTGATGCTTTGATACCAACTGACGCCGGGCAGGACAGCGATTATCCTGTGGGCTAGGTAAACAAATAAATTCACAGGCAAAGGAACAAGAGGTTCACCAAAAACACAGAGAAATCTCTCTAATGTGTAAATTATAATTATCAAAATCAAAGTTATTCTCCAACTCAACCCACAAGCCGGGTTTTATAGCTAACAAAACTTTCTTTTCAAGTCATAACAGAATTCTTAAAAATACGGAAACAAAATCTTCAAACGTAACAAACTTCCTATATTTATGAAAATAAAATCCTAATAAGTAACAATTTCCTATTTCGTAATAATATAAAAGATTATATTTACTTCTTAAATAAAAGATACTGCCATAAAAGACGGTATTTATGAACTTCAGAAACCGAAGAGGGTGGTCCCGAAGGGGTAGTCCACCATCTGAATCTCGAAGCCCTCATCCGATTCCTGAAGATGTCAATGACCGCCACATTTACGTCGATCCTCCAACGCATGGTATTGTAATGCCATTAACGTGTTATCTGATAGTTCGGCGTCATCGGATTCGGATCCTTCTGCATCATTATTTGTTTTAATTTAACACTATTTTAGACTATTTTATCTCATGATCGGAGATTATTATTTTTTTAAATAGTTTTATGGACTATTTATTATCATTTTAAGGCTATTTATGAGGGATTATATAATCACTTGATGAATGTGAGATTAATAGTCTCCCATTTTAACCTATCAAATGACCCTATGCGACTAATAATTCCACATTAAGGGACTAATTAATAACTCGTCAAAGGATTAAATAATCTAAAATAATATTAAATTTAAACAAATAATCTAATCTCAAACACCCTTTTTACAATCAAACATAATCCTGGGGATATATTAGCTAAAATTTGGCCCAATTTCAAAACCTAGCATAACGAAATACAAATTTGAAGTCGGAAAATATGGCCTAGTATTATTTTATTGACTCCCTCCATTCCTAACTAAAAAGTGTTCGATAATAGTATAATTTTATGATTAAATTTACCATTTTTTAAATTAATAATAAACATGTTTATTTGGATTTTCAAACCACAAATCTTGGAATTATTAGTAAATTCTATGAAGTTTACTACAGTCAAAATTAATCCTCTTTTCCTAAATTTTTTTCTAAAAAAGTATACATTTTTTTTCAAACAAACAAAGTACATATATACATTTGATTGATTCTATAAGTGGTTAATCTGACTATTAAAAATAAGGAGATGTTTATTCTAGGACCAAGGGTTTATTTGAATATATTGAGAATTAGTTAGTATTTTTGCCAATCCTATATGTGATCGATCGGTTAATAATATTCCTTCTCCTCTTTCACAAAAAAAAAAGAAAGAGAAGTCTCATTACTCTTTTTTTTTCTTTTATTGTATTAATGAGTTCACCCTACATTATACTCAAATTTATTATCATAATTTCATTATCATATTGCCACCAAACTGTTCCCGCTTTGTACACATACCATGTTACAATTGTGGCATTCTTCTCAATAATTGGAGTGGTATATTCTATTAATTGTGGCATTCTTCTCAATAATTGGAGTGCTATATTTTATTTTTTATAGGTGGAAATAACATTTACATCCAAACTAGTAATTAGTTATCCAGTGTACATGTCGCACTAAATGTTATTTTCTATGCACAAATATATAGAGACAGAAAACAAAAACTAACCAAAGTGATCAAGATCAAAATGGTCTAAATAATGGCAGCCATATTGTTGGCAACCATGTTCATATAGCATGCAAGAAAAACTTGGAACAGAGAAAACTCAAAGTGAAGGCTATGTCCAAGTGCATGTTTGTTTGGTACTTGACACACTGCATGCCTATATATATCTAAGCTTATTGAAGATATATAAGTTCGTTTAACGTGTAATAGCTGTAACCCAAAAGAGTCACAGACACAAATAGCTAGCTAACAGTACAAACTGAATCATTGATCAGAGTACATGACTTAGAAAATTATAAAGAAAAGAAAAAAAAATAGAAGAACCTTTTCTACATGCAGCAGCAGCAGCAGTGTAAACGATCGTCTTTCTTTTCCTCCCTTGTGATTGCCATGTCGCTTTTTGTCAACTCTCTTCCTTCCAACATGCAGTACGTAGTGGCCCCTCCTCTCCTGACAATTCACAAACTCCCTCTCTAGTACCCATCACCAACAAATTAACATTCAAAACAATGCTTTAATTAGCTACAGATAATAGTCGCTCTCTTTTTTTTTTTAAATATATTTTTATTGAGGAGAGGAGCCTTCAGCCATTGCTCCTTTTTATGTGCAATGGAAATCCTCTGACCCCAAAACGCCTTCATAGAGTTTTGAATCCATGCATGACATAAACGTCAGATGTTCACTATCACTGGAGTAATCGATCCCTTGAAGTCAATAATTCAGATGTTCACTATCATCAGAGTAACCCCTTAAAATAAAATCAATAATTCAGTGACTTCCATTACCACTATATTGACTCAAGTCCATGGCCGAACCAATCGTCGCAAAGTTAGCAAGCTCTTGTTGCAAGAACGGCCTATTTTCATTATTCCCTCCGACCCCAAGAAAATCCCTAGTCATTGATTTTCCCTTCTGCGGCAACTTCTGATCATTACTATTACTTCCCACTATCATCATCATTGAAGGGTCCAGTAATTGCCCAGTATCCACTAATCCACTCAAATTATCAACTTCATTTCGTCCCTGATTCAAAGAACTAAAACTTGCATTCATATTGTTGGACAAACAAGAGTTCATTAGACCAAACCCATTCGCAAAAAGCCCTGCAGAAATATTGCTCCTTGTAGATCCCATTGTCGCTGCTTTTTGTAGCAACGCAGTAGCTGACATATGAGCTTGGCTTGTATCTTGCCGACTATGATTAATATTATTGTAATACAACGAACTCATATTTCCATGGCTATCTTCTTCCTCCTTTAGTACCCTTGGTGCTGATAGTCCATACATATTCCTACTTGTCGCGGATTGGATTATTTCTGAGTAAGCATTAGAATTGCCTGTGTGGTCTAACCACAATGGTAGCCTTGGTTTCTGTCCATCCAGATTGATCTGACCATTCGCTTCTAAGCTGCCAAGATCAGGCTGATAAATGGCCGAGAATTGGTGGTTCCCCGTGGATTGAAGAGAATTCATAAGTGAACCATTAATCAGTTCATTTCTGAAGTTTAAATTTGGTGGTGGAACTGATGTGATGATTCTAGAACTTTCCTCAGCTAATGCATCACAGAAAGCTCTATGGGTGATAAAGCTGTCCTTCCTGTTTTATATATACAAACAAAACTCAAGTACTAACTCCTCTAACTCTTAAGCGCTTCTTTAATTTATACATTGACATATATAGTATAAAATACTATCCAATCATTAAATTTCGTTTCATAAGTGAAATGTTGTTGAAGAATTAAATGCTCAAATTATAATTTGAGCATTTAATTCTTCAACCCAACAGAATATATAAGAAGCTTGAATATGATACAAATTGTAAAAAATATACAAGATTAAAGAAAAAAATACCTGGAGAAGAGAGTACCACAGTCACACTTATACTCTCTAGTCCCACAAATCTTACTATGAGCTTTCCAATCCGACTGAACTGCGTATTTCTTGGAACACTTTTCACACTTCCACTTCTTCTCTCCATGTTTTCGGCTGTAATGTTTCTTGATCCCGGTGAGGTCTCCAAGGGCTCTGGATGGATCGTGGTGCACGCAGGTCTTTTCGGGACACAAGTATACTTTCTTTCTAATCACCTCTTTGTTGCATCTTTGCTTGAGCTTCCATGGTAGATTGTGACCTCTTCTGTGCAGCTGCAAGTTCTGGTCTCTCTGAAAACCCTTGTTACATATTTCACAAACAAATCGATTCGTCGCCATCAAAGATTTTGGTGATAGTGCTATCACTTCTGCATCTGGATCTACTCAATAACAAACAAACAAACAAGAAACTTTTCAGTTGAAAAATTAAAAGAACTTGAAAAAGGGTGTGATTAATTAATGGTGTATATATATATATATAAACAAGATGAAACTAAAATATGTATATGTACTTGCCTGGTGTTCCTGGAAGATTTCTCTTTCTCTTAGCAGATGGATTTGAATTAGGGTTAGGGTTTGAATTTGGATTTGGTTCTTGAGTTAACTCTCTGATAGATGAAGAAAAGCCATTAGGAGACATCATATTGTGGAGCTGAATTTGATGATTTAAGCAACAGTACTACTACAAGAAAAGAATTAATAAGAAACAAACTGGAAAATCTTATAGCCCACCAAAAAACAAAGGAAAAACAAAAGATTTGCTGATCAGAACTGATAAATCCTAGCTTACTAGATGTTGATTACCACTCTATACAACTTGGTGGCATCACTACTACTAATAGTCTATGCTAAAAAATTCATCATGATTCTCAGTATTTCTCTCTCTCAAAGGTCTTCCCCACACGTTTGTTTGAATCTTGAAAAAAAAACCAGACTTATGAAAAGTAACTAAAGAGAGAATATCTTCTCTCTATCTCTATCGCTCTCTCTCTCTTAAATAACATTTTAAATAGCGTGACATTATATTAAATACATCTTGTGAATATATAGTTATGCCGTCATTAAATATATGTATTAAAAATATGTCATATTGTTCCAAATATATTAAACAAAAAAAATTGAGACCTTTAACATTATTATTTTCTTTACTATACGTTCAGATTCCTTACCTCACACGGCTGCCATCTAAAGTCGGTCTACCATATAGACTCAAGGTGGACCATCTCTCTCTTTACCTATACAAGTATAAAATATGAACATATGTTACCTACGTACTACTTTTTTTTTTAACTGAATTTTACTGGTAAGTGAATTTATTGTGACTGAAATTGACTTTTTTTTTTGGGCTACGGTAAGCTCAAGTTGTTAACCTAGTGTATTATTGATGAAATCGGGGGTAAAACTATAGTATTTTCAAAATAATAAAAGTGAAAAGAGAGAATCTAATCTTAATCTTTAAAAGGAGGTAAAGAAAGAAAAGTTTAGTGCCTTTACAGCCATTCATCAAGTAAACATGATTATGCTATAATTTCTCTAGCTTTGGACCCGATGGAGAGTAGTGATGTGATACAATATTTTTACTTTTTACTTTTTACTTTTTACTGTTCTGTTATATTATACTTTAAATGTAGCTATATTGGATGCCGTCCGTGAAGTCCTGACTGGCAAGAGGACGGTGTAAGATGGGACCCATCAAGGTTATATATATTGAGGTTACTATTCTATTCTATCAAACTTTTCTTTTAATTGAGGCCGCTCATTTCAATGATATGGACGGTGTAAGGGCTGGCTAGAGAGACAGGGTCACATCCGATGTTGACTATGGATAATCATGGGTTGAATACTTAAGTATGCATGCATTAATTAATCTTATTTACAAAGCTTTTTAAATATCAATAATCTATATATTTTTGTTTCATATTAAACTTTAATTTGATAGTGTTTACATGAGTGATGATAGAATCATTGCATGTCAATAAAATAATATAATAAGAATAATGATGTCCTTACATAAATAATTTATTAATGAATTGTCTGATGTTATGTTAATTAACTCCACTGCGTTTATACTGGTACTTTAAGAAAAAATAATTCTTTTTATTAATTCTCAATATAAAAAGACTTTAATTTAGTAAAAGTAGTAATACCATAATATATTATAAGGAATTTATAGTAATAAATTTCAGCACATGATGTCGTTTTCTATTATTATCAATAAAAATAATTTTTTTAGGTTGTTTATAATAATGAATGAGATTTTTTTTTGTAAGAAAATTAAGGGGGGATCAGCAAATATGAATAACGCACAATGCAAGTTAATTACGAATTCTTTGTTTTAAGAAGTCACGACTTGTAAACTTAGAACTACTGGGTCAACTTCCACTTGAAACTAATCCTTTGAAATTAACGGTAGAGCAATATTAAATAATTAGACAAAAAATATTTAGCTTATATAATTAATAGATGAATTGTACGTAGAATTAAATAGTTTGTCTAGGTTCTAAATAATTTTTGTATATAATTAATAGATGAATTGTACGTAGAATTAAATAGTTTGTCTAGGTTCTAAATAATTTTTGTTTAGTTATCTAATATTATTATTAGAGGGTGTGTGTGTGTGTGTGTGTGTGTGTGTGTGTGTGTGTGTGTGTGTGTGTGTGGACATACTACGTCTGAATATATAGATATAGGTGAGCTCGTGAGGGATGAATATAGAGAGAGTGAGTATAAAGTCTAAAGTCAAAGGATATTGACGGGTAGAGATTGATATGTCGAGTAGCCAAACCCACATACAAATTCACAAGTTTCACAATTAACTAAGCTCAGTGGTTAATTGGCTACTCGATAACACTAACAGTCAAACAAAGAGTTTCAACATTCTTTCCTGAGTTCATTCAGTCACCAACTTCCTCTCAAATTCATGACTTATATATATATATATATATATATATATATATATATATATATATATATATATATATATATATATTAAAAAATATATATATATATATAGCTGTGTAGTACACAGTCATTTATAGTGACAGATTTTTTAGGCTATGATGACGGTTCAACCGTCACCATAGATATTCTAGTCTATGACGACGGTGTCAACCGTCGCTATAACGCAAAAAAATCCTCGTCATATTTCACATGTGTACTATATAGCTATATATATATACGGAGAGGATCAGATGCATATTCCTTTATTTAACATACCCTGCTCACCATATTTAGCGACGGACCGGGCGACAGTTCAGTCTGTCACGTATATTAGAGAACCGTCGACTTAGCTTTTAGCGACGCATCAATTTAAACCGCGTCATAACATATAAACCGTTTATCTGTTCTATAGCGACGAATCAAATCTTCGCTCGTTCCATCGCTAAAAATAGTGAGCAAGATATATAAAATAAAGGAGTATGTACCAGAATTGGACTATGTATATGTATATATATATATATATATATAATAGAAATTAATATATGGTACTGCGGTCCGGATCAAGTGCATACCCCTTATCTTACTTGTAAGACCCCAATTTTTATAAATAAAGATGAATTTTCTATAAATATCATTTTTGAATATTATGAAGTGAAATTGATACAATGTTATAGTTGTGGGTAATATTTATAAATTTTGCAAAGTACGCAAGTTGTTATATAATATTCGATTGGTCGGGAAATATTCGTTTTAACAGAAAATATTTGTACGACGACACAATATTGGTGGACCCCACAACGAAATTATTGTCGAATTGAGAAAACGACAAAAATACTTTATGAAAATAACGGCGAAAGTTTTACCATTAATACTGTTGAACTACTCGGTAGTAAAAGTACAGTAATACGCATGGTTGCATAGTAGCACACGATATTAATTATTGATGCTTACGTGATAAGTCACTCAGTTTTGTTTTATTGGTATTATTAATGTAATAAAAAAGAAAAGTTTTTTATATAAAACAGAATACTTTTATAAAGTTATTCGTTTTATTAGGCTAATAGTAAAATCTTTTTATATAAAACAGAATACTTTTATAAAGTTATCTGTTTTATTAGACAATAATTAGAATATATTATATTTTATTATGCATAGTATTTGTATAGTGTCTGTATAGTGTTTGCATAGTAAAATCTTTTATAAAGTTATTCGTTTTATTAGATTATAAATAGAATATATTATATTTTATTTAAAAGATTTTGCTTTAAATATGGACCGTCAGATTAAAGTAAATCAATCTGGACCGTTCATGAGTTAGTTACTATGCAGTCCATTCTTCTATAAATAGAAGCTCATTCCTTCATTATTTCTTACAAATTCACTGAAACTCTAGAGAGAGAGGTTATAGAGAGAAAGAAGAAAAGTATTCTGCTACTGCACTAGTCATATATCCAATATTCTTCTTTTAAGGTAAGGGATATTATTTGTTGTACTCGTTAAGGGTATTCTTTCTTTCTTATTCATGAAGAGAACTTCTGTTATTCCATTCTTTATTATTCTGTTTAAATAACCTGTATACGCGGGCTACCCTATACTTGGTGAAATTCTTCTGTTATTTTATTATTTATTATTTTGTCAGAATATCCTGTCTGTGCGTTTACGCCGGACCTGGTTCCATTCTTTATTATTCTGTCGGAACACCCTGTCTGTGCGTTTACGTCGGACCTGGTTCCATTCTTTATTATTTTGTCGGAACATCCTGTCTGTGCGTTTAAGCCGGACCTGATTCCATTCTTTATTATTCTGTTGGAATATCCTGTCTATGCGTTTTACGCCAGACCTGGTTCCGTTATTTATTATTCTGTTGGAATAACCTGCCTGTGCGGTCTATCGCATGCCTGGTGATTTTTTTTGTTATTCCATTCTTTATTATACTCAGTTAGTTAAAGTTTTGGCTTTTATACTCCATGAAATTAGTAGAATATCCTTGATAATTGCGCTTCATCCAGTATCTTTTCATGGAAATATTTTTCTGATCATTCTTGAATTTTACTCTACAAAGCAGTATCATGTTGACAATTTGGACGTTATTGGTTCTTGGATTAATTAATTCTTGAACTTGTTTTATTGAATTCTTATATCATTGTCATCATCCTCATGTTTATATTTTGTTAAAAGTCATCTATGGCATGTAGTGCATAGATGGACTTGGTATGATTATAACCAGGGATTATTCGGGGTAATCATGACCGTAATGTTACAAATGATGTGGTAAAAATCTTCATTGGCCCGTAGTGCATTGATGGACAGTTGTTGGCATGATCATGACTATTGATGAATACACGAATATCCTTGGCTGTGATGCATGGATAATTTATGGTTGTGATACTAATGAATATCCTTGGCCGTAGTGCAGGGATGATGTGAATTATTTATTAAGCTGAGTCTCATCGATAAAAGTGATGAAAAACCTTTTAAATCATAAAAGATAGTAGATTTTATTCTCTACTTGACTCTTTTAATGGATTGCTTGTTCTGCTGCAGTTAAACTTGATGTTTGTTATATTTTATCAGTTTAACACTGTTGAAAGCTAATGATAATTTATTCTGCATTATCTTAGTCATAATATTTTTTACTGGGCTAGTTGAGCTTACCCTTTTGCTTTCATTGTTCTCTTCAGGAAATGAGAACGTAGCGGGGACTAGTCGGGGAACGAAGTGACGATTTAGAGAATAGCATTAGTAGTCCTCACTATTCTATGAAATAGTGTAAAAATAAATGTAATGAGATATTATTCTGAGAGTGGATATTGTCTAGAAAACAGTATTTATATTAAAACTCACAGCTCTCTTGTTATATATTAAAGATTGTATTTGTATTCTGTACCATGTATTGGCGACTCAGAATAGGTGATGTATACCTATTTTGGGGGCGTCACAGTTGATATCAGAGCTTAGGGATATGATCCCTGGCTGAGATGTGAGATAAGAACTAGGAGGGGAGAGACGGGGAATTCTTTCGCTAGTATGACCTACCTAAGTTTACTTGTTATTTAATTGGTCGGTCAGAGTATAGAGATAATATGTGATATGTGATTTAACCCTTGTTTTGTGGCAGTATTTAAAAATGACATCCGAGAATGTTGAGAATAGCAATGGAGCACAGGCGACCGTTGATTAACCACATATCAATAATCAGGTTAATGTGCATCAGGAAGGCGATAATCCTCATGCAAACAACAACACTGACCAAATGATGAATGATGGAATGTTCAAAGGCTTTATGCAATTCATGCAACAACAGGCGAGAGCGGTTCCTGTCCAAAATATAGGTGGAAACACTAAAAACTCACGGACGGTCACCGCCAACCAGTTCAAGGAGCTGGGACCACCGGAGTTTAATGGAGAACCAAAACCACTTAAGGCGGAAACGTGGATAAAGCAGATCACCAAGATATTTGATGTCTTGGGATGCGCCGAGGAGCAAAAGGTGCCCTTTGCCACCTTTATGTTGCGAGGAGAGACAGATTACTGGTGGGAATCGGTAAAGCGTACTCAACCTGCTGCACTGAAGATGTCTTGGGAGAAGTTTCAATAACTGTTCAATGACAAGTACTTTCTCGAAAGTATTCGTCACATGAAGGAGATAGAATTCATCAAGTTGGAGCAGAATAATATGACCGTGTCGCAGTACGAAACTAAGTTTGTCGAGCTGTCTCGGTTTGCGTCCCACTTGGTGGATAATGAAGAGAGAATGGCGCGGATATTTTTAAGAGGTTTGAAGCCGGAGATACGTCAACATCTTATTTCTCATAAATTGTATTTGTATTCAGATGTTGTAAATAGGGCTCAGTTAGTGGAACGCAATAGCGAGTCAACGCAACCAAAAGAGAGCAACAAGCAAAATGATAATACCAGTGAAAGCAGTCATCGAAGCGGTGACAACAAGCGTGGAGGGAATCAGCAAGCCAGAAATGGTAACCACTTCGGTGGTAATCATGGCCAAAACAATAAGAATGGACATTTCAAGAAGAGGAAATTTAACAATGATGGAAAGACGTCAGCACCAGCACCCGTGGTTAAGGAAGGAGAACGACCACCGATCATATGTTTTAAATGCGGAGGGGAGGGACACATCAGTCCAAACTGCGTGATGCCTTCCAAAGCATGTTATAATTGTGGAAGAGAAGGTCACCTAGCCCGATTTTATCATTCACCAAAGACAAGTTCAGCTAGGATGGAGGCACAAAAGGACGTCCCAGAAAAGTCAAAACCGGTAGTGCAAGGGAGAGCGTTTGTTGTGACCTCCCAAAAAGCAAAGAACCCGAACGAGGTCATCACGGGTAAGCTTATCATAAACTCTAGCGAAGTCTATACCTTATTTGATACCGGTTTTACCCATTCTTTTATTTCTCTTATTTGCGCTCAACGATTAAATTTGACTTTGGAGAAATTAGACTTTGACTTATCTGTGGAAACTCTGTTGGGAGAAACCTTCATTACAACCACTGTTTACAGGTCTTGTTTGGTTCAAATCGGCACCCTCACATTACCTGTCGATTTTATTTCATTGAAAATACTTGCATTTGATGTAATTCTAGGGATTGATTGGTTAACTACTCATCATGCAAAAAATTGATTATTTTCGTAAGGTTGTTACCTTTCATATTCCTAATCAACCTATTATGCGAATTCAAACAATCAAACCATTAAAATCAATCACTGTCATCTCAAGCCATAAAGCTATTTGTTTATTGAAAAATGGATGTCAAGCTTTCTTAGCTCATGTTACGGATCTAAACAAAAATACTTCAGTTTTGAATGATATTTCTATTGTTAATGAATTTCCTGACGTATTCCCTGAAGAACTTCCTGGCCTACCCCCAGAGCGTGGAATTAAATTTTGCATCGACCTTGAACCCGGTACAAAACCCATTTCCAAAGCCCCATATCGAATGACTCCTATTGAACTTCAGGAGTTAAAGACCCAACTACAGGAATTGTTAAACATTGGCTTTATTCGTCCTAGTACTTCTCCTTGGGGTGCTCCTGTTCTATTCGTGAAGAAGAATGATAGGAGTATGCGACTTTGTATTGATTATCGGGAGTTAAATCATGTCACCATCAAAAATAGGTACCCATTGCCACGTATTGATGACCTGTTTGACCAGTTACAAGGAGCGTAATTCTTTTCAAAAATCGATCTTCGTTCTGAATATCATCAGCTGAAGGTTAGAACTGAGGATATTCCAAAGACTGCCTTCAGAACTCGGTACGGGCATTATAAATTCTTAGTCATGTCTTTTGGATTGTCTAATGCTCCTGCTGCCTTCATGAATTTGATGAACCGAGTATTCAAGGAATATTTGGATCACTTTGTGGCCGTCTTTATTAATGACATCCTTATTTATTCCAAAAGCCGTGAAGATCATAAGCAACACTTAAGGCTGACACTCCAAAAGCTTCGTGAATACAAGCTTTATGCCAAGTTGAAGAAATACGAGTTCTGGCTTGAGGAAGTAGCATTCCTTGGGCACGTTGTATCAAGTCATGGAATATCTGTTGACCCTGCAAAGATTGAAGCAATTCAAAGCTGGGAGCAACCTAAATCAGTGACCGAAATACGTAGCTTTCTCGGTTTAGCTGGTTATTATCGAAGATTCGTGGAAGGATTTTCTCGAATCGCTACTCCATTAACTCAGCTGACTCGAAAAGATACAAAGTTCGGTTCGAGCGAAGAATGTGAGAAGAGTTTTCAAGAACTCAAGAGGAGACTCATTTCAGCATCTGTTCTGACAATACCATCTGGCTCGGAGGGATTTGTCATCTACAGTGATGCTTCGGGCAAAGGGTTGGGATGTGTTCTCATGCAACATGGAAAAGTCATAGCCTATGCCTCAAGACAACTCAAAGAATATGAGAGAAATTATCGTACTCATGATCTAGAGTTGGCAGCTGTTGTCTTCGCACTTAAAATTTGGAGGCATTACTTGTATGGGGAGAAAGTGGAGATCTTTACGGATCATAAAAGCCTCAAATATTTCTTCACTCAAAAGGAACTCAACATGCGACAACGACGTTGGTTGGAACTGTTGAAAGATTATAATCATACCATCCAATACCATCCTGGAAAAGCGAACGTGGTAGCTGATGCATTGAGTAGAAGATCATATGCAAGTACGAGTGCGATATTGTCAACGCAAAGGCCCATTTTGTGTGACTTGCAAAAGATGGAGATAGAGTTAAAGACTCCAGGTACCCATGTGATGACGGTGAATATACGAGTAGAACTAACTTTAATTGATAAAGTTAAGGCTGCTCAAGCTACAGACCTGGAGCTGATGCGTATGAGGAAGAAAGTGCAAGAAGGTGCTATGCCGGAAGTAAGAATCGATGAAGAAGGAATACTTCGAGTCAACTCCAGACTTTGTGTTCCTAACGACCCTGATTTCAAGTATAAAATCATAATGGAGGCGCACAACACACCGTTTGCAATCCATCCTGGGAGTACCAAAATATATTGTGATCTTCGTCATACATTTTGGTAGAGCAATATGAAGAGAGAGATAGCGATGTTTATCTCAAGGTGTCTAACTTGTCAACGAGTTAAAGCGGAGCATCAAGTACCAAAAGGTCCATTGCAACCACTTGAAATTCTAGAATAGAAGTGGGAGCACATTACCATGGATTTCGTTACTGGTCTTCCCAAGGTTTCTCAAGGCTTTGATGTAATTTGGGTCATTGTTAATAGATTGACCAAGTCTGCTCATTTCTTACCATTACGGAAAACTTATACACTTGAACGTCTTGCTCATATGTACATAAACGAGATTATAAGACTGCATGGTATGCCAGTATCCATAGTTTCTGATTGAGACACAAGATTCACTTCACGATTTTGGGTTAGTTTGCAGAAAGCTATGGGCACGGATTTATAATTTAGTTCAGCATATCATCCCCAAATGGATGGACAATCAGAGAGGACTATTCAAACTCTTGAAGATTTATTAAGACTCTGTGTCCTTAACTTCAAGGGAAGTTGGGATAAGTTCTTACCATTGGTGGAGTTTTTCTACAACAACAGTTATCAAGCAAGTATTGGCATAACTCCATTCGAGGCATTGTATAGAAGAAAGTGTCGTTCTCCAGTATGCTGGGATGAGGTGGGTGAAGTAACGTTGTTGGGACCGAAGTTGGTACGTATGACTACAGAAAAGATTCAAACGATCCGGCAACGTATAAAAATCTCACAAGATCGACAAAAGAGTTATGCTAATCTTCATTGAAAGGACGTGGAATTTGATATAGGAGAGCATGTGTTGTTACGAGTTGCTCCGTGGAAAGGAGTTACGAGATTTGGAAAGAGAGGAAAGCTCAATCCTCGATTCATTGGCCCATTTTTAATCCTCGATCGAGTAGGAACTGTGGCTTATAGACTCGCTTTACCGCCAAGTATGTCTCGTGTTCATAATATTTTTCACATATCCATGTTGCGTAAATATGTGAAAGACCCGAACCATATTATTGAGCTAGAACCGGACGAAATAGCGGAAGATTTAACGTATGAAGAGGTTCATGTTCAAATCTTAGATAAGAAGGAACATATTCTACGCTCCAAGGTTATACCTCAAGTCAAAGTTTTGTGGAGAAACCACGATATTGAGGAAATGACCTGGGAGTTAAAATCTGAAATGAAGTCAAGGTATCCTTACCTCTTCGATATACTAGGTACGTCCCCTAATTTCGAGGGCGAAATTTCATAAGAAGGGAAAGTTGTAAGACCCCAATTTTTATAAATAAAGATGAATTTTCTATAAATATCATTTTTGAATATTATGAAGTGAAATTGATATAATGTTATAGTTGTGGGTAATATTTATAAATTTTGTAAAGTATGCAAGTTGCTATATAATATTCGATTGGTCGGAGAATATTCGTTTTAACAGGAAATATTCGTACGACGACAAAATTATTGGTGGACCCCACAACAAAATTATTGTCGGATTGAGAAAATGACAAAAATACTTTATGAAAATAACAGCGAAAGTTTTACCATTAATACTGTTGAACTACTCGGTAGTAAAAGTACAGTAATACGAATGGTTGCATAGTAGCACACGGTATTGATTATTGATGCTTATGTGATAAGTCACTCAGTTTTGTTTTATTAGTATTGTTAATGTAATAAAACAGAAAAGCTTTTTATATAAAACAGAATACTTTTATAAAATTATTCGTTTTATTAGGCTAATAGTAAAATCTTTTTATATAAAACAGAATACTTTTATAAAGTTATCTGTCTTATTAGACAATAATTAAAATATATTATATTTTATTATGCATAGTGTAACGACCCCAAAACAGGTCCATTCCATCCAACCTTTTTTGAGTCGCCAAATACATGGTACAGAAAATAACTACAACTTTATTACAACAATTGTCGTGCAAAATACAACAACATATATGCTGTGAGTTTGGATACAAATATATACCAAATATTTGGGAAGTGCTCAAGGAAACCTTCGTACATGGGAGGCCATGCTTCTAGGTTGTGATAGATATCATATGGCCACAGAATTATCCTTGGTTGACCTAATATACCCCAAAGAAAAATGAGAAGATTACTATCATATTCTTCCCCATGATGAGTCTTCTATTGACTTATCATTATCTCCACTGTCTCTAATTGAGAATTATACTTCAAACAAACACCAAGATTATATAGGTAGTGCTCGTAAATATACTCAGCAAGTGGATGTGCACAACCCTGTCTTATGATGACACGAGGTTGTATGTCATTAGACATCTTGTATGACAGTGGCAAAACACCCTTCCAACGTTGGGTTCGCTTCACCCTAGATGATTCACCAAATATAACTACTAAATAATGACCACCGTTCTATTCCCCTGTTACCCCCGCTCGACCCAGCTACACTTTTATTACCTAAAAGGAATTGTGAAATAGAAGGGTGAGCACAACTAGCCCAGTAAAGAATATCATGACTAAAGATAGTTAAATTATCAATAGCCTTCATCAATAATAAATCAGAGATTTAGAACATATGGTAGATGATAAAAATTTTAACCATAGTTGCAGCGGAACGAGCAATCCATTAGAAGAGTCAAATAGACCATAAAGTCTATTATCTTCTCCACATTAAAAGTTCACCAATAATATTTTATCCCTGTAACATTAATCAATAGTTCCTTTTCACAATAATATGAATAACTCATAATCATAATTGTAATTCTAAATTCCTCTTCACATCCAGGACGAAAAATTATCCAGGACGAATATAATTTTTATCACATGTCTTTACCTGAAACATCAAAGATCATGGTTATACCAAATCACAGTTCCTGTTCATAATCATACTAATAAGTTCGTCTTTGCACTACGGCCAACGATATTCGTCAACAGTTCATCTTTGCACTACTGGCCACAGATATTCAACAACAGGTCATCTTTGCACTACGGGCCAAAGATATTCATCAACAATTCATCTTTGCACTACAGGCCAAAGATATTCCTCAACAGTTCATATTTGCACTACAGGCCAAATATATTCATATCTCAAAGAAATATATAATCATTTCAGAATTTATATACACCATAATTATAACCATGTTAATCAATTTATCTTTACACTTAAGCTAAAGACATTCAATTATAAATTCAATGGTCATGATATTACCAGTTAACAATTCATCTTTGCACTACAGGCCAAAGACATTCCTCAGTCACGATCATACCAATAATTTACCCATCTTTACACTCAAGTGAAAGAGAAATTCAACATCAGGGTTATAAAAATGTTATGTATGATAATAAAAATAATATGATCAACAACTGTATTTATTTTCGAGAGCAACAATTATAAATCAACGATAATTTGATCAAAAAAAGAAACCAATTTTTGTCGTGAATAGTACCCGTGAATAGTAACTCGTGAATAGTAACTCATGAATAGTAACCCCGACACAAAAAGGTAGAAATTTCACAATAAAATTTATTCTAATATTTCGGTATAATGATATTGAAAGGATAACATCATTATGGAGAATATAGCATCCCTTAATATCCCTTACTATCCCTTACTATTCCTTACAATCCCTTACTATCCCTTACCTCAAAAGTGCAATATTTCTGACTGGAATGCAAAGTCGAAGGAAACTTGCACTGAATAGCAACTCACAAAGTATCTAAATACTCACAAAATATGCTTCATAATATAGAGAGAGAAAGAGAGAAAGCTTATATTTCTGGTGTGATTTTTAATTCTAACTTAGCCCTCTATTTATAGGAAAATGTTAGCACGCCGAAGCAGACTTGACGTGCAACCTGATGACTTTACCTGCTACTATTGCCACCCACCACATTTGAAATAAAAGTCAGCACATTTTTTCACCAACCACAAGTAGGGTCCACCAATTCTAGAATTTTCCACCAAAATGATAAACTCCGAAAATTTAATAATTTCTGAACCAGTCATCTCGTAAAATTCATAATAAATCATACGTTCATTTTTAACGGTTCAAAATTTGTGGACATATACTCAACTTATATATGTATAACATATCCAAAAATTACCACGATCCAACGGTCGGATTAAAAATTATAACCCCCGCAATATATCTCAAAAATCCTGATTAGTTTTTAATACCTCCATTCCGACAAAAATACTGATAAAACACCTCAACATTATCTCTTTCATTTTTAACCACAAAATATATCCAACATTTATATTCACATAAAATAAATATTTTCTTATCATATGAATCAATAATTAATTATTCACAATTAATATTACAGAATCACAATAATGACAACCAGACCGTTCCTAGGAAAGAGGGGGCTTTCCAATAAGGATTTTTCCTTACTGGCACGCAATTAGATGACCAAACATCTCCTTAGACAGAACGTTCTAGACATTGCCAATAATGTTATCTAATAATATTATTCAAATAATATGAATTATTGATCTGATAATGGGAAATACTGTGCAGTGACAATTATTGAGCAACAATAATATAAAATATCAACGTAGTAATTATTGAATCAATAAAATAAAATATTAAACAGTAATTACTGTAACAATTATTGAGTAGTGCCTTCTTACGTAAGAATCAATAATTCAAAAATACTGTACAATACCGTGTGCTACTGTGTGACGACGCGTATTACTGTATTTTAACCACCGGGTATTCCAACAGTGTTAACGGTAACAACTACGCCGTTAATTATAAAAACTCAATTTTTGTCGTTATCTTCATTCGACAGTTATCTGTTATGGGACCCACAAATAGTTGCGCCGTCGTACGAATATTTCCCGACAGAAAGAATATTCCACGACCAAACGAATATTCCCCGACAAAAATAAGTATTTTATAGCCACTTGCTTATTTTGAAAAAATTTCATATAAAACCCTTTTCTTTTTATCAATTTAACCATTTACTGAATCGTAATTATAAGAAAAATTGAATACTTTTATTTTATAAAATTCGGGGTCTTACACATAGTGTTTGCATAGTACCTGCATAGTGTTTGCATAGTAAATTTTTTTATAAAGTTATTCGTTTTATTATATTATAAATAGAATATATTATATTTTATTTAAAAGATTTTACTTTAAATATGGACCGTCAGATTAAAGTAAATCAATCTGGACCGTTTATGAGTTAGTTACTATGCAGTCCATTCTTCTATAAATAGAAGTTCATTCCTTCATTATTTCTTACGAATTCACTAAAACTCTAGAGAGAGAAGCTATAGAGAGAAAGAAGAAAAATATTCTGCAACTGCACTAGTCATATATCTTGTATTCTTTTTCTTAAAGTAAGGTATTTGTTGTACTCGTTAAGGGTATTCTTTCTTTCTTATTCATGAAGAGAACTTCTGTTATTCCATTCTTTATTATTCTGTTAGAATAACCTGTATACGCGGGCTACCCTATACTTGGTGAAATTCTTCTGTTATTTCATAATTTATTATTTTGTCGGAATATCCTGTCTGTGCGTTTACGCCGGACCTGGTTCCATTGTAAGACCCCGAATTTTATGAAATAAAAGTATTCAATTTTTCTTATAATTACAATTCAGTAAATGGTTAAATTGATAAAAAGTTAAAGTTATGGGTAAAATATGAAATTTTTTTAAAATAAACAAGTGGTTATAAAATAATCATTGTTGTCGGGGAATATTCGTTGGTCGTGAAATATTCTTTCTGTCGGAGAATATCTGTACGACAGCGCAGTCAATTGTGGGCCCCATAACAGAATAACTGTCGAATGAAAAAAATGACAAATTTGAGTTTTTACAAATAACGGCGTAGTGGTTACCGTTAACACTATTGGAATACCCGATGGTTAAAATACAGTAATACGCGTTATTACACAGTAGCACACGGTATTGCACAGTATTTTTGAAATTATTGATTCTTACGTAAGAAGGCACTACTGAATAATTGTCACAGTAATTACTGTTTAATATTTTATTTTATTGATTCAATAATTGCTGCGTTGATATTTTATATTATTGTTGTTTCAATAATTGTTGCTGCACAGTATTTCTCATTATCAGATTAATAATTCATATTATTTAAATAATATTATTAGATAGTATTATTGACAATGTCTAGAAAGTTCTGTCTAAGGAGAGGTTTGGTCATCTAATTGCGCGCTAGTAAGGAGAAATCCTTATTGAAAAGCCCCCTCTTTCCTGGGAACGGCCTGGTTGTCATAAATGTGATTCTGTAATATTATTTGTGAATAATTAATTATTGATTCATATGATAAGGAAATATTTATTTTATGTGGATATGATGAGGGATATATTTTGTGGTTAAAAAAAAGAAGGAGTTAATGTTGAGGTATTTTATCTGTATTTTTGTCGGAACGGAGGTATTAAAAATTAAATTAGGGTTTTTGAGATATTTTGCGGGGGTTATAATTTTTAATCCGACCGTTGGATCGTGGTAATTTTTGGATATGTTATACATATATAAGTTGAGTATATGTCCACAAATTTTGAACCGTTAAAAATAAACGTATGATTTGTTATGAATTTTACGAGATGACTGGTTTAGAAATTGTTGAATTTTCGGAGTTAATCATTTTGGTGGAAAATTCTAGAATTGGTGGGCCCCACTCTTGGTTGGTGAAGAAATGTGCTGAAATTTTTATTTAAATGTGGTGGGTGGGAATAGTAGCAGGTAAAACCATCAGGTTACAGGTTAAGTCTGCTTCGACGTGCTAACATTTTCCTATAAATAGAGGGCTAAGTTAGAATTGAAAATCACACCAGAAACAAGTTTTCTCTCTTTCTCTCTCTAGATTATTGAGTGTATTTTATGAGTATTTAGATACTTGGTGAGTTGCTATTCATCAGTGCGAGTTTCCTTCAGCGTCATATCTGATATCCAGTCTGAAGTGCTGCTCTTTTGAGGTAAGGGATGATAAGGAATAGTAAGGGATTTTAAGGGTTATTATGTTTTTTAGTTCGTACTTCTTCTGACCTTCAAAAAATTCTGAAAAAATTTGAAATGATATTTTGATGAGTTTTATTGATTGTGTCCAAAAATGGTAATTTTTGAATGTATAGATTAAGAGTTATGAATTTTACGGGAAAAGACTATTTTAAAAGTAACCGCTTATAACTCCTTGTGGTTAACTCCAAAATTGATGAAATTTTTATTGGAAGTATATTTATATAATATCAGTATACTCTGTGAATTTCGGAATTTTTGGATAAAAGTATAATTTATGATAAACGTCTAAATATTCGGCGGTTTTGGCCATATAAAAAATAGTAAATAAATTTTAAAAATTCTGAAAAAAAAAATATGTTCAATATGGGACTATATTCTGCTAAATCCCAGAAAAGAAATATTTTTGGAACTGATTTGATATTTTTTATGAAAATAGACTAGTTATGAGTAAATGAATTAAATATGTTATGCGAATTAAAAAAAAATTGAAAAATAGAATTTTATGGCTTGAGAATCCTATATGAGGTATATGCAGATTTTTGATGAGAATTTTGGTTATTGGTGATGAAATCTTATGAGTTTAGTATTTTAGGATAATTAAATGCATTATTTAGTAAAGTGTAAACAATTAAAATAAATTGTTTATAAGCTTACGAAATATTATTATTTCAATATCATTATACCGAAATATTGGTATAGGTTTTATTGTGGAATTTCTACCTTTTTCATGTCAAATTACTATTCATGAGTTAGTATTCACGAGTTACTATTCATGAGTTACTATTCACGAGTTACTATTCACGATAAAATTGGTTTCTTTTTCTAACAAAATTATAGTTGATTTATGAATATTACTCTTGAAATTAAATCTAGATGTTTTGATTATATTGATTTTATTATTATATATAACATTTTTATAACCCTAATGATGATATTTCTCTTTGACTTGAGTGTAAAGATGGGTAAATTTTTGGTATGATCATGACTATGGGTTTTCTTTGGCCAGTAGTGTAAAGTTGAATTGTTGACTGGTATGATCATGACCATTGAATTTATAACTGAATATCTTTAGCTTAAGTATAAAGGTGAATTGATCAACATGGTTACAATTATTGTTTATATAATTCTGAAATGATTATATATTTCTTTGAGATATTAATATATTTGGCCTATAGTGCAAATATGAACTGTTGAAGAATATCTTTGGCCTGTAGTGCAAAGACGAATTATTGATGAATATCTTTGGCCTGTAGTGCAAAGATGAATTATTGATGAATATCTTTGGCCTGTAGTGCGAAGATGAACTGTTGTTGAATATCTTTGGCCCGTAGTGCAAAGATGGTTTATTGATGAATTTTTTTGGTCGCAGTGCGAAGATGAATTTATTAGCATGATTATGAACAGGAACTGTAATTTGGTGTAACCATGATCTTTGATGTTTCAGGTAAAGATAGGTGATGAAAATTATCTTCGTCCTGAATGAGAAAAGGAATTTAGAACTACAGTTATGATTATGAGTTATTTATATGAATGTGGACCAGAATTATTGATTGACGTTACAGGGATAAAACATTGTTGGTGAATTTTTAACATGGAGAAGATAATAGACTTTATAGTCTATTTGACTCTTCTAATAGATTGCTCGTTCCGCTGCAACTATGGTTGAAATTTTTATCATCTACCATATGTTCTAAATCTTTGATTTATTATTGATGAAGACTATTGATAATTTATTTATCTTTAGTCATGATATTCTTTACTGGGCAAGTTGTGCTCACCCTTCTGTTCATAATTCATTTCAGGTAATAAGAGTGTAGCTGGGTCGAGCGGGGGTAACAGGAAAATAGAACGGTGGTCATCATTTAGTAGTTATATTTGGTGAATCAAATAGGGTGAGGCGAACCCAACGTTAGAAGGGTGTTTTGCCACTGTCATACAAGATGTCTAATGACATACAACCTCGTGTCATCATAAGACAGGGTTGTGCACATCCACTTGCTGAGTATATTTACGAGCACTACCTATATAATCTTGGTGTTTGTTTGAAGTATAATTCTCAATTAGAGACAGTGGAGATAATGATAAGTCAAGAGAAGACTCATCATGGGGAAGAATATGATAGTAATCTTCTCGTTTTTCTTTGGGGTATATTAGGTCAACCAAGGATAATTCTGTGGCCATATGATATCTATCACAACCTAGAAGCATGGCCTCCCATGTACGAAGGTTTCCTTGAGCACTTCCCAAATATTCTCATTTCTAAAACAGTTTTTGACTATACCTTTATGTAAGGTGTCATTGTGAGGTGCTGTCCACGATTGGGACATGAGTCACATTTGGTATATATTTGTATCCAAACTCACATCATATATGTTGTTGTATTTTGCACGATAATTATTGTAATAAAGTTATAGTTATTTTCTGTACCATGTATTTGGTGACTCAGAATAGGTTGGATGGAATGGACCTATTTTGGGGCGTTACATCCATTCTTTATTATTTTGTCGGAACATCATGTCTGTGCATTTACGCCGGACCTGGTTCCATTCTTTATTATTCTGTCGACCTGGTTTCATTCTTTATTATTCTGTCGGAACATCCTGTCTGTGCGTTTACGCCGGACCTGGTTCCGTTATTTATTATTCTGTTGGAATAACCTGCATGTACGGTCTATCGCATGCCTGGTGATTTCTTTTGTTATTCCATTCTTTATTATACTCAGTTGGTTAAAGTTTTGGCTTTTATACTCCATGAAATTAGTAGAATATCCTTGATAATTGTGCTTCATCCAGTATCTTTTCATAAAAATATTCTTCTGATCATTCTTGAATTTTACTCTACAAAGCAGTATCATGTTGATAATTTGGACGTTATTGGTTCTTGGATTAATTAATTCTTGAACTTGTTTTATTGAATTCTTATATCATTGTCATCATCCTCATGTTTATATTTTGTTAAAAGTCATCTATGGCATGTAGTGCATAGATGGACTTGGTATGATTATAACCAGGGATTATTCGGTGTAATCATGACCGTAATGTTACAAATGATGTGGTAAAAGTCCTCATTGGCCCGTAGTGCATTGATGGACAGTTGTTGGCATGATCATGACCATTGATGAATACACGAATATCCTTGGCTGTGATGCATGGATAATTTGTGGTTGTGATACTAATGAATATCATTGGCCGTAGTGCAGGGATGATGTGGATTATTTATTAAGCTGAGTCTCAGCGATAAAAGTGATGAAAAATCTTTTAAATCATAAAAGATAGTAGATTTTATTTTCTACTTGACTCTTTTAATGGATTGCTTGTTCCGCTGCAGTTAAACTTGATGTTTATTATATTTTATCAGTTTAACACTGTTGCAGACTAACGATAACTTATTCTGCATTATCTTAGTCATAATATTTTTTACTGGGCTAGTTGAGCTCACCATTTTGCTTTCATTGTTCTCTTCAGGAAATGAGAACGTAGCGGGGACTAGTCGGGGAACGGAGTGACGATTTAGAGGATAGCATTAGTAGTCCTAACTATTCTATGAAATAGTGTAAAAATAAATGTAATGAGGACTTATTATGAGAGTGGATATTGTCTAGAAAACAGTATTTGTATTAAAAACTCACAGCTCTCTTGTTATATATTAAAAATTGTATTTGTATTTTGTTCCATGTATTGGCGACTCAGAATAGATGATGTATACCTATTTTGGGGGCGTCACATTACTCACCCGTGCTTACCCCCTTTAGGCAACGGTTTCGGTCATACAACCGTCGTCTATACTTTTAGCGACGACGGATAACATATAACGTCGCTAAAAGTATAGACGACGGTTATATGACTGAAACCGTCGCCTAAAGAGGAGTAAGCACGGGTGAGTAAGATAAAGGGTATGCACTTGATCCTTACTATATGGTACTGTTAGCAAGGTAAGCCATCTTTTTCCATTGCATTACATCTTTCTCTCACATTTGAATTTTGGCGTTTGTTAGTTTGGTAATCCCTCCCTCTTCGAAAGGATGACTTAAATGATAAAAAAATTTATTTTCAAAAGAATGATAAAAATATTACATACATTTTTATTTTGACAAAATTATTCGTAACTTATTATCATATTTTACTTACCTCCCATCATTAATTCTCTCTCTACTCAAAATCCAATTAAATATATTAATCCCTACAAATATCATCTCATCACACTACTTGAGGACAATGATAGATTAGAAAAAAAAATATTCTTCCGGAATAATTTTTTATTACCGTAATTTATGTGAAAATTATATTTTTGTCATCCTTTTAGAGACGGAGGGAGTAAAATACATCATTACGATTAAGGTTGTTTAGGAATTAAGGCTGTCCTCTCTAAGCTCTATTACACTTTTTATGCCGGATAAGAAAACTCACCAAGTAACTTGAATTTAATATACAATTTTTAATTGTCACTATTTAATTGTCCAAATTAATGAATTTACATCAATTCTGAATTTAAAAATATAAAAAATTTACCTATAAAAAAAAGTCAAAATTAATCCTAATTTTGAACAGAGGAATTAATATTAATTTCAGATATGGGAACTTTACACATACAATAAATTGGAATGAAATAAAAAAAAATGACCATGAATCCTTGGCGCACACAAATTGAGAAAAAGTTGTAATTTATTGTCGTTTATGTTGTTCTTCTTGTTGTACTATTTTACAATAGGGAGTGGGTGTGAATGTGTGTACACATCATTCTCAAAGCTTTAAAAAATATGTTTTATAGGATTATGTTTCTAACTTAACTCCTATATTTTGGTATTTTTTTTTTACTTCTAAAACATTATAAGAAGATACTGTTATTTTTTTCAGCTCCTTTATTTGAATAACGTGCCATTATATTATTACTCATGTAGACTACTAATGCCAAGATATTCTGATTTTGTAGTTAAAATGAGGACAATACTAGTTTCATATGTGTTTTTGATATTTTTATATAGTCTATTTTTATATGAAGGTGGAATTCATTGTATACTCGTATGAAAGAAGACGATATAAAAATATCAAAAATACATATAAAAATATCAGTTCTCTTAAAATAACCATGTAAGTCCATATATGGACAGAGTCCTCAATACTTCTAAGGAGTGAAATTCGATCCAAAGATGATACATTGGAAACTCTTGGTGATGAATCTTGGGATTCACTCAAATCTTTCCCCGGAGAAGTTTGAAGAGCAACTAAATCCGACGACTTAGCCCTTAAGAAAGTTTTAGGCCTCAAACTAGCTGGGGGAGAAGTACTTAAAGAAACGGACTTTACCGGTGAATCTGAATCCGAAGGCATATACGAAGAAATAGTAGTAGACCCAGTTTCTCCTCTCTCATCCTCAAAATTCTTTGGCTCATAAAATGTTCTTAATCCAGTTTCAATCCACCCTTTTGGAGAGTAAAATTCGTCATTTTCTTCTTCATCTGGAGTAAAAGGGCCTGAATAATCGGTTTTCCTATAATTATGCTGCTGCTGCTGCTGCTGCTGCTGCTGCTGCGGCTGCTGTCCACTAAGCCTAAGTGGAGGTAATGGCTAGAGGTCTGGGGATTCCATTTTTCTTGAATGAGTGCCATTTGGAGGAGGAGGAATAGTATGAGAATCGGTAATCCCGCCACGAGAGTTCACAAGAGTGCCTAAATATAGAAATTCAGAGCTAGTTTGAGGTGATTTTCGCGATGTCTTTTGATTTGGATTGGTGGGTATGTTTTTGTTTGAGCTGTTTTGACTGGGTGTCTGTGATTTTTGGTGGATATCGGAAAAGTTTGGTTAGATCTATTTTGATGAAGAATAAAATGAATCAAACAAAGAAGATGGTTAGATCTGTTTTGCAAAAAACTATTTTGATTTTTTTGTTTTTATTTTCAAGTTTTTTTTGCCACATAAGCAATTTTTTTATTTTTTTATGCTGATTTTTATTTTTCATGTCATTTTCTTTTTTTCCCTTTTTTTAGTCCACGTCAGCGCCATGTAGATAAAAAATTAACGTCTGTCAACTTTTTTTTTTAACGAAATGACCTAATTTGAAAATAAAAATTAGTTCAGTGAATTAATTTGAAAAATTAAAAGTTCAATCAGGTATTCAATAAAACGTGCCAATTTCGGTGGCTAAATTATTAGTTTTGCCTATAATTTTTGGATTCCCACCCGCGCGCATAATAATTGTGCGGATGGTATATCTCATTTGCACAACTATTGTGCAGACGAGATAAACTTTAAGTTATTCGATCTTTTTTTAAACGGTCAAAGATGAATTGGATAATAAGTACTCGTATCCAACTTTAAATATAAATCATTATCCTATATATAGAGAGAGATGGAAAATGATTTATAATAAATATTTATTATGATATTATTCAGACAAACACATATCTGACCGTACATGAAAGAAACAATGATCCAAGTTATTATTATTATTACCCTTAACCGGTGGTACGTACTTTCAATAAAAAATATGAACCATCTGTTTCTTCTATACAATCAAAAATGTATTTTTTTCGAATTATATATAACATAAAACATTGTTACTCTCTATACATATATGTATGTATGTTTATATATATATATATATATATATATATATATATATATATATATATATATTGGACCGAATCAAGGTAGAGAACGTTTGACTTGATTGCTCATTTAATTTGATTTCTGTTAGGCCTGCCCCAGTTAAACTAAATGATTGAAACTAAACTGAGGTAATTCACATGGTCAAAGGAAAATATAATCCACTTTCTACATTATTATGTACTGAAAGCAGAATGCAATAATAGAGATATAATTCAGACTTGAAAACTGGAGGCCGAAGTTGATCCCCACACAATAATAATATCTACTTAATCAAATTTAGACTTGAAAATTGGAGGCCAAAGTTGAACCCACACAATAATAATATCTTCTTTTTTTATTTTTTATTTTCCTTTTTGGGACATGCATGCACACGATTATATATTCCGCTGTCTACTACTCCTTATTTCTGTAATTAAATGGAGGCTCAAATCAAACGCTTGACGTACAGCAGCTATTCCTGACTTAAACAATGGAAGGGAAGAAGTTCAAGTTGCCAAGAGCTGAGCTTGCAATTCTTATATCTATCCTCGAGCTTTATCTAATTTGACTATTTTAATTTTTTTTACAACCTTGACTGTCGTAGTCTTAGCAGCACTTCTAGAACATGTGGTATACAATCACTACAAGAAAAAGCTTTACTTTCGACGAAAAATTTAGTCAAAATTAACTTATTTTCGAGAGAATATTCCGTTGAAAAATTCGATCGTATATATACACGTCGGAGATAAGATTCGTCGAAAAACACATATGTTCGACTGAATTAAATCAAACTGAATTTCGTCGGAAATAAGATATGGTCGACGGAAATTAATTCGTCGAATATAAATTAGGGTTATTTTCGACGGACCGTTTCCTCGGAAATAAGATATTTTCGACAGAAAATATGTTTTATTAAAAACTATTTAAACGTTAATACCGACGGAATTTCCCTCGGAAATTGGCTATTTTCGACGAAAAATATGATTTTTTAAAAACTATTTAAACATTAATACTGACAGAATATCTGCTGAAAGTACTTTATTCCGTCGAAAATAGTAAAAAAAATAATAATTTTTTTTAAATTGCAATTTCAAGGTTTTAAACTCATTGTTGTACCGCTTTATCCCAACAGAGACAAACAGTAATATATTTCACATTCAACATAGCGTTAAAAACATGTATTATCTCATCATCAACCAACATAACTAAGCTAACAATTACATATATAAGCTAACAATTACAAATGATCTACTAACTCATCAACAATTACAAATATAAGCTAATGTTCCATAAATTATATACAATATGATTTACAAAACTCGTACAAACGCAACTAGAGTACAATATGTACATATGATTTACAATTTAATGAATAAAATGAATACAAATGAACTATAAACTAGTAGGAGGATCATCATCAAGTGAGGGTGAACGACGATGCTGCTCTAGTGTATGAAAATTATCGTCGTCCTCCAGTCCGCTAGCCATCGCCATCACTAGTCCGCTCACCATCGCCACCATGTTGATAGAATTAAAAATAAAAACCATTAGTCTGTATATATATGAGAATTAAAGAGATATTGTTAAATGAAAATAAAATAACATGCAGAATACTTGAGTAGGTCGGGACTGACGAAAAGACTGCTCTAGGAGGGTAATCACCATCTGGAGCATCTTGCCGCTTAACGCGACGAACTGCTCCTCCGTTCATAAATTGTAGTACTAAACTATATACGAATGAGCAAAGTTGAGCAACTAATTAATCGATCGATTGTAGAACTTGTGATTTAGATTCTTGAATGTTCTAGAGGTCTTTAGAGGACAACGAATACCGCAACGAAGGAAAAGAACGGAAGGTGGAGATTACTCTAAGTCGTCGCGTCACATAAAGAGTTACATGAACCCATAAAGTGTGGTAGAGTATTTTTCACCTTACTTTCTTTGCACTCATTGCGGTATTTGTTGTCCGCTCAAGACCTCTGAAACTTACAAGAATTTTAATCGCAAATTCTATAATTGACCGGTTAATTAGTTGCTCTTATTTGCTCATTCATATATAGTTCATTGTAATTTTTGAGTTTTTTGTTATAAAAGGATAAAATATGTAATACTCTTAAGTAGGAAGATTAAGTGGAGAATGAGAACTTATAAATGTCCCAAAACGCAGTTGCGGGGACGGAATGTGAAGAAAGTCAAGGCAGATAATTTTTTCTTCACAATGAGTTAAGTGATAAGTTACCTAATACCTAATACCTAATACCATGTTTATGTTAACTTATGTCGCTCATGCACCTTGCAACTATTGTCGAACAACCCCTTGTCAACTCAACTAAAACGATCAACATATTTACAGGTTAATGGAATGACATGTGTATTATAAAATGTATAGTCGTAATTGGTTATAATTATTGAGTTTATTGTGGATAATGTCAAACTAAGTAAACTAAGCGGTCTATTGAGTGTATTGAAGATTGAAGAAAAAGTATTAATTATTGAGTTTATTGAAGATTATGACAAACTAAGCAAATGCTGCTTAGTTTATTCTACCAATGGAAAAATAAATAAATGTTACTCAATTTATGAAAACTATTAATTATTTGAATATGATGACTATTCTTCAACATTTACTCTTACTTGTCAAACGAGTTCATTAAATTCCAAAGTATAGTACATATATGTATATATATATATATATATATATATATATATATATATATATATATATATATATAGTACTTATTCAGTTTATTTTAATTGTGAAAAACTAAGCACATGCTACTTAGTTTATTTCAATTATTTTATTTTATTTTAGTTAGCCATAATTTATTTTATATAATATTATTTTATTTTAATTTAATTAAAATTCTATACATAAGAACTCATCAATTAACAAAATTGATCATTTATATGGGAAAAAATTTATCATCATCAGAACAAGTAACATTAGGGAGAAAATTAGGCCAGAAATTATCAATAATTTGGTGGCTGAGGACTGATCATAAATTAGGGTATAATAATACTAACTTTTTATAATTAAATAATTGTGTTTAAGCTAACCTTAAATCCTTAAGCTGCAAAATAATAGAGGAGGACACGAGCCGCCACAAAATTAGACACCCAGTACAGCACCGCCACGACCTTCAGTCGGAAAAAGGAGGAGGATGAGGAGGACGACTAGACGGGAGGGGGGACTTGAAGGGAGGGAGAGACTGTGTAAGACCCCAACTTTTATAAATAAAGATGAATTTTTTATAAATATCATTTTTGAATATTATGGAGTTAATTTGATATAATGTTATAATTGTGGGTAATATTTATAAATTTTGCAAAGTACGCAAGTTGTTATATAATATTCGATTGGTCGGGAAATATTCGTTTTAACAGGGAATATTCGTACAACGGCACAATCATTGGTGGACCCCACAACAGAATTATTGTCGGATTGAGAAAACGACAAAAATATTTTATTCAAAATAACGGCGGAAGTTTTACCATTGATACTGTTGAACTACTCGGTAGTAAAAGTACAGTAATATGTGTGGTTGCATAGTAGCACACGGTATTGATTATTAATGCTTATGTGAGAAGTCACTCAGTTTGATTCAATTATTGTCAGTTAATAATATGAATTATTTAGCGATAATGAAGTTTTGTTTTATTCGTATTATTAACGTAATAAAACAGAAATATCTTTTTATATAAAACAGAATACTTTATTAAAGTTATTCTATAAATAGAATATATTATATTTTATTTAAAAGATTTTTCTTTAAATATGGACCGTCAGATTAAAGTAATCAATCTGGACCGTTCATGGATTAGTTACTATGCATTCCATTTTTCTATAAATAGCAGCTCATTCCTTCATTATTTCTTACGAATTCACTGAACTCTAGAGAGAGAAACTATAGAGAGAAACTATAGAGAGAGAGAAGAAAAGTATTCTGCTACTTAACTACTTCCTTATTTCAGTTCTTCTTTAAAACGGTAAGGGGTGTTATTCTTTCTTATTCATGAAGAGAACTGTTGTTATTCCATTTCTTATTATTCTGTTGGAATAACCTGTATACGCGGTCTACCCTATACTTGGTGACATTTTTCTATTATTCTGTTGAAACATCCTGTCTGTGTGTTTTACACCGGACCTAGTTCCGTCTTTATTATTATTCTGTTTGAACATCATGTCTGTGTGTTTTACACCAGACATGGTTCCGTCTTTATTATTATTCTGTTGGAACATCCTGTCTGTGTGTTTTACACCAGACCTGGTTCCGTCTTTATTATTATTCTGTTGGAATATCTTGTCTGTGCGATTTACGCCGGACCTGGTTCCATTATTTATTATTCTGTTGGAATAACATGTCTGTGCGGTCTATCGCATGCATGGTAATTTCTTTTGTTATTCCATTCTTTATTATACTCAGTTGGTTAAGTTTTGACTTCTATACTCCATGAAATTTGTGAAATATCCTTGATAATTGCGTTTCATCCAGTATCTTTTCATGAAAATATTCTTCTAAGCATTCTTGAATTTTACTCCACAAAACAGTATCATATTGACAATTTGGACGTTGTTAATTCTTGGATAAATTAATTCTTGAACTTGTTTTATTGAATTCTTATATCATTGTCATCATCCTCATGTTTATAAAATGTTGAAAGTCATCTGTGGCCTGTAGTGCATAGATGGACTTGGTATGATTATGACCAGGGATTATTCGGTATAATCATGACCGTAATGTTACAAATGATGTGGTAAAAGTCCTCATTGGCCCGTAGTGCATTGATGGACAGTTGTTGGTATAATCATGACCATTAATGAATACACAAATATTCTTGGTCCGTAGTGCATGGATAATTGTGGTCGTGATACTAAAGAATATCATTGGCCGTAGTGCAGGGGTGATTCGATGATGTGAATTATTTTGTTAAGCTGAGTCCCAGCGATAAAATCGTTGAAAAACCTTTTAAATCATAGAAGATAGTAGATTTTATTCTCTACTTGACTCTTTTAATGGATTGCTTGTTCCACTGCAGTTAAACTTGATGTTCATTATATTTTATCAGTTTAACACTGTTGAAGGCTAATGATAATTTATTCTGCATTATCTTAGTCATAATATTTCTTACTGGGCTAGTTGAGCTCACCCTTTTTTTCACTGTTCTCTTCAAGAAATGAGAATATAGCTGGGACGAGTCGGGGAACAGAGTGATGAACCAGATGATAGTATTAGTAGTCTTCACTATTCTGTTAAATAGTGTGACAATAATTATAATGAGGACTCCTTTTGAGTTTGTATAGTCTCTAGTAGACAATAATTGTATTCAAACTCACAGTTATGTTTTGTCGTATTGTACACGACAGTTGTATTAGTAAGTTGTATTTGTATTCTGTATCATGTATCTGACGACCCAAGATGGGTATTGTATACCTAATTTTGGGGGCGTCACAGTTGGTATCAGGGCTTAGGGATATGATCCCTGGCTAAGATGTGAGAATAGAACTAGGAGGGGAGAGACGGGGAATTCCATCGCTAGTATGACCTACCTAAGTTTATTTGCATGGTATTTAATTGGTCGGTCAGAATATAAGGATAATATATGACATATCAATTAACTTTTGTTTTGTGGAAGTATCTGAAAATGGCATCCGAGAATGTTAAGAATAGCAATGGAGCACAGGCGACTGTTGATTCACCACATATTAATAATCGGGATAATGTGCATCAGGAAGGCGACAATCCTCATGCAAACAACAATACTGACCAAATGATGAATGATGGAATGTTCAGAAGCTTTATGCAGTTCATGCAACAGCAGGCGAGAGCGGCTCCTGTTCAAAATATAGGTGGAAACACTGAAAACTCTCGGACGGTCACCGCTAAACAGTTCAAGGAGCTGGGACCACCGGAGTTTAAAGGAGAGCCAAAATCACTTATAGCGGAAACATGGATAAAGTAGATCACCAAGATATTTGATGTCTTGGGATACTCCGAGGAGTAAAAGGTTCCCTTTGCCGCCTTTATGTTGCGAGGAGAGGCAGATTACTGGTGGGAATCGATTAAGCGTACTCAACCTGCCGCACTGAAGATGTCTTGGGAGAAGTTTCAAGAGCTGTTCAATGACAAATACTTTCCCGAAAGTGTTCGACACATAAAGGAGGTGGAGTTCATCAAATTGGAGCAGAATAATATGACCATGTCGCAGTATGAGGCTAAATTTGCTGAGTTGTCCCGGTTTGCGTCCCACTTGGTGGATAATGAAGAGCGAATGACGCGAATATTTTTGCAAGGTTTGAAACCTGATATACGTCAACATCTTATTTTTTATAAACTGTGTTTGTATTCAGATGTTGTGAATAGGTCTCAGTTAGTGGAGCGCGATAACGAGTCAACGCAACCAAAAGAGAGCAGTCAGCAAAATGATAATACCAGTGAGAGTAGTCATCGAAGCGGTGACAACAAGCGTGGTGGGAATCAACATGCCAGAAATGGTAACCACTTCGGTAGTAATCAGGGCCAAAATAATAAGAATGGTCATTTCAAGAAGAGGAGATTCAACAATGATGGAAAGACGTCAGCACCAGTACCCGTTGTTAAGGAAGGAGAACGACCACCTATCATATGTTTCAAATGCGGAGGGGAGGGGCACATCAGTCCAAACTGCGCGATGCCGTCTAAAGCATGTTATAATTGTGGAAGAGAATGTCATTTAGCTCGATTTTGTCGTTTACCAAAAATAAGTTCAGCCAAGATGGAGACACCAAAGGCCGTCCCAGAAAAGTCAAAACCGGTAGTGCAAGGGAGAGCGTTTGTTGTGACCTCCCAGAAAGCAAGGAACCCGAATGAGGTCATCACGGGTAAGCTTATCATAAACTCTAACGAAGTCTATACTTTATTTGATACCGGTTCTACCCATTCTTTTATTTCTCCTACTTGCGCTCATCGATTAAATTTGACTCCGGAGAAATTAGACTTTGACTTATCTGTTGAAACTCCATTGGGAGAAACTTTCATTACATCCACGGTTTATAAGTCTTGTTTGGTTCAAGTTGGTACCCACACATTACCTGTCGATCTTATTTCATTAAAAATACTTGCATTTGACATGATTATAGGGATTGATTGGTTAACTACTCATCATGCAAAAATTGATTGTTTTCGTAAGGTTGTTAGCTTTCATATTCCTAATCGACCTATTATGCGAATTCAAGCAACCAAACTATTAAAATCAATCGCTGTCATCTCAAGCCATAAAGCTATTCGTTTATTAAAAAAAGGATGTCAAGCTTTCTTAGCTCATGTCACGGATCTAAACAAAAATACGTCAGTTTTGAATGATATTTCTATTGTTAATAAATTCCCTGACGTATTCCCTGAAGAACTTCCTGGCCTACTTCCAGAGCGTGAAATTGAATTTTGTATCGACCTTGAACCCGGTACAAAACCCATTTCCAAAGCCCCATATCGAATGGCTCCTATTGAACTTCAGGAGTTAAAGATCCAACTGCAGAAATTGTTAGACATTGGCTTTATTCGTCCTAGTACTTCTCCTTGGGGTGCTCCTGTTCTATTCGTGAAGAAGAAAGATGGAAGTATGCGACTTTGTAATGATTATCGGGAATTGAATCATGTCACCATCAAAAACAGGTACCCATTGCCACGTATTGATGACCTGTTTGACCAGTTGCAAGGAGCACAATTCTTTTCAAAGATCGATCTTCGTTCTGGATATCATCAACTGAAGGTTAGAACTGAGGATATTCCAAAGACGGCTTTCAGAACTCGGTACAGGCATTATGAATTCCTAGTCATGTCCTTTGGATTGACCAATGCTCCTGCTGCCTTCATGAATATGATGAACCGGGCATTCAAGGAATATTTGGATCACTTTGTGGTCGTCTTTATTGATGACATCCTTATTTATTCTAAAAGTCGTGAAGATCATGAGCAACACTTGAGGTTGGTACTCCAAAAGCTTCATGAATACAAGCTTTATGCCAAGTTGAAGAAATACGAGTTCTGGCTGGAGAAGGTAGCTGTAACGACCCCAAAATAGGTCCATTCCATCCAACCTATTCTGAGTCGCCAAATACATGGTACAGAAAACAACTATAACTTTATTACAACAATTGTCGTGCAAAATATAACAACACATATGCTGTGAGTTTGGATACAATTATATACCAAATGTGACTCATGTTCCAACCGTGGACATCACCTCACAACGACACCTTACATAAAGGTATAGTCAAAAACTGTTTTAGAAATTAGAATCTTTGGGAAGTGCTCAAGAAAACCTTCGTACATGGGAGGCCACGCGTCTAGGTTATGATAGATATCATATGGCCACAGAATTATCCTTGGTTGACCCAATAGACCCCAAAGAAAAACGAGAAGATTACTATCATATTCTTCCCAATGGTGAGTCTTCTCTTGACTTATCATTATCTCCACTGCCTCTAATTGAGAATTATACTTCAAACAAACACCAAGATTATATAGGTAGTGCTCGTAGATATACTCAGCAAGTGGATGAGCACATCCCTGTCTTATGATGACACGAGGTTGTATATCGTTAGACATCTTGTATGATAGTGGCAAACCACCCTTCTAACGTTGGGTACACCTTACCCTATTGGATTCACCAAATAAAATTACTAAATGAACTTTTCTATACTGCTTCGGGAGAACATCCACAGCTAGAGACCACCGTTCTATTTCCCCGTTACCCTCGCTCGACCCAGCTACACTCTTATTACCTGAAAGGAATTGTGAAGCAAAAGGGTGAGCACAACTAGCTCAGTAAAGAATATCATGACTAAAGATAATTCAATTATCAATAGCCTTCATCAACAATAAATCAGAGATTTAGAACATATGGTAAATGATAAAAATTTCAACCATAGTTGCAGCGGAACGAGCAATCCATTAGAAGAGTCAAATAGACTATAAAGTCTATTATCTTCTCCATGTTAAAAATCCACCAACAATGTTTTATCTCTGTAACATCAATCAATAGTTCCTTTCCACAATCATATGAATAACTCATAATCATAATTGTGATTCTAAATTTTTCTTCGCACCCAGGACGAAGAATATTTTCATCACCTGTCTTTACCTGAAACATCAAAGATCATGGTTATACCAAATCACAGTTCTTGTTCATAATCATACTAATAAATCCATCTTTGCACTACGACCAAAGATATTCAACAACAGTTCATCTTTGCACTACAGGCCAAAGATATTCATCAACAGACCATCTTTGCACTACAGGCCAAAGATATTCAACAACAGTTCATCTTTGCACTACAGGCCAAAGATATTCATCAATAATTCATCTTTGCACTACGGCCAAAGATATTCATCAATAATTCATCTTTACACTACAGGCCAAAGATATTCCTCAACAGTTCATATTTGCACTATAGGTCAAATATATTCATCAACAGTTCATATTTGCACTACAGGCCAAATATATTAATATCTCAAAGAAATATATAATCATTTCAGAATTTATATAAACAATAATTATAACCATGTTGATCAATTCACCTTTGCACTTAAGCTAAAGATATTCACTTATAAATTCAATGGTCATGATCATACCAGTCAACAATTCAACTTTGCACTACTGGCCAAAGAGAACCCATAGTCATGATCATACCAGAAATCTACCCATCTTTACACTCAAGTCAAAGAGAAATATCATCATTAGGGTTATAAAAATGTTATATATGATAATAAAAACAATATGATCAACATATAGATTCAATCTCAAGAGTAATATTCATAAATCAACTATAATTTGGTTAGAAAAAGAAACCAATTTTATCGTGAATAGTAACTCGTGAATAGTAACTCATGAATAGTAACTCGTGAATAGTAACTCATGAATAGTAACTCGTGAATAGTAACTCATGAATAGTAACCCTGACATGAAAAAGGTAGAAATTTCACAATAACATACATACCAATATTTCGATATAATGATATTGAAAGAATAATCTTTCTTAAGCTTATAAACAATTTATTTTAATTGTTTACACTTTACTAAATAATACATTTAATCAATCTAAAATGCCAAACTCATAAGATTTCATCACCAATAACCAAAAATCCTCATCAAAAATCTGCATATACCTCATATAGGATTCTCAAGCCATAAAATCCTATTTTCCAATCTTCTTTCCTCACAAAACATATTTAATTCATTTACTCATAACTAAACCATTTTCATGAAAAATACCAAATCAGTTCCAAAAATATTTCTTTTCTGGGATTTAGCATAATATAGTCCCATAGTGAACATATATTTTTCTCAGAATTTTTAAAATTCATTTACTATTTTTCATATGGCCAAAACAGCCGAATATTTAGATATTTATCAAAAATTGTACTTTTATCTAAAAATTCTGAAATTCACAGAGTATACTTCTATCATATACATGTACTCCCAATAAAAATTTCATCAATTTTGGAGTTAACCACAAGGAATTATAAGCTGTTACTTCTAAAATAGTCTTTTCTCATAAAATTCATAACTCTCAATCTATACATCCAAAAATCACCATTTTTGGACACAATCAAGAAAACTCATCAAAATATCATTTCAAATTTTTCCAGAATTTTTGAAGTTCAGAAAAATTACGAAACTGGAAAATATAACAACCCTTAAAATCCCTTACTATCCCTTACTATCCCTTACTATCCCTTACCTCAAAAGAGCAGTACTTCTGATTGGATATCGGATATGACGCTGAAGGAAACTCGCACTGATGAATAGCAACTCACCAAGTATCTAAATACTCACAAAATACACTCAATAATCTAGAGAGAGAAAGAGAGAAAGCTTATGTTTCTGGTGTGATTTTTAATTCTAACTTAGCCCTCTATTTATAGGAAAATTTTGGTAGGTTTGACCTGCAACCTGATGGCTTTACCTGCTACTATTCCCACCCACCACATTTGAAATATAATTCAGCACATTTCTTCACCAACCACAAGTGGGGCCCACCAATTCTAGAATTTTCCACCAAAAATGATTTATAACCTGATTTCTGAATCAACCACCTCTTAAAATTCATAACAAATCATACGTTCATTTTTAACGGTTCAAAATTTGTGGACATATACTCAACTTATATATGTATAACATATCCAAAAATTACCACGATTCAACGGTCGGATTAAAAATTATAACACCCGCAATATTTCTCAAAAACCCTGATTTGATTTTTAATACCTCCATTCCGATAAAAATACTGATAAAACACCTCAACATTAACTCTTTCATTTTTAACCACAAAAATATATCCCTCATTTATATCCACATAAAATAAATATTTCCTTATCATATGAATCAATAATTAATTATTCACAAATAATATTACAGAATCACATTTATGACAACCAGGCCGTTCCCAGGAAAGAGGGGGCTTTCCAATAAGGATTTCTCCTTACTGGCGTGCAATTAGATGACCAAACCTCTCCTTAGACAGAACTTTCTAGACATTGCCAATAATGCTATCTAATATTACTATTCAAATAATATGAATTAATGATCTGATAATGGGAAATACTGTGCAGCAACAATTATTGAACAACAATAATACAAAATTTCAACGTAGCAATTATTGAATCAATAAAATAAAATATTGAACAGTAATTACTGTAACAATTATTGAGTAGTGTCTTCTTACGTAAGAATCAATAATTTCAAAAATACTATGCAATACCGTGTGCTACTGTGCAATAACGCGTATTACTGTATTTTAACCACCGGGTATTCCAACAGTGTTAACGGTAACAACTACGCCGTTATTTGTAAAAACTTAAATTTGTCGTTTTCTTCACCCGACAGTTATTCTGTTATGGGGCCCACAAATGGCTGCGCCGTCGTACGAATATTCCCCGACAGAAAGAATATTCCACGACCAAACGAATATTCCCCGACAACAATGATTATTTTATAACCACTTGCTTATTTTGAAAAAAATTCACATATCACCCTTAACTTTAACATTTATCAATTTAACCATTTACTGAATAGTAATTATAAGAAAAAATTGAATACTTTTATTTCATAAAATTCGGGGTCTTACAATCTCCCCTCCTTATGAAATTTCGTCCTCGAAATTTACGTACCTGGTATTTCAAAGAGTTGAGAATACCTTGCTTTCATTTCAGATTTTATCTTCCCTGTCATCATGATTTCTCCATTGCTCATCTCCTGTATTTCAGATATCATTCTAGAATACAGCTTCAAAACAAGGGTTAATTTAACAAATTAACATATCACATAATATCCCGATATTATGACTGACCAACAAATAAGCTTAGGTAGGACACACTAGCGAAGGATTTACTCATCTCTCCCCTCCTAGTTGTATTCCCCGATCTCCACCAAAGACCATATCCCTAAGCTCTGATACCAAATGTAACGACCCCAAAATAGGTCCATTCCATCCAACCTATTCTGAGTCGCCAAATACATGGTACAGAAAATAACTATAACTTTATTACAACAATTGTCGTGCAAAATATAACAACACATATGCTGTGAGTTTGGATACAATTATATACCAAATGTGACTCATGTTCCAACCGTGGACATCACCTCACAACGACACCTTACATAAAGGTATAGTCAAAAACTGTTTTAGAAATTAGAATCTTTGGGAAGTGCTCAAGAAAACCTTCGTACATGGGAGGCCACGCGTCTAGGTTATGATAGATATCATATGGCCACAGAATTATCCTTGGTTGACCCAATAGACCCCAAAGAAAAACGAGAAGATTACTATCATATTCTTCCCAATGGTGAGTCTTCTCTTGACTTATCATTATCTCCACTGCCTCTAATTGAGAATTATACTTCAAACAAACACCAAGATTATATAGGTAGTGCTCGTAGATATACTCAGCAAGTGGATGAGCACATCCCTGTCTTATGATGACACGAGGTTGTATATCGTTAGACATCTTGTATGATAGTGGCAAACCACCCTTCTAACGTTGGGTACACCTTACCCTATTGGATTCACCAAATAAAATTACTAAATGAACTTTTCTATACTGCTTCGGGAGAACATCCACAGCTAGAGACCACCGTTCTATTTCCCCGTTACCCTCGCTCGACCCAGCTACACTCTTATTACCTGAAAGGAATTGTGAAGCAAAAGGGTGAGCACAACTAGCTCAGTAAAGAATATCATGACTAAAGATAATTCAATTATCAATAGCCTTCATCAACAATAAATCAGAGATTTAGAACATATGGTAAATGATAAAAATTTCAACCATAGTTGCAGCGGAACGAGCAATCCATTAGAAGAGTCAAATAGACTATAAAGTCTATTATCTTCTCCATGTTAAAAATCCACCAACAATGTTTTATCTCTGTAACATCAATCAATAGTTCATTTCCACAATCATATGAATAACTCATAATCATAATTGTGATTCTAAATTTTTCTTCGCACCCAGGACGAAGAATATTTTCATCACCTGTCTTTACCTGAAACATCAAAGATCATGGTTATACCAAATCACAGTTCTTGTTCATAATCATACTAATAAATCCATCTTTGCACTACGACCAAAGATATTCAACAACAGTTCATCTTTGCACTACAGGCCAAAGATATTCATCAACAGACCATCTTTGCACTACAGGCCAAAGATATTCAACAACAGTTCATCTTTGCACTACAGGCCAAAGATATTCATCAATAATTCATCTTTGCACTACGGCCAAAGATATTCATCAATAATTCATCTTTACACTACAGGCCAAAGATATTCCTCAACAGTTCATATTTGCACTATAGGTCAAATATATTCATCAACAGTTCATATTTGCACTACAGGCCAAATATATTAATATCTCAAAGAAATATATAATCATTTCAGAATTTATATAAACAATAATTATAACCATGTTGATCAATTCACCTTTGCACTTAAGCTAAAGATATTCACTTATAAATTCAATGGTCATGATCATACCAGTCAACAATTCAACTTTGCACTACTGGCCAAAGAGAACCCATAGTCATGATCATACCAGAAATCTACCCATCTTTACACTCAAGTCAAAGAGAAATATCATCATTAGGGTTATAAAAATGTTATATATGATAATAAAAATAATATGATCAACATATAGATTCAATCTCAAGAGTAATATTCATAAATCAACTATAATTTGGTTAGAAAAAGAAACCAATTTTATCGTGAATAGTAACTCGTGAATAGTAACTCATGAATAGTAACTCGTGAATAGTAACTCATGAATAGTAACTCGTGAATAGTAACTCATGAATAGTAACCCTGACATGAAAAAGGTAGAAATTTCACAATAACATACATACCAATATTTCGATATAATGATATTGAAAGAATAATCTTTCTTAAGCTTATAAACAATTTATTTTAATTGTTTACACTTTACTAAATAATACATTTAATCAATCTAAAATGCCAAACTCATAAGATTTCATCACCAATAACCAAAAATCCTCATCAAAAATCTGCATATACCTCATATAGGATTCTCAAGCCATAAAATCCTATTTTCCAATCTTCTTTCCTCACAAAACATATTTAATTCATTTACTCATAACTAAACCATTTTCATGAAAAATACCAAATCAGTTCCAAAAATATTTCTTTTCTGGGATTTAGCATAATATAGTCCCATAGTGAACATATATTTTTCTCAGAATTTTTAAAATTCATTTACTATTTTTCATATGGCCAAAACAGCCGAATATTTAGATATTTATCAAAAATTGTACTTTTATCTAAAAATTCTGAAATTCACAGAGTATACTTCTATCATATACATGTACTCCCAATAAAAATTTCATCAATTTTGGAGTTAACCACAAGGAATTATAAGCTGTTACTTCTAAAATAGTCTTTTCTCATAAAATTCATAACTCTCAATCTATACATCCAAAAATCACCATTTTTGGACACAATCAAGAAAACTCATCAAAATATCATTTCAAATTTTTCCAGAATTTTTGAAGTTCAGAAAAATTACGAAACTGGAAAATATAACAACCCTTAAAATCCCTTACTATCCCTTACTATCCCTTACCTCAAAAGAGCAGTACTTCTGATTGGATATCGGATATGACGCTGAAGGAAACTCGCACTGATGAATAGCAACTCACCAAGTATCTAAATACTCACAAAATACACTCAATAATCTAGAGAGAGAAAGAGAGAAAGCTTATGTTTCTGGTGTGATTTTTAATTCTAACTTAGCCCTCTATTTATAGGAAAATTTTGGTAGGTTTGACCTGCAACCTGATGGCTTTACCTGCTACTATTCCCACCCACCACATTTGAAATATAATTCAGCACATTTCTTCACCAACCACAAGTGGGGCCCACCAATTCTAGAATTTTCCACCAAAAATGATTTATAACCTGATTTCTGAATCAACCACCTCTTAAAATTCATAACAAATCATACGTTCATTTTTAACGGTTCAAAATTTGTGGACATATACTCAACTTATATATGTATAACATATCCAAAAATTACCACGATTCAACGGTCGGATTAAAAATTATAACACCCGCAATATTTCTCAAAAACCCTGATTTGATTTTTAATACCTCCATTCCGATAAAAATACTGATAAAACACCTCAACATTAACTCTTTCATTTTTAACCACAAAAATATATCCCTCATTTATATCCACATAAAATAAATATTTCCTTATCATATGAATCAATAATTAATTATTCACAAATAATATTACAGAATCACATTTATGACAACCAGGCCGTTCCCAGGAAAGAGGGGGCTTTCCAATAAGGATTTCTCCTTACTGGCGTGCAATTAGATGACCAAACCTCTCCTTAGACAGAACTTTCTAGACATTGCCAATAATGCTATCTAATATTACTATTCAAATAATATGAATTAATGATCTGATAATGGGAAATACTGTGCAGCAACAATTATTGAACAACAATAATACAAAATTTCAACGTAGCAATTATTGAATCAATAAAATAAAATATTGAACAGTAATTACTGTAACAATTATTGAGTAGTGTCTTCTTACGTAAGAATCAATAATTTCAAAAATACTATGCAATACCGTGTGCTACTGTGCAATAACGCGTATTACTGTATTTTAACCACCGGGTATTCTAACAGTGTTAACGGTAACAACTACGCCGTTATTTGTAAAAACTTAAATTTGTCGTTTTCTTCACCCGACAGTTATTCTGTTATGGGGCCCACAAATGGCTGCGCCGTCGTACGAATATTCCCCGACAGAAAGAATATTCCACGACCAAACGAATATTCCCCGACAACAATGATTATTTTATAACCACTTGCTTATTTTGAAAAAAATTCACATATCACCCTTAACTTTAACATTTATCAATTTAATCATTTACTGAATAGTAATTATAAGAAAAAATTGAATACTTTTTTTTCATAAAATTCGGGGTCTTACAGTAGCATTCCTTGGGCACGTAGTATCAAGTCGTGGAATATCTGTTGACCCGACAAATATTGAAGCTATTCAAAGCTGGGAGCAACCTAAATCAGTAACCGAAGTACGTAGTTTTCTCAGTTTAGCTGGTTATTATCGAAGATTCGTGGAAGAATTTTCTCGAATCGCTACTCCACTAACTCAGCTGACTCGAAAAGATACAAAGTTCGGTTAGAGCGAAGAATGTGATAAGAGTTTTCAAGAACTCAAGAGGAGACTCATTTCAGCACCTGTTCTAGCAATACCATCTGGCTCGGAGGGATTTGTCATCTACAGTGATGCTTCGAGCAAAGGGTTGGGATGCGTTCTCATGCAACATGGAAAAGTCATAGTCTATGCATCAAGACAACTCAAGGAATATGAGAGGAATTATCCTACTCATGATCTAGAGTTGGCAGCTGTTGTCTTTGCACTTAAAATTTGGAGGCATTACTTGTATGGGAAGAAGGTGGAGATCTTTACGGATCATAAAAGTCTCAAATATTTTTTCACTCAAAAGGAACTCAACATGCGACAACGACGTTGGCTTGAACTGTTGAAAGATTATGATCATACCATTCAATACCATCCTGGAAAAGTGAACGTGGTAGCTGACGCATTGAGTAGAAGATCATATGCAAATACGAGTGCGATATTGTCAACACAAAGGCCCATTTTGTGTGACTTGCAAAGGATGGAGATAGAGTTAAAGACTTCAGGGACCCATGTGATGATGGCAAATATACGAGTAGAACCGACTTTAATCGATAAAGTTAAAGCTACTCAAGCTACAGACCTGGAGCTGATGCGTATGAGGAAGAAAGTGCAAGAAGGTGTTATGCCGGAAGCAAGAATCGATAAAGAAGGAATACTTCGAGTCAACTCCAGACTTTGTGTTCATAACGACCCTGATTTAAAGTATGAAATCATGATGGAGGCGCAAAATACACCGTTTGTAATCCATCTTGGGAATACCAAAATGTATCATAATCTTCGTCATACATTTTGGTGGAGCAATATGAAGCGAGAGATAGCGCTGTTTATCTCAAGGTGTCTAACTTGTCAACGAGTCAAGGCGGAGCATCAAGTACCAAAAGGTCCATTGCAACCACTTGAAATTCCAAAATGGAAGTGGGAGCACATTACCATGGATTTCGTTACCGGTCTTCCTAAGGTTTCTCAAGGTATTGATATGATTTGGGTCATTGTTGATAGATTGACCAAGTCTGCTCATTTTTTACCGATACGAGAAACTTATACACTTGAACGTCTTGCTCGTATGTAGATAAACGAGATTGTAAGACTGCATGGTATGCCAATATCTATAGTTTCTGACCGAGACCCAAGATTCACTTCACGATTTTGGGTTAGCTTACAAAAACTATGGGCACGGATTTACGATTTAGTTCGGCATATCATCCTCAGACAGACGGACAATCAGAGAGGACTATTCAAACTCTGGAAGATTTATTAAGACTCTGTGTCCTTGACTTCAAGGGAAGTTGGGACAAGTTCTTATCATTGGTGGAGTTTTTCTACAACAACAGTTATCAAGCAAGTATTGGCATGGCTCCATTCGAAGCGTTGTATGGAAGAAAGTGTCGTTCTCCAGTATGCTGAGATGAGGTGGGTGAAGCAACGTTGTTGGGACCGGAGTTGGTATGTATGACTACAGAAAAGATTCAAACGATCCGACAACGTATAAAAACCTCACAAGATCGACAAAAGAGTTATGCTGATCTTCATCGAAAGGACGTAGAATTTGATATAGGAGATCATGTGTTCTTACGTGTTGTTCCATGGAAAGGAGTTACGAGATTTAGAAATAGAGGAAAGCTCAATCATCGATTCATCGGTCTATTTTTAATCCTCGATCGAGTAGGAACTGTGGCTTATAGACTCGTTTACCGCCAAGTATGTATCGTGTTCATAACGTTTTTCACATATCCATGTTACGTAAATATGTGGAAGACCCGAACCACATTATTGAATTAGAACCAGACGAAATAGCGGAGGATTTGACGTATGAAGAAGTTCCTGTTCAAATCTTGGATAAAAAGGAACATATTCTACGCTCCAAGGTTATACCTCAAGTCAAAGTTTTGTGGAGAAATCACGATGTTGAGGAAATGACTTGGGAGTTAGAATCTGAAATGAAGTCAAGGTATCATTACCTCTTCGACATACTAGGTACGTACCCTAATTTCGAGGGCAAAATTTCATAAGAAGGGGAGGTTGTAAGACCCCAACTTTTATAAATAAAGATGAACTTTCTATAAATATCATTTTTGAATATTATGGAGTTAATTTGATATAATGTTATAGTTGTGGGTAATATTTATAAATTTTGCAAAGTACGCAAGTTGTTATATAATATTCGATTGGTCGGGAAATATTCATTTTAACAGGGAATATTCGTACAACGACACAATCATTAGTGGACCCCACAATAGAATTATTGTCGGATTGAGAAAACAACAAAAATATTTTATTAAAAATAACGGCGGAAGTTTTTTCATTGATACTGTTGAACTATTCGGTAGTAAAAGTACAGTAATACGTGTGGTTGCATAGTAGCACACGGTATTGATTATTAATGCTTATGTGAGAAGTCACTCAGTTTGATTCAATTATTGTCAGTTAATAATATGAATTATTTAACGATAATGAAGTTTTGTTTTATTCGTATTATTAACGTAATAAAACAGAAACATCTTTTTATATAAAACAGAGTACTTTATTAAAGTTATTCTATAAATAGAATATGTTATATTTTATTTAAAAGATTTTTCTTTAAATATGGACCGTCAGATTAAAGTAATCAATCTGGACCGTTCATGGATAAGTTACTATGCATTCCATTTTTTTATAAATAGCAGCTCATTCCTTCATTATTTCTTACGAATTCACTGAACTCTAGAGAGAGAAACTATAGAGAGAGAAACTATAGAGAGAGAGAGAAGAAAAGTATTCTGCTACTTAACTACTTCCTTATTTCAGTTCTTCTTTAAAACGGTAAAGGGTGTTATTCTTTATTATTCATGAAGAGAACTGTTGTTATTCTATTTCTTATTATTCTGTTGGAAAAACATGTATACGCGGTCTACCCTATACTTGGTGACATTCTTCTATTATTCTGTTGAAACATCCTGTCTGTGTGTTTTACACCGGACCTGGTTCCGTCTTTATTATTATTCTGTTGGAACATCCTGTCTGTGTGTTTTACACCAAACCTGGTTCCGTCTTTATTATTATTCTGTTAGAATATCCTGTCTGTGCGGTTTACGCCGGACCTGGTTCTATTATTTATTATTCTGTTAGAATAACATGTCTGTGCGGTCTATCACATGCATGGTGATTTCTTTTGTTATTCCATTCTTTATTATACTCAGTTGGTTAAGTTTTGACTTCTATACTCCATGAAATTTATGGAATATCCTTGATAATTGCGTTTCATCCGGTATCTTTTTATGAAAATATTCTTCTAAGCATTCTTGAATTTTACTCCACAAAGTAGTATCATGTTGACAATTTGGACGTTGTTAATTCTTGGATAAATTAATTCTTAAACTTGTTTTATTGAATTCTTATATCATTGTCATCATCCTCATGTTTATAAAATATTGAAAGTCATCTGTGGCCTGTAGTGCATAGATGGACTTGGTATGATTATGACCAGGGATTATTCGGTATAATCATGACCGTAATGTTACAAATAATGTGGTAAAAGTCCTCATTGGCCCGTAGTGCATTGATGGACAGTTGTTGGCATGATCATGACCATTAATGAATACACAAATATTCTTGGCCCGTAGTGCATGGATAATTATGGTCGTGATACTAAAGAATATCATTGGCCGTATTGCAGGGGTGATTCGATGATGTGGATTATTTTGTTAAGCTGAGTTCCAGCGATAACAGTGTTGAAAAACCTTTTAAATCATAGAAGATAGTAGATTTTATTCTCTACTTGACTCTTTTAATGGATTGCTTGTTCCGCTGCAGTTAAACTTGGTGTTCGTTATATTTTATCAGTTTAACACTGTTGAAGGCTAATGATAATTTATTCTGCATTATCTTAGTCATAATATTTCTTACTGGGCTAGTTGAGCTCACCCTTTTTTTCACTGTTCTCTTCAGAAAATGAGAATATAGCTAGGACGAGTCGGAGAACGGAGTGATGGACCAGATGATAGTATTAGTAGTCCTCACTATTCTGTTAAATAGTGTGACAATAATTATAATGAGGACTCCTTTTGAGTTTGTATAGTCTCTAGTAGACAATAATTGTATTCAAACTCGCAGTTATGTTTTGTCGTATTGTACACGACAGTTGTATTAGTAAGTTGTACTTGTATTCTGTACCATGTATCTGACGACCCAAGATGGGTGATGTATACCTAATTTTGGGGGCGTCACAGACTGGACGAGAAGGAGGGACCGGATGAGAGGGAGTTCGAGAGATGTGAGGAGAGAGAGAAATAAAAAAAGAAATGAGGCGGCTAGCTGAAGAAGAAGTAGTTTGATTAGGTTTTATAAGTTAATTCCGACGGAATTACCGTCGAAAATAGGTCCCTCGTAATTATATTACCTGTAAGACCCCGAATTTTATGAAATAAAATTATTCAATTTTTCTATTTAGTAAATGGTTAAATTGATAACAAGTTTAAAGTTATGGGTGAAATATGAATTTTTTTTTAAAATAAGCAAGTGGTTATAAAATAATCATTGTTGTCGGGGAATATTCGTTTGGTCGTGGAATATTCTTTCTGTCGGGGAATATTCGTACGACGGCGCAGCTATTTGTGGGCCCCATAACGAATAATTGTCGGGTGAAGGAAAACGACAAATTTGAGTTTTTACAAATAACGGCGTAGTTGTTACCGTTAACACTGTTGAAATACCCGGTGGTTAAAATACAGTAATACGCGTTATTGCACAGTAGCACACGGTATTGCATAGTATTTTTGAAATTATTGATTCTTGCGTAAGAAGGCACTACTCAATAATTGTTACAGTAATTACTGTTCAATATTTTATTTTATTGATTCAATAATTGCTACGTTAAAATTTTGTATTATTGTTGTTCAATAATTGTTGCTGCACAGTATTTTATATTATCAGATCAATAATTCATATTATTTGATTAATATTATTAGATAGCATTATTGGCAATGTCTAGAAAGTTCTGTCTAAGGAGAGGTTTGGTCATCTAATTGCGCGCTAGTAAGGAGAAATCCTTATTGGAAAGCCCCCTCTTTCCTGGGAACGGCCTGGTTGTCATAAATGTGATTCTGTAATATTATTTGTGAATAATTAATTATTGATTTATATGATAAGAAAATATTTATTTTATGTGAATATAAATGAGGGATATATTTATGTGGTTATAAATGAAGGAATTAATGTTGAGATGTTTTATCAGTATTTTGTCGGAATGGAGGTATTAAAAATCAATCAGGGTTTTTGAGATATATTGCGGGGGTTATAATTTTTAATCCGACCGTTGGATCGTTGTGATTTTTGGATATGTTATACATATATAAGTTGAGTATATGTCCATAAATTTTGAACCGTTAAAAATGAACGTATGATTTATTATGAATTTTACGAGATGACTGGTTCAGAAATTGTTGAATTTTCGGAGTTTATCATTTTGGTGGAAAATTCTAGAATTGGTGGGCCCCACTTGTGGTTGGTGAAGAAATGTGCTGAATTATATTTCAAATGTGGTAGGTGGGAATAGTAGCAGGTAAAGCCATCAGGTTGCAGGTCAAACCTACCAAAATTTTCCTATAAATAGAGGGCTAAGTTAGAATTGAAAATCACACAAAAAACATAAGCTTTCTCTCTTTCTCTCTCTATATTATGAAGCATATTTTGTGAGTATTTAGATACTTTGAGAGTTTCTATTCATCAGTGCAAGTTTCTTTCAGCCTTATACCGATCAGAAGTACTGCTCTTTTGAGGTAAGGGATAGTAAGGGATAGTAAGGGATATTAAGGGATTTTAAGGGTTGTTATGATTTTCAGTTTCGTAATTTTTCTGATCTTCAAAAATTCTGGAAAAATTTGAAATGATATTTTGATGAGTTTTATTGATTGTGCCCAAAAATGGTGATTTTTGGATGTATAGATTGAGAGTTATGAATTTTATGAGAAAAGACTATTTTAAAAGTAACCGCTTATAATTCCTTGTGGTTAACTCCAAAATTGATGAAATTTTTATTGGGAGTACATGTATATGATAGAAGTATACTCTGTAAATTTCAGAATTTTTAGACAAAAGTACAATTTTTGACAAATGTCTAAATATTCGGCTATTTTGGCCATATGAAAAATAGTAAATGACTTTTAAAAATTCTGAGAAAAATATATGTTCACTATGGGACTATATTATGCTAAATCCCAGAAAAGAAATATTTTTGGAACTGATTTGATATTTTTCATGAAAATGGTCTAGTTATGAGTAAATGAATTAAATATGTTTTGTGAAGAAAGAAAATTGGAAAATAGGATTTTATGGCTTGAGAATCCTATATGAGGTATATACAGATTTTTTTATGAGGGTTTTGGTTATTGATGATGAAATTGTAAGAGTTGGCATTTTATGATGATTAAATGCATTAATTAGTAAAGTGTAAACAATTAAAATAAATTGTTTATAAATTTAAGTAATGTTATTCTTTCAATATCATTATACCGAAATATTGGTATGAATTTTATTGTAGAATTTCTATCTTTTGTGTCGGGGTTACTATTCATGAGTTACGAATATTACTCTTGAGATTAAAACTATATGTTGATCATATTATGTTTATCATCATATATAACATTTTTATAACCCTGATGTTAAAATTCTCTTTCACTTGGAGTGTAAAGATGGGTAAATTATTGGTATGATCATGACTAGGGTTCTCTTTGGCCTGTAGTGCAAAGTTGAATTGTGACTGGTATGATCATGACCATTGAATTTATAATTGAATATCTTAAGCTTAAGTGCAAAGGTGAATTGATCAACATGGTTATAATTATTGTTTATATAAATTCTGAAATGATTATATATTTCTTTGAGATATGAATATATTTGGCCTGTAGTGCAAATATGAATTGTTGATGAATATCTTTGGCCTGTAGTGCAAAGATGAACTGTTGTTGAATATCTTTGGCCTGTAGTGCAAAGATGAACTGTTGTTGAATATCTTTGGCCCGTAGTGCAAAGATGGTTTGTTGATGAATATCTTTGGCCCGTAGTGCAAAGATGGATTTGTTAGTATGATTATAAACAGGAATTGTGATTTGGTATAACCATGATCTTTGATGTTTCAGGTAAAGACAGGTGATGAAAATATTCTTCGTCCTGGGTGCGAAGAAAAATTTATAGTCACAATTATGATTATGAGTTATTCATATGATTGTGGAAAGGAACTGTTGAGTGATGTTACATGGATAAAATATTGTTGGTGGATTTTTAACATGGAGAAGATAATAGACTTTATAGTCTATTTGACTCTTCTAATGGATTGCTCGTTCCGCTGCAACTATGGTTGAAATTTTTATCATTTACCATATGTTCTAAATCTCTGATTTATTGTTGATGAAGGCTATGATAATTGAATTATCTTTAGTCATGATATTCTTTACTGAGCTAGTTGTGCTCACCCTTTTGCTTCACAATTCCTTTCAGGTAATAAGAGTGTAGCTGGGTCGAGCGAGGGTAACGGGGAAATAGAACGGTGGTCTCTAGCTGTGGATGTTCTCCCGAAGCAGTATAGAAAAGTTCATTTAGTAGTTATATTTGGTGAATCCAATAGGGTAAGGTGTACCCAACGTTGGAAGGGTGGTTTGCCACTATCATACAAGATGTCTAACGACATACAACCTCGTGTCATCATAAGACAGGGATGTGCTCATCCACTTGCTGAGTATATATACGAGCACTACCTATATAATCTTGGTGTTTGTTTAAAGTATAATTCTCAATTAGAGATAGTAGAGATAATGATATGTCAAGAGAAGACTCACCATTGGGAAGAATATGATAGTAATCTTCTCGTTTTTCTTTGGGGTCTATTGGGTAAACCAAGGATAATTCTGTGGCCATATGATATCTATCATAACCTAGATGCATGGCCTCCCATGTACGAAGGTTTCCTTGAGCACTTCCCAAAGATTCTAATTTCTAAAACAATTTTTGACTATACCTTTATGTAAGGTGTCATTGTGAGGTGATGTCCACGGTTGGAACATGAGTCACATTTGGTATATATTTATATCCAAACTCACAGCATATGTGTTGTTGTATTTTGCACGACAATTGTTGTAATAAAGTTGTAGTTGTTTTCTGTACCATGTATTTGACGACTCAGAATGGGTTGGGTGGAATGGACCTATTTTGGGGTTGTCACATTACCCTCTATGAATATTCTCTCGGAAATAACCACTATTCCGTCGAAATTAGGTTTCACGCTGGCGAGAAACTTAGTGCCAAAGAGGGCCTTCTCCTTCCGACGGAATTCCATCGAAATTATATTATTGTCTAGGGACTTATTTTTGACACATTATTCCGTCGATAATAATTTATTTACGACGGATTAGAGTCCGTAGAGAATAAGTCCGTCGATCTTAACTCTTTTTGTTGTGGTGAATAAATCTGTCGATCACCAAAAGAGCACATTTTATAATGGGGCTAACTAGTAGGAGATTGTGCCCTAGTTCAACATGTATAGTGGACTGGCTCCAAAGCTAATCACTGAAATAACACATTTTCCGCTACAAAAATCTCCCTTGTGTTTGTATCAATGTGATGTTTAATTAATAAATTTTTCCCTCAAATTACAATCATTAGTGCAAAACTTTACTTTTTAAGGTATATTAATTACTATTACAAATTAAACTGATACAAAAATGTATAATTTTAAACTACTAATTATACCACGACCATGAGGTCGCAATTTAATATATTCTAAAATCAATAACATATCTCCACCAAAGTGATAATACTCATAGTACAATGTGTTGGATATTTTCATTATCTAAAGTATATAATAAATATATTATATGTTATAATATTAATGCGTCGGTATTGAAAGTTGGAGCCAATGGTAATATTTGGCGGAAGCCAAAATTGAGTTAGGTCAAAAATACGCAACGGTAATATTTGGAGTTGGAGTTGGGATACGATTTAAAAATACAGAACGACATATCCCATAATTGGGATATGACCCAATTTATAGGATGCGACCTATTCCATAAATGGGATACGACCCAATTTACAGGATACGTCATATCCCAATAATTGGGATACGACAAACCTATAAATAGATCAGGAATCCACCAAATTCAATACACTTCAAATCATTCAATCTTTCTCAAGATTCAATCCTTCTCAAGTTAGGAAAATTATCATTCTAAATATTTTTCTTATTATAATTTTCTTGTTTCAGTTTATAGTTTAGCACTAGATTTGTTCCTACACAACAAATTCTATTACAGAATAAAATCTGGGTCTGTCTTATCTTGGGAGACTAATTCGTAATAACTCTGTGTAGCAAAAGTAAGGGGCGAATATAGTCTTAAGGAAAGAGTGATCAACTATTTAATTCAAACAAAAATATTGTTGTTATATATCTTACTACAAAGCAAAAATTTTCAACACAATGTTGCATTTTAGCGTCTACACAAACGAAGCCTTTTTCTTACATGCATGGAGGTAGGTAGTATCACCATTATAGCAAAGGCAAAATATATATTTTTGGCAAATATTCTTTTACATTGGAAAGTGAATTCATACTTTTTCATTATCTGATCATAATTTCATATATCTGTAAACTATTAATATTAATTAAGATTGTCTAGTACTCCGATCCGAATGAACTCTCAAACACATTTAATTTCCTCCCTTGATTAATTAAAATAACTTATTTAAATTATATAATTTAATTTAATTTCCTCTTTCTCTCCATAAATTGTTTTATATTATATTATATAATTTAATTTAATTTAATTTCTCCCACCCTTACCCCTCACCCCAAAAAAAATAATATTTATTGATTATGTATACACCTCCACCCTCCACCCTCCACCCTCCACCCTCCACCCTCACCACTCACCCCCCTCCCAAAAAAATAATATTTATTGATTATGTATACACCCCAACCCCCCTCCCCCGCCCCCGCCCCCACCCTCTCCACCACCAAAAAAATAATATTTATTGATTATGTATACACCCCCCAAAAAAAATATTGTTTATTAATTATGTATACACCCCCACGCCCCGCGCCCCACCTCCCCACTCCCACTCCCACTCCCACTCCCACTCCCCATCCCCCCCCCCACTCTCCATCCCCTCAAAAAATAATAATATTTACTGATTATATATATACTCTAAAAAATAATATTTACTAATTATTGTAATAAAATTCTCAATAATTTTATTAATTTTAATTAACATAATAACTATTAATGTAATTTTTTTTGAAAGTACTTATAATCACAAAATTAATGTTTTTAATACTCAAATTAGTCACATCAATTAAAATTTTTAGTTTCAAACTTGGGTCTAAAAATTTAAAATAACTCTTTTAGTATAACAGAAATTAAAATTTTAGTGAAACTATAACTTAAAAAATAAGTCGACCTGGATTCGACCCATAATTATTTAAATTCAAATCACATAGCGCATATTAAATATAAGTAATATGATTTTAATTTCAAAATCAACTCAAACCTATTTTAAGTAATCTAAAATTAACCCAAACTTCTATTTTTTGCCAGTTCTAACGCCCACTTGTGTGTTAACTTGACCACATAAATTAAATAGGCATTAGGTAGCTTTCTTTGAACCGCTCTCATAATAAACAAATGGACAGGCTTTATATTTAACTAAAACCATTCTTGGCTTCGAGCATTCGGATCTTACTACCTTTTCATAGACATTGATGCTCTCTCTCTCTCTCTCTCTCTCTCTCTCTCTCTCTCTCTCTCTCTCTCTCTCTCTCTCTCTCTTACCTTACGAATGAAGACAACACACACTATCCTATATGTTTCAGAACTCAAAACCCGAATTTTCTTGGAAAAGTAAATAATATATTTTGGCACAAATGTACGTATATATGCGTGTCATATATATATACACGATCCGAATTTTAAGCTCACCCCTTATTTAACTCACCTGAGCTCACCTCCCTTTAACGACGGACTGGCTACAGTTCGGTCATACAACCGTCGTCTATACTTTTAGCGACGCTATATGTTGTCCGTCGCTAAAAGTATAGACGACGGTTGTATGACCGAACCGTCGTCGAGTCCGTCGCTAAAGGGAGTGAGTTCGGGTGAGTTAGATAATGAGTGAGCTTAAAATCTGGACTATATATATATATGTTTTATTAGTATTCTTGAAGCTAGGCAGACGGCAGCATAGAATTAATTCCATAGATCGATCTCAAATTAAGGATTGAATAATATAATTGGTGTTTGTTATATTCTGTGTGGTTTTCTTGGACTTGGGAACTAGAATGTCAAATTCATATATAGATATAGATGCAAGCAATTTACAACTACTAATCTATTCGATAAATTGAATTAAACTAATAGTAATGTTTTTTAGTAGTAATAATTTTAGGTTGGGGTGTGGTCTGATGGGGGACACGTTCGTTCCCAAAATGTTAGGCATACATAGACAAGATTTTAATTCGGCGTTTATTTTATTTATGCTTTAATTAATTGGCCATTAGGGATCCACTGCATGGCTTCCACCTTTCTAAGTTTGCATGGATTAGTAGTAGTATAAATTTACTCTCTCATTCGAATCACTTGACTTTTGACTCTCGCTTAGACATGATATTTTTATCAACACGCAAAACGTACGTACGGTTGGAAACTTATATTTAAGTGTATGTGCTACTAATTTCAAAATGTACGTGTGAAAATATATTTAAATATTATATTTTTTTTTAACGTATTTTTCGTTAATGCATCTTCAAATTCATGCCAATGCCAAACCTAGCTACTTGCTAAGATTGTGTTGCAACATAATATTTTTACGAGTCTACGATAGTTAAAATTTCTCCAAAAATGATCAACGCTTTACGAATTAATTATATTTTTAATAATATTATAACTCAATTTTATTATGTTTTAGTTCATAAAAAATAATTTTTTTTAAATTTTATTAATTACTAATAATATATGCTTTTATATATTAATGACATCACTGGTCACTAACGGTTCGACCCCTTTTTGTGTTCGACAATATACTTGCATGTTTACATCAAAATTATACTAACATTAGCATAATCTTGAATATTAACTGAAATTAAGTTTCATTGACAAAATTTTAGTTCATCATACTTACTGAAATTGATGATTGATCATCTACCAATAAAGACTTGTATTAATAATTTATATACTCCCTCCATTCCTTAATACTCCATCCGTCCTGAATTATCTGCTGTTTTAGTAAAAAAAAATTGTCCCACAATATCTGCTTTTTCAAAATTTCAATGCATTTTTTCCTTTTATTTTTCAAGTTTGCCCCTTTATCCTAATGTTGATAGTCATTACTTTCATTCATGTCTCTCCTCTTTTTTAAACATCCTTTTCATATTCCCACCAATAAGGATTCATGCGCAGAAAACAAAAAAGTCAGCAGATAAGGGTATTTTAATATTTTTATCACACATATTGGTATCTGTGTGGAACTCTAGAACAGCAGTGAATTCGGGACGGAGGGAGTATATGTCGTTTTAAAGTTGTGCACACGTATTAAAAAAATTATTGTAAAACATTAAATATACTATCAATTGTCTATATTTTCCTTGTATTGAAAAAAGAGAGTATTATTTATTGGGCAAAAAATAGTGAGAGAACAAAGTTATATTTAATACTTTGGGTAATATAGAAAACTAAGCAATTAATGCTTACTTGAAATTTTTAAACGACTTATATTTAGGAACAAAAATATTTATCTAAAATAACTTATATTAAGAAAATTAGATAGTACATATCGTAGGTAATTGAATTGTTTATTCTGATACCATGTTAAAGCATTTAAAAAATAGTATCCCAAAATAAATTGAGCTTCAAAACATAAAGTATTTTAATTTAAAATAATGCTACTACAGTAAAATCTCTATTTAGGAATAGACTTGGGACCAATTCTATTTGTATTCTAATTGAGAGGTTACTACTAAATAGAGGTATTGGTACAAAATATTTTTTGAACACCCAAAAAAATCCAAGACTGAGATTGTAGTCTTTTATAAGAAAATGTGGTCTGTTATAAGAAATGTAGTCTTTTATAGGAAAATATAATTCTTTATAAGAAATGTAGTCTTTTAAAATTAATATTCTCTCCCTCATATATATATATATATGAGGGAGAAAATATTAATTTCATATAATATATAATTTCATGAATATTAATTTCATATAATATATAATTTCATGTATTAAGAAACTATATATAAATATATATTTATATATATATATATATATATATATATATATATATATATATAGGTATAGTTTCTTAATACATGACTTAAAAAGTATATAACATATTCCTATTTATAACTGACCCAAATTGAGACCAATTTTTTTTATAATATTGTAGAGGTTATTTCTTATATAGAGTATTCCTAAATAGACGTTTTACTGTATCACATAAAAAAAGGTCACATAATGGTCACATACACACACATGCATACTGTGGGGCCCACATGTCAGGTGGGGGTCCACAATATGTATGTGTGTGTATGTGAGTATTATGTAACCATTTTTTATGTGATTGTAGCTTTATTATTTAATTTAGAACTTGGATCACTCATAACAAGATTTGCATTCAATCAATAACCATAACAACTTCTGTTGGCTCAACGCTCAAGCACAACCTTGGCCCATATGGGAAGGCCATTCCTAGTGGACCGCAGGCATGGTGTCTTGCCCATCTCCAATTTGACAATCAAATTAGTGCCCGCTCAAATATTAGATTTTAACAAAAAGAGTACTATTTGTAAATTTATAATTGTTAAGGATATATTTTATTTTTATTTTTATCACCATGTATTTAGTTTAGTAATGATGACATAATAATAAATATGTGATTATAAACTTAAAAACTTTGTACTCAATCAGTTCTAAATTATAAAATTACTATTGACTTTCTAAAAGTCAATTTTGGATATTTTTAATTTTAAAATTGACATAATTCATTTAAGTTTTAAAAACAATAAATCTTAAAATTAGCAATATTTTTTAAGTAGTTTATGATAATCAAAATTATATTTACATAAATTAAATAAATTCATATCAATTTTGAGTTTAAAAATATTTAAAATTAACTTTTAAAAAGTCAATATTAGTCTTATAATTTGAAATTCTTCAATCAAATCTTATTTTTACCTGGAAAGAATAGAAATGGGAGGGGAAAAGTAGGAATGAATGTAACTTCAGTAATATGTACAATGTGCCAATCTCTTGTTTGAGTTTTAATATAATTGCTGGCCCAAAAATAATTTCTAAAAGAAGGGGAAAAAATTTCTCTTATTTCTTTTCTTTTGTAATGTTTACCATTTTTCTGTCGTGAAAAGAAAGAATGTTGCATTAGCTTGCAAACAAATTCCCATTACTTATATCAATTTTCACACACACATGATATGACTTACAAACTGCAATCAATTTTCCATCCATTGAACCCCAAGAGATTGAATCCAGCACTTCTGCAAACACAAATTGAATACCTCCTACTCTTATAAAATAAACAAACAAAATTTATCCGGTAGATGTTCCCTGAGATTCCCAACAAGTTTCAGTCAACTCGAATCAATAACAGCAGCTGTGTCACGAATTTAATAGACAATTAGACAGCTCCAGGAAGAATTACCCTCAGTCGGCCGCTTGACTTGTTCCTAGAAAAAAATAAAAAAGATAATCATGTGCCTTGTCAAAAAAAAAATATATGAAAAAACAGGGAAAATATTAGTATACGAGGAAATGAGAGGCTTCAGGACCTAGATTTTATAGTTTTATTAACTAGCATTAACCAATATAGACAACAAGGTTAGAAAAGAAAATTAACCAGTCAAATGTAGATAAAGAAATTTCTACTAAAGAACAACATATAACAGCACTTGAGGTTAAGATTATAGTCACAAGAGGTTCAAGGAAATTGTATTACTTTTGCTTTATATCCTCCCATGTTTCTTTACATTTCATCCTTGTTTCTCTATGTTATAGGTATATATACATGTATGTAATCTTCTATGTGAATTGTCAAACCGTAGCAGCTCTTGGGTTGGCAAAAATGGCTAGCCATACCAAATTTCTCTCCTTCAACACCCCCCCCCCCAACAAACCCCCCACCTTCTCACCAACAAATAAATAAATAAAAGAATAATTAACACCCAAAAAACATTAACCAAAAAATGACATGCTAACATTTTATTTCACCCAGATATAGTGTTGGTGGGAAGTATTAACTGTAAACCTGGTGTAAACCTAAACAGAGAAATTAACAAATAAGAGAATATAAAAGGCCATATATGCAGGCTGCTGTAGGTGTCGCTACATGTATAGTACAATTATAATCAATTCTTGTTTATTTTTGGGGATATCCAATAGTAAGACCATTCCTTATAATCCTTTTCCAATTGAAACTTCTAGAATTCAAAATTTTCCGTAGGCTGTAGAGCATGCAGTCATCCACTCTCTCACTTAAGTAGAAATAGATTACCTTTTTAACCATAAGCTACGTTCCAAATCCTTCCAATTGTTATCCTTTTCATTAAAAATTATTATCCAATGAATTCGATCATAACAATGTTCATGCAATAGGCATATATGTTTATTCATAGAGGATAAATTAAATATTGATTGCAGTCTCAGTAATAGACAAAATTAAGCATGGGAATCATCCACTAATTGTACTGTTCCAAAGGCTTCTTATCCAGCTACCAATTCCAAATTTCTCTGTGGATAATACTCTCTTAGACTATATTGGACATATTCTAATATAATTTGAATGGGTATTAGTAAATGATTATCTCAATAAATAATTCAACAAGGATAAGCAAAAACTGGATATCTAGTAGATATTTTCTGCAACCATTTCAGTCTTCATATAGGCTTTCCTCTAAACTTATTGAAAACAAGGGCTAAAATTATTACATAATACACAAGGAAATCAACTAAAAGTAGTTAGACATGATATAAACTAGTGTTTTCATACTATGATGAGGACTTTGTATATTTATTAGTTCTATAAATTCTCAGTGAAAAATCAAGGAATCACAGTGTTCTTCAAAAAGAAATTGTAATGTATGTGTATCAACCTACATATATTTGTTCCGAGTGTGGAAAAATTATATTAATTAGAATTTGTAGGTGGCAGCTGCAGATAAACAAATCAGTTCAGTTTGCCAGGATCATGCCTAGAGGAACCCTAATTTCATGTCTTAATGTTCAGTAATTAAGCATTCCTTCTAAAAATCTCTCTCACCCCACAACAAACTCAGGAAGATTTGACAATTTCCATAGTAATATAGACGGTAGACCAATATTCAGATTCAAACAAGTATGATAACGACAACAGAATTGAGAAACAAAAAACCTAGGGTTTTTTAGACAGTTAATTACAATCTTAGTCATCAAAATTCAATGGTCACCAATCAACAATAAGAAAGACTAATGCTTTTAGTTCTTAACAATAAGTAACACTTGACTCAAAAAAAAACACAAAATAAACTATTGCACTAAGGTTAAGAATAAAGACATAAATATCACATGTTCAAATATAGAAAACTAATTCGGTAGCAAATTCCAGTTGTCAGGTTGGCTGTATTATGTCATTTACATAGGACACGTGTGCCCCCCATAAACCTTGGCTCGGACAAAACGATGTCATGACATGAATAGGGCTGAGAGCAGCATCTTTATGTGCTCTTTCTCTTTCATTCTCATAGGTTAAGTTAAATCGATACGACCATTGCTAAATATAGGACAAATCCTTCAATTAATAAGACTAAAACACGTATTATATAACAAACATCTTGAATATGTTCACTTTGATCTAATGCTTCGAACCATGCAAGAGAGTATTTTCACATAATCGCAGTAGCCATCAGATGACATATAATCGTCATCAAAAACTTAAAACAGTTTGGTATAACTAAAGTGCTTTAAATAGTATAAAATAGAAGAATTTGTTAAATTATTTACAAAGAAGTATCATCGATCAATAGCAGTTCATTATTGTTAATTTGTTATTAAATATATTGTGAGTACACATGTTATGCTCTACACATATGAGCAACTCAATGAAAACCCTGAAAGTTTAAATCTTATTTACTATATCCGGTGATGAATGTAATAATCAAAATTTTATTTTGTAGTGGAAATGATCGCAAAGTAACTCTTAAAACTGATTGTATATTTTGTTCATAATACTTGTATGGATAAAATACAGAAAGAAAAATACACAGTTACTTTTTGCAATAATTTTCACAAAAACAATAAAAGCTGCTTGTAACATTCATTGTAGAACGATGTAGTATTTCATATTTCTCTCACAGAAGGGCCAAAACAATGTTTTAAGTTCTAAAAAACAGATTCCGATACCAAAGTAAATTCCTAGTGTGTATTTCAACGCTGAAGAAAATGTAACACAAATCAAAACCATGGGACTGCGCAGTACCAAATAACTCCCAGCACTTAAAAAACTATTAAGTGTCATCCCCAAGAGGCAAGGGACATGTAGATGAATGTCAGTTCAAACAAGTAAAATCAAAGGTTGTTTTCATAGTCCAATGCCTAAGCCTAATTATGAACCAAATCGTATCTTTTTTGTTATTATCTTAAAGAATGTCAACATCTAAACGATATTGCCCACCTTATAATACCTCCAACACAGTTCTGGCAAGATACAGCTCGTGTGATCGATATAACCAGTGCTACTCCCTTGTAGTCCTTCCCCTTTTCTTCCAATCCTCCCTTTTCAACAAGAAAGAAAATTCTGCTAATGGAGAATGAACCAATTTCCATTACTCATTTCCCTCCTGGTTTCAGATTCCACCCTTCAGATGAAGAGCTAATTGTTCACTACTTGCAGAAAAAACTAGGTTCACGTCCCCTGCCAGCTCAGATTGTTGCCGAAATAGACCTTTATAGTTACAACCCATGGGAGCTTCCGAGTTAGTTCTCTATTATCTATAAACTTATTCAGACTATATTACTTTTTTGCCTTTCAATAATTACTGTTATCTTTCTAAATTTTCAGAGAAGGCCTTGTTTGGAGAAGATGAATGGTATTTCTTTACCCCAAGGGATCGGAAGTACCCAAAAGGAGCAAGGCCTAATAGGACAGCATCTTCTGGTTTTTGGAAGGCTACTGGGACAGACAAGCCTATACTTAGTGCTTCTGGATCAAGAAGAATTGGGGTGAAGAAAGCTCTTGTATTTTACACTGGCCGTCCTCCAAAGGGTATAAAGACTGATTGGATCATGAATGAGTACAGATTGCCCGACACAATGACTCGACCATCAAGGTCAAAAGGGTCAATGAGGGTAAGTGTGTGCCATGATGTTTTTTCATGATTAAATGTTTCTTAGTTGAGAGGAGCAGAAAATATGCCTTGCTGTTAGAAAATAACTTGTGTTGGGTTGAAACACTAATCAATCATCAGAAAAAGGCACTTCTATATCAAAACAAGTTAAGCCAACTTAAGAACATAAAATTTGTCAACAATCCTAGTTATCTTGAATGCAATATGTAAGATAATAAGATTTTGTTCAGTGTGTTCTGTTTTAATCTTTCAAACCCCTTATTATCTTTGAAGATTTGAAAATTATCTTCAGATCATTTTTTGTGAAACAAAAGTTGACACTACTAAATAAATTAACATAGAATATATTGTGCCATGGAGGATTAAATACTTGCACTATATTTCTAAACTTTAGGAATTTAGACCTCATCTAGACTCTAGGTACCACCCTTCTCACCTCCTCGAAGCTGTGAAGACATCAGAAGTTCACAAACCAAAAATCTCACTACTTGATCAAAAGATAATCAGGTGCCAGAACAATAATCACTCCATTTGATTTTCTGACTTTTTTTTATGCAATTGAGTCCCATTTAATTTTTGACCATTTTTTACGCATATAAAAAGATTGCCCAAGTTACTTCATCTCTTCAAGGTGGCAAGCTTATTATACCATCCCTAAAGGCAAAAACATGCAACTATCTTAAAAGTCTTCACTTCAATTAATCTCACTACTATAATATTCTGGCATCATCATCTTCAACCTCTACATGAATTATGAAGAAGTAACATAAAAAGGTGATATTCTAGTTAAATACTTAATCAATAAGATAAATCTTGATTCCTAAAAAAATTTCAGTCATCATCATTTTCAACCTCTACAAATTCCCATTTTATAATTGATTCCTAACTGATTTCTGTTTGTTTGTCCCAGTTGGACGATTGGGTACTATGCAGAGTTCGTCAAAAAGGCAACATGTCAAATAAAATTTGGGCAGTCGAAGACAGCCAGAGCAAATTGGTGAGTTTCATGCCAAAAATTGAGGAGCTCCCTTCAGCATACACAGCTGCCAACACAGGCATCACCACAGATTACCTATTGAAGGACTGCCAAATATATGCTTCCATGCTAGCGTGTCAACATCTTGCTCCCATCAAAAACATTTCCAATGCAACCTTTCCAAGAAGAAACAACAGCAACAGTGATAATACTTCAGACAAAGGGAAGCCTTTCACTACTACTTCTTTCTTCGAGAGTTTCCTCAACCCAACCATAGCAAAATTTAGTGAGGGAAATAGGTTTAATAATCTCATTGATTCTGATAAGATGGTGACAGAGGGAAACGATAATGAGGTTCTTTTACCAGGAGACATGCTGACCACAAACGCTATGAACTTCTATAATCAGAATCAGGCTCAGGGAAATATCTTCAACCCCAGTCATTCGGAAGCCATAATGAATTTATTGCTTTCTCAGGAAGATTTCTGAAGTGTTGGAGTAACCTCTTAGAGAAGACTTGGCTTCCAGACAAAATTGAAGTTTGTTAAGGATACTCTTTAAATAAGACGTGCAAAGAAATGGTACTTGCGCCGCCGGGGTAATAACCGCTAATAGTATTGCATTACATATTTACTTTCTCATCGTTTGAAGTCGATAATGTTTGGTGAGTCTTTAAATTCTTGTTTTAAGTGTGACAGCTTCGATATATGAACTACTTCTTACAAAGTGTGCTAAACTCAGTTTGCAAGTTGCAACTCAATAAAATATAAATGTTTCTGTTCTCAGTAGGGAGTAATAACATCTAAAACTTATTCCATGTTCCATTCAATAATGAAAAGTTCCTTTTTGAATATTTGTTTCTCATCACTTGAAAAGATAAAAGGTTAGTCTAGAAGAAATCTATGACTCGTGACTACTCTAGGGACCCCTACAATTGCTATGGTGTGGTTAAATTGTAACATCAAGTAACACCAGAAGTAGGGAGGCCACTTGCATCTGTTACAGGATGAAAAACAAGAGGAAAACCCAACACAAACATATTCCTTTTAAATGCATGAAGTGAATTGTAAGTTCTAGCTAGTTGTAAAGAACAAATTAGCATTATGGCAACACAGAGAGTAGTAAAATAAGTAAAATACTGCGATATTTAACAAAAACCTATTAATACACAAACAACAATCTAGTACCCCCCTGTTTCATAACAAAAGTCCCATTTATCAATGTCTTTTTGTTTCAAAATAAGACTCTTATTTCAAGTGATGATAGTATTAAAATTATAAATCTCCTCAAATTTACTGTCAGAACTCCATCATTTTTCACCAATACTAAACTAACCACTACATTAGGGGCAAACCGAAAACATGGGACTCTTACTGTGAAATGGGGGATTAATATATTTCACTAAAATATATTAATATATGTCACTACAACCTACTGACCTAGTCATATATGTAACTAAAATCTATTGATATAAGTAGCAAAAACCAACTAATATACTCTATGTAATAGAAACATCGTAATACATGTAACTACAACCAAACTTAATCCAATACATTAAACAAAGCTAATATTATTCTAATCCTTGCATCATTACATATCAAATGAGTTATTAAAAGCATATAATAACAATTAAAAAGAAAAAAAAAAGGCATATAATAACTTCAAATTGTATAGTTAACCATAACTTACAAAGGATATGATTATAAAAATCAGTATATTTTATACAACTTCAATGAAAAAGAGTTACCTTAGCTTCAGTTCTCTCTCCTTTTTGGACCCACAGATGCCACTTCTTCACCATTTTCAGCAAATAATGCGCCAAAATTCACTTCAAAACCGTTCTTCGCACCGTTTTTCTTCATTGACAACCAGCGAAATTTTCTCCTACAATTAGGTTTCCCCTACCCAAGGTTTTCACATATTATTCCATCTCTTTTTCCTTGATTCTTCAGGTTGTGTTTAGCTTGAACCATTATATCTTCAATTTGCAGTTCCTTTACCGATTGTTTATTATTCCGATTTTTTAGAAATTATGCAACCATCGTTATAATACTCGTCCGAAATTGTTGCTCTACTTCTTCCTTTTTCTCCATTTCTCTTTTTCACGAGCCACCGAGATTTTAGAAATAAAGAGGGGAAAAGAGTAAAGGAAGTTCAAAAGTAAGCATACAACTTTTCTCTTTTCCCTTCATACAAATTCCTTTATTTTCTTTTATAATAAAAAAAATTGTTAGAAAAAAAAAAAGCTTATTAATTTTCTAACATAGTGTAAAAATTACTAGACCTACTCTACTTTCATAAATTGAGATACTTTTTGACTTTTTAAAATGTAATTTTGTACCATTCTCAAATTTAAAATTATTACAAATCTATTTAATTGTAAACTAACTAATAATTATCATATTTTTTGATTTCAAAATCTAAGTAAATTCTCTTCAATTTTAATGATAAATTTTATAAATTAACTTTAAAGGTCAAAATGTATCTCAAAATTTAAAACGTGAAGAAATAGTATTTTTATTTTATTTTAATTAAAGGTTGGAAAATTATGAAAATTCTACAAGATTAAAGATATGAGATGGATTCAATTTTTTTATTATTCTTCCCTAGGGCGGTATATGATTAAAGGAAAATTCGTATTAGTCCGTTTTCGTAAAAAGGTAAATATTATTCGTATTCAGTCTTAAGGTATTCATAAATAAATACATACGAATACAGATATAGGCGTATTCATATTCGTTTAACATCCGACCGTAAAATATATTCGCGGATAGCGGATATGCGGTGATATTTGAATTCGTATATGTATCCGAATAACTTGTATGTTTATATATATATATATATATATATATATATATATATATATATATATATATATATTAACAACCATCATATTATGTAAACATATTTATTTATTCAAATAACCTTCCTTACATATATAATAATTAGTTTTTACTATCATACGAAAAATATTTTAAAATAGAAAATAACACTTTTAATATAATATTAATAAATTGAAAAGAATTCATTTAATTTTAATTAATGTATTTTTAGGATTGTAAAGCGTAAAATATCTAAAATGTTCATTTGATGAGAAAATGTTATACTAAAGAACAAAACTTATTAGTTTGTTACAAATATTTAAAAAAAAAAAAGAGTCCTTCTACGCCGACCGGCTATTTCCGACCGGGGTAGTGACCGGTCGGATTTTTTTTTTTTTTTTTTTTTTTGCTTTTGATTACAAAATAATTAATGTGATTCATTGGAACTGAAATTTTTATAAAATGCAGTGATTTAGGCGTCCATTTGGATACACGTAACAAACAGGGTTATACAATCTGTACAACCCTGTTTGTTGCGTGTATCCAAACGGACGCCTAAATCACTGCATTTTATAAAAATTTCAGTTCCAATAAATCACATTAATTATTTTGTAATTAAAAAAAAAAATTTCGGCCGGTCACTATCCCGGTCGGAAATAGCCAGCCCCCTAGACTTTTTAAAAAAAAAACTTGCTTGCAAGAACAAGAGTTAATGATAAATTAGTATTATCTTTTATTGAAAATGTTGTTAATTGATACTTTTTCTAGAATGTTTAAATTTTGATTGATGTGATATGATGACATGCTTGACATGATTAAGATGTTTAATTAATATATATTTTTTAAACATTAAATGGTGATCAATTATTTATTTATTTAAATAATTTGAATGAATTGTTTATTAAGTACGAATTCGAATACCCGAATATTTGAATAATCTTTGAATAAAATAAACCAATATGGATAGCATTTTTAAAATCTCCAAATATTGGATACGATCATACGATTACAGATAAAGTATTAGTTTTTTGAATACAGATACCACTATATTCGGATACATATATATCCGTTTTTAACCCTATAATTTTCCTAACCTACCGTAAGTATTTATAAATTCTCAAATATTTAGGTTTAAAAATACAAATTTCTTTTATTTTAGAAAAGATCAACTATCAATATATTCTGATTATCAATATCAATGCTATCGAGAGCAATAGTGCTTGTGACTACAAACAAATACCATCATTATAATTTATATGCTCAACTTTGATACAATCAATAGATAGTGTTCTAAAAATTCTCGCCTAGATCCGATTAGGCGTTAGATTCTTGTGGCGCTTCATCTAGACCCAATGCGGAAAAAAAATCCTTTCAGAAAATTAGGCGGAACCTACGCGAAGAGTTTTTTTTTTAATAACTACTCAACTAGATCTTGATATATTTATTTTTTCTAATGATTTACCATATTCATAAGTTCATATCAAATCACAATAAGAAGTGAACAATATCAAGTCAAAATATATAATTTTATTATAATTGTAATTTTTTAAACTTGTACCGACTTCAAATTATATAAATAATGATACATTTGTAATATTTAATTTAATTCAATATAATTTTAAATTTATGTTTAGTTTCTTAAGTTTTAATATTGAATTGAATTCTTGAAATTTTAAATTTTATTATTTAATAACAATCTTGTTTATGAATAAAACTACTACGTTAAAAATATATTTGAACTTTTAACAATTGCATGTTGGCTTAAAATAAAAAATCTCACCTAAGCCCCCTGAGCGCTAGGCCACCTAGCTGCCCGCCTCCCACCTAGCACCTTTTAGAACATTGGCAATAGTTACAATAAACTGAATTACTTGCATAAGACTGTCGAGTAGCAAATTTTATACTCTAAACAAAGAGCAACAAGTTTTTGGAGCACAACACAGAAAATAAGTCGAGTGAAACTACTGAATTGGTATCCCCAAACATATTGTCCAGTAGAGTACCAGAGATGCGAGACTGGGTCATCAAGTATGAGAAGCCATAGTTTACTTCAATATACTGCAGCCAGACAGTAGAATTATGTTAAAGTATATTCTTAGAATATTTTAAAAGGAGAGGCAAAGAAAAATACAAAACAAACACACAGTAATCACGGGGGAAGGGTCAGAGTAAAAAGAAATTTTGCAGCATTATATATTCAAACATTCACTCATAGATTCATAGTAGACTAAGTAGGGTATATTAAGAATGTTTTTATGAGTATGCAATCTTGACATTTTCTCAAAAAGGCTACAGGTTTCATTTTCATCACAAAGTCGGACAAAATGACAAAGAAGAACAATAAGCCTCTATACAAAGGACACATTACTCCTACCCTCCAGGAACCATGGACATGCTTCAAAAGTGATCAAAATCATACATTTGACAAACGGACTTCTTACAACAGAAGGAAGGCAGTAAGGTAGTTGTAGGAAGCAGATATATAGTAGCAGAATATTATCTTCTTATTCACTAAACTAGAGAAGTCCTTGTAAGGAGGGAACCCTTTTGAGGTCTTATATAAAAACTGTTGGCTTGGATGTGCTTCTATGAATGTGCATCTCTGTTAGCACCACTTCAAGTTTTGCAATATTTTAAAAAATAAATATAAATATTATTTATCTATGAAATAAAATAGAAACATAATTATAAATATTATGGGACTTTTATATATTTGCCCCCTATAAACGTTAAGGTAACCGCTACTACTCGTGCCACTTTGTCAGAATAGATATATCTGCATCTGAATTCAGGAAATAATTTAATATTCCAACATTGCCTAGACCAGTTGTAGAATAGGACTCAAAATATCAGATAAGGCAACGATAAAGTGTCAGAAAACATAGAGTAATAGTAATAAAAAGTAAATTATGCATCTTTAACCACCTTGCTAAGATATTAATGTGAAAGACTAGGAGCTTACTTGTATAAGTAGCTCGCAATGCCCAGAATAACACACAACAGAATGATGTCAATACAGAAGTTCCGGCTAGACCTCAACTGAAAGAAGATTAGATATAAACAATGGCTAAGTAGCATATAAGGAACCGTATAAAATGAAGATAAATATTGGGAAGATATAACAAGGATAACTCCAACCAAATGAAAATAGGAAAAATGAATACAAGAAGTAGTGAGTTCTCAATCAAATTATGTATAATATCTGAATGAATTTACCTGATTAAGATTTTCCTTAAGCCTGACATTAGTATTCTTGAGGTTAGCTGTCGCCTTATCCACCTGTAAAGGATCCACAGTTTCAACATGGTGATAATTCATAACACGCTTTTTAGATCAGATAGAACTGGGGGCAAGGTGAGGAAGTTTGAACCTTTGTATCAATTTCGTCGATTAAAGGAACTTGCTTATCCAGTTCCTGATCAAAATGCAAAAGTATTTCAGTTTATATTTTCTTTAACAGAATTACATAAAGCAGCACATAATGGACAAGACCAACCTCATTCATATCATGAGCCAAATCTTTCAGTGTTTCCAAACCCTCAGATATGATGTCCAAACCTTGATCCTGCGCATATTAAGAAAAAAATGTTGAGAATGTGAAATAGTGAATGATAAATTTGTACACAGCTGTTCTACCAGGGCCACAAATAAAAAATATACACAGAGCTCATATATCATATTAAATTAGGAGAGTAACTTTCCTGTTTAATTTTCCTCATCTCATATTCATTTCTAAATTGACTTGATTCTTCAGATTGTTGGAAAAATCCATCACCAAAGTTTCCATCTGTGATAAATAAATAATAAATAAAAACATGCTGATAACAATCAACGAGAAGGCTCTCATTCAATTATTACAGGACGAACAAAGACCATTAGCAACAATAAGCACCTGAGTCAAACTTTATATTGTTGTGACCAGTTGAAGCACCCCAGCCTCCACTTTGGTTTGCTGCAGAGGTAGTCCCATCAGGTATTGCTTGAATCCTTTCTGGCAGTGCAAGAACCAGCTCACCACGGATGTCTAGTTCTTCTTTTGAGAGCCCTTTGACCTGTTGGTTATATACTTATTCATTATACATATCCACAAACTTCACCTGGTTATGCTAACATCAGATGAACATAGATTTTCTATTATTAAAGCAGAATAGCGCTAATCAAGTCACATGTCATTTTTCCTTTTCGATCTGATAGTCCAAAAAGTTTCTTTTTAACTACTAATATGGGAATGTCAATTAGCTTTCTTGTTCTTTCCTTATTTGTTTCCTTCTTTTACTTCATTTCATTATCTATATTTATAACCTTTGCTGCATTGAAAAACAAAAAATAAAATAAAAACCCACCTAGTGCTTGCTCATAGAAAAGCTAAAGAATTTATCCAACTAATTTAAACTACGTTCCAACAAACCAACTATAGTTTCCCTCATTCAATCGAAGGTACTAAAATACGAAAAAGTTCAAATAAAATCCTTTCAGCACAGAAGAGGCTAAATTGAATGGCATTATATTAACACGTGTCCATGTACCTATATTATCACAATTTTGTAGAGAGATTACAATGGTCACGAATATGTTGCAAAACCTCCTTTTTTAAATGTGTAGTAGTGATGGTAAAAACGAATTATGACAAAACTATAAATTAAAGGCACCCAATTTCACAACGAAATGATAAGCACACATGATAAACAATAACAATACAGACCTGAAAGAACTACCAACAATCATAATTGAACAAAAATTACTAATATAATTTTTAAAAAGAAATTTAAACTAAAAAAAATTTAAAAACAATGAACCTTCTTTTGAGCCAACTTCTGCAATTTAGGAACTTCATCCATCAAACGTGCCTTCATTCGACGAATCTCAGCATTCATTGCTACAGCAGTAGCCCTATTTGCCTGCATTTCCACCATCTCTGATTTCTGAAAATTCACATCAATTAACAGTTTAACACAACATCATACACTCATATTTCTAAAACCATATTCCCTCCCTCCCACAAAAAAGTCCCACATTTATGACATCAATTTGCGAAACAAATTCATTTGATTTTTATTAATACAATTGTAATTATAAAGTGGCCTAACAAATTTAAAAATTGTTAGTCTCAATCAATTCTAGAGTTTATGAGAGATATTGGTGAGGTGAATTATGGAACCTGGAAAGTGGATTCAATTTGAGATTCGAAGGAGGCGTAGAGGCGAGCGAAGGCATCGTCGCCCTGGGCGTTGAGTTCTCGTTGTTTGTCGATGTCATACTTCTCGTATTTCTTGCATATGGCATCGACACGGAAGAGAATGTCGATCACGCTCATGTTTCTTCAAGTTTCTCAACTCCGGCTGCCGGAAAATTTGGAGAGAGAGGAACTTTGTTTCTTCTCTCTCCTCCTCGCATTGTTTCGGTTTCTGAACAAAAACGAAGCGCCAACCGTACATATCGGGGAGAGAGTGGCGGGAGCTATTCTAGTAGTAGAAACTAGAAGGAGACGGGAGAGGAGAGAGAAGCTCCTGCTTCTATTCGAAATTACGTTATTTTAGGAAATTATTTTTTTGATATTATTTTTTAATACTTTCACCCCTATATTAGCTGATCGAATTTTTATCGACTAATATATGAATTATATTTGTAAAAATATAAAAAAATGATATAAAAATATTATTTTCTTATTTTTAACATTGTTTGGCACGAGAGAAAAAAAAATTAGATATATAACATAAAGAAATTGATATTTTAAAAGCTGATACTGATACTGACTCTTGTGTTTATTACTAACTTCTTTTTTTACAAATATTAAAAGTTGTACGTATTACAGTATTACACTCATTTGGATATAAATTTTATAAATATTCTTTTTATAGAAAAACACATTATTAAAACATCTTAAAAAACCAGTATGTCTATATATGTTTTTTTTAAAATTGTCTGACCTTTATGTCTCTGATTCGATTAATCGGTTCTTGATATTGTAATAATGAATGTTGTACGAGTCCGTTCTATAAATTCTTTTAAATTTTATAACGATAAATGTTATAAACGATTTAAAAAGTGAAGTATTACCCATTAGGATCTTTATTGTTTCATAATTTTTAAATTTGAAAATGTTTTTAAATGTTACGAATGATCTTATTTTACTTTCATTTTTTTTTAACTTCTGTGATACTCTACTCCCCAACCAAAATGTGATACGGTCCCGGTTGCCTACATATTTCATCTATCCACTTTGTAATGTCTAAAATCTTCCAATTAATGTCAAACCTTTGTAAAATACTACAATATTCTATTAACACCAGCACAAGTGAGAAAGGAAAATTATAATTTAATATTCATAGTATTCACATAAATGAGAAAGAAAGTTTCAAACTTGAAAATAATAAGATTTCATTTGGCAACTATACAGCAGAAATATTGACAAATTCAATTGTATACAGGAATGACTTGCTTATGATAAAAGAAAATGAATATAGATTTACTGAACAAAGTTCTGACAGTCGAACTGAGATACACCCAGACCTCCACTCTTTTTTTCCTATATTTTTTTCACGAGAAGCGTGCCTAGAAGCTTTTGCGACAAGGTTTCGCGGATTAGCTCTCCAATATTTCTCCAGCCATGTAATGTTTGCGTACCATTCTTCTGTAATCTGCATAAAAAAAGTTTCACAATGTTTCTTGTAGTTTATATATATATATGACATATGACATCAGAAACTTGCAACAATAACAATCCTGAATTCAGAATTTCAGAGAGATAATCTGATAATATGTAGCAGACAATGTAGCCGCTCATCACTACCAGGGTTCGTGAGGCTGTTAGAAATCTCTAAAGGATCAGCAGACATATGAATGCTTGATGGGGAGGAAGAATTTATTGTACTCCCTCTGTTGCAAATTACAAGGTCATTATTGACTCAATTTGAAACAAATAATTTAAACAAGAGAAAAAAAGAAATGAAGGAAAAAGACGGCTTGGCGTAGTGTTAATATATTTGGCGCACCTTCCTGGTTGTTCCAGAGTGCAGCAGCAGAGCTGTTGAGAGGACTATCAATGTTGGGTTCTGCATGTGAGAATTAAAAAATTAGACTAATTAGTCAAAAGAGAACAAACATACAAAATCTGAAAGTTCTTGCATTGAATATCTCACAAACCTCCTAATAGACTTTGGATGGACAAAAGAATGGTTCTACAGTCATAAGCTGACGACCACTTGTCCTGCAAACAATTATAACATTACTTCACTAGCATCTTCTTTAAGGAAAAGTGTGTTCCTAAGCTTTATGTTTGATCATGGTTCTTAAGCATTGTTTGTGTTCACAAACAGTCCAGTAGTTGCTTGGTCCCAGTGCCATCTCAGTTTAGCTGAAGTGAAATAATACTGTGGTCAAAATCATGGTATGATTTTTTTATGTTGGCTATACGGACTGCTTCTCAGATGCAAATTGATTGAAGTACTTAAAGAGGTCCTGACATTATAATCAATTATTCCATAATCCATGGACAAGAAATGAAAAGAAAGGAATTCAAGCAGAAAGCTAATACGACTCCATAATCTTCGTCAGCCGTAGAGTGCACAACTGAGCGAGCTCATTCCTTCAAACTGATATTATGAGAAAACTGGATATGATGTGTGAAAACCACCAAACGTGTCTCTCGTGCCCTAATAGTGGAACTTATTTGGCTGGAGGAAATCAAGATGATCAATACCTGAAGGATGTCTAAGCAAATGTTCCCATACTGGTCAACGTTTGGATGGAAGCACATTGTCTCGAACTTCACTTGGGGGGGCTTGAAAGGATAGTCAAGGGGAAAGCGTAAAGAAAGTTTGAAAGATAAACCCTCATACATAGTTCCTGTACCACCCTCTATAGTACCAATCCATGTGAAGATGCTCTCCCCTTCAGGGAAGGCAGAAACTCCAAGATCTCCTCCGCTCATCTGTAAATACGAACAACGCATATATTAACTTGCAATATGTCAATTATTGCAAAACAAATATAATAGCAATGAAGAAAGGAAATATATCAAGGGATAACCTATGCTGTTTGGAGAGTAAATCAGCAAAATTAATAATGCAATTAAGGTACATCCCCTATAGATACATCGTAAAGAATAACAATGTTCTTGATTATGATATTGTTCCCTTGAAGTTATCGTTTGCAGTTCTTCATTTATTAGTAAGTATGTCTACGTATAACACTACTTATAATTATAGCTTGTATCAGTACACAAAGCAACTACAACATTAAAAAAAATAACTGCCATGTTTATCAAAGTAAGTTTCACTACATGTCCTTAAAGAAGCAATACTTTCTCTGTAACTGATAAATTATAAAAGGAGCAATAGATCTGTTGAGGACAATCAGAACCTAAATGCCTTGAGCTCTGTGTACTAAGCAGACCTCATTCTGACTTTAAGTGGATCAACTGACTGGCTCTTTCAAAAAATATTTTTACAAGAAATAAGAGGTAAAAATATGTACCATAAGAAAGAAAGTTTCTCTAGTATATTAAGACATCTTCAAGGAGACAAGTGAATTTTCCTGATACACTTTATTTCAAATAAAAACATCAAGAGACCACTTTTTTGGGACCAGTAAACCTTCTTAACATCTCATACATTACCAAAGGAAGCAATCACTACTAAAAGGTGAAGAGCATGAAAGCATGAAGAAGCATATATATATATATATATATATATATATATATATATATATATATATATATATATATGGGTAATGATCCATAGCATCTATTTGCTATGGATTAATAATGGGCAAATATCATCTCTACATTCCATTACAACTATGAATGGTCTGGATTTAAAATTACATCTCGCCATCCGCTAGAATAACTAGCGGATGGGATTAAAATAATCTAGATCCGATTATGCCCCCTGATCGATCCTTCCTACTTGCTGTAAAAAGAGGCTCCTCAAATGCAGCAGTTCTGAGTTCTTCAATGGATGTGATGCTTGGTAAATTCAAAAGCAGGAGTTAAAGGGCTTGTTGATTCTGGCATTAAAAAGATACCCAGATTTTTCATCCATCCGCCGGAGAAATTTCCAAAGGCTAAGGCCGATAATGTTCACCTAGAGTTACCTGTTATCAATCTTGAAGGATATGATAATAGACGACGAACATAAATTATGAGTGGAATTTTTGATGCATCAGAATCTTGGGGATTTTTTCGGATAATTAATCATCTAATCCCGATTGGTGTAATGGATGAGTAGTTAGAAGGGGTGAGGCGATTTCAATCTTGAAGGATATGATAATAGACGACGAGCAGAAATTCTGCGTGGAATTTTTGATGCATCAGAATCTTGGGATTTTTTCGGATAATTAATCATGAAATTCCAATTGGTGTAATGGATGAGTTGTTAGAAGGGGTGAGGCGATTTCATGAGCAACCAAAGGAGAAGAAGATGGAGTTTTATACGCTATAATATATTTTTAGAATTACTTGGCCTAATAGTCAGGGGGCATAATCGGATCTAAATTCTTTTAATCCCATCCGCTAGTAATTCTAGCGGATGACCAGATGTAATTTTAAATCCAGGCCATTCATAGTTGTAATAGAAGGTAGAGATGATATTTGTCCATTATTAATCCATAGCAAATAGATGCCATGGATCATTACCCTATATATATATATATATATATATATATATATATATATATATATATATATATATATATATACGCGCGCGCGCACACCCACACACACACACACACACACACATACATATTAATCATTATTCGGGATGAATTAAAATGAAATAATTTTCTGTTCATACTATATATGGGTTAACCAAAAATACATCTGAATTACTTGTTAAATTGCAGCACAAGAAAATGAGTCTCTGCAGATAAACATTATACTTTAATGAAAATTAACTCATGCAACTATATTTATTTTGTTTTATTTTCCTTCAGTTTATACATCTTTTTCTTCTTCTTTGCTTTATTTTCCTTTTTTCGGATGAGCAAATGCAGGCAATAATATTATGATTCAAGAAAAAAGATTATATTGTATTTATATTTTTCTTAAAAGAACCCTGTGCCCACTGGCTTATCAGAGCCAAGCTTTGGGATGTTAAGCTCCTCTGCTATATAACTCAGTTCAAGATTTGAGTTTAAGCTAGAGTCCTTCATTGCACAAACCCTGAATTTGAGTTCTGCTCGACTCAGTTCACACAACAAACAAGTTGAAAGTCCGGTCCTTTTAGTGTTTTTATCAATTTTCATTATGTAAGAAACAATGGATTTCATCAAAATCCCTAAATTATTAACAAAGGTTTTCAATCAATTCCTTTCTTGAGCAATCTACACTCAGTTCTGGGCAACATAGTCAAGAATTGTAAAGTAAAACGAGAATAGCCCCCCAAAATCATGTAAAAAGAGCTGCATCTAACTATGAGCATTACTATATATAAAATATTCGTTTCAAAACACAGACCTTCAATAAAAACGAAAAAAAAAATTCCTCCTACACCTAATTATACACATATCAGGAAAAAAATTCAACACACAGCCAAATCAATCTACAGTATAAATATGTGTATATCCAATACGTATATGACTATATGTACATACCATTAGAGACATAAGCTCCTTCTGCAACCTACACAACAAGAATCGGAAGAAAACAACTCCTGATTAATCAATTGAAATGAGAAAAACAATTAAGGAAACTAAAATTAGGATAAATAGATCGAGAAACTGACCTCTGAGTAACGGAATTGGTATCCACGGCATTCGGAGATGCCTTGCCCTGCTTCGAAGGAGTTGGAGTTGGCGATGGTTGCTGGTGCTGCTGATGACGGTGCTGATCATCTCCGTCGTTCCGAACCTCCATCAATCTTTTCTCTCTGCAAATTTTGAAGATTTCGGTGTCTTCAGATGTTGGATCGGAAAATGATTACATCACTGTTGACTCTCTCTCTCCTCTCTTTTATCAGTTTCTTGTACTTCCTGAAACCTGACACAGACTATATACAGCAGGAGTAATGCTGCGCGGACAGGAAAGTTGGACCGGAAAATTGGACCGGTCCAATTTTTATTTTATTTTATTTTTTTTGTTAATGACCCTTAAAAAATATATAATATTTATTTCGATAAGAATTTCTACAAAATACAGTGTAGGGTAAACTTCATGTCTGCCCAGACTTATTCATACAGTAGAGGATAGAGAATATTGTAGGGTAAACTTCATATAACTGCATGAGATTTCACCAATTTTCCACATGACCACCTATAGTCTAAAAACTACATTTAAACACCTGAAATTTTGTGATAAAGTAAAAAAATTATATTTTTCTTCCAAACTAACTATAATATAGTTGGTATTATTGATAATATCAAATGAACAATATCAATTTACTCATTAAAATACATCTATTGCCAACAATACCAACTATACCACAGTTAATTTGAAATAAAGATATAATTTTTTCATTCTATTTCAAAACTTTAAATATTTAAATATAATTTTTTAAACTATATGTGATCATATGAAAAATTAATGAAACTTCATATAGTCATGTGAACTTTACCCAATATTAAATTATGTATTGTATCGGGAGTGATTTGGGACTCTCCTTATCTAGGGTCTACGTCAAATTGTCACTCTCTAGTCTCTTCATTTATTAAAGCATTGAGAATAGTTTTTTTTTAATAAATTCTTCATCCCAAACTTTAAAAAATATAGCAATAAATTATTATTTAATAATTTTCTTATCATTATTTAACTCCTTAAATTAATCTATAAATATAATTTTAGTATCCAGAGTGAGAAAATCAAAAGACAGTTCTCTATATATATAAAATAATATTTCACACTCCTATTTAAATAGACAACTCATCAATTATACACATCTTGACATTATTGTCACATTACTTTTTACTACTTCAATTTTAAATTATAAAATTAATTTTGACTTATTTTTTAAAAATTAATCTCAAACGTATTCAAATTTAAAATTGATATAAATTTATTTAATTTATGTCCATATAATTATAAATATTATAAAAGTATTATTAATTATAAAATTTATTATTTTTAAAATTAAAATTAAATGAATCATATTAATTTTAAATTTAAAAATATCACAATTTAACTTTTTAAAAGTTAATATTAATCTTATGTACATTTGCAACTACAATACATTCAATACTCACTCCATAAATTATTTAAAATTTAAAATAAAATAAAAGTTATTTTACAATGGAATACAATTGATAAATTATACTCTCTTTTATAATTATAAGACTATTATTAAATTTTATAAGTCAACTTGATACATTCTCAAACTTAATAATTTCGCTAAGAATTGAAAAAATAATAAATTTTGTGACAACCCCAAAATAGGTCCATTCCATCCAACCTATTCTGAGTCGACAAATACATGGTACAGAAAACAACTACAACTTTATTACAACAATTATCGTACAAAATACAACAACACATATCCTGTGAGTTTGGATACAAATATATACCAAATGTGACTCATGTTCCAACCGTGGACATCACCTCACAATGACACCTTACATAAAGGTATAGTCAAAAACTGTTTTAGAAATTAGAATCTTTGGGAAGTGCTCAAGAAAACCTTCGTACATGGGAGGCCATGCGTCTAGGTTATGATAGATATCATATGGCCACAGAATTATCCTTGGTTGACCCAATAGACCCCAAAGAAAAACGAGAAGATTATTATCATATTCTTCCCAATGGTGAGTCTTCTCTTGACATATCATTATCTCTACTATCTCTAATTGAGAATTATACTTCAAACAAACACCAAGATTATATAGGTAGTGCTCGTATATATACTCAGCAAGTGGATGAGCACATCCCTGTCTTATGATGACACGAGGTTGTATGTCGTTAGACATCTTGTATGATAGTGGCAAACCACCCTTCTAACGTTGGGTACACCTTACCCTATTGGATTCACCAAATAAAACTACTAAATGAACTTTTCTATGCTGCTTTGGGAGAACATCCACAGCTAGAGACCACCGTTCTATTTCTCCGTTACCCTCGCTCGACCCAGCTACACTCTTATTACCTGAAAGGAATTGTGAAGCAAAATGATGAGCACAACTAGCTCAGTAAAGAATATCATGACTAAAGATAATTAAATTATCAATAGCCTTCATCAATAATAAATCAGAGATTTAGAACATATGGTAAATGATAAAAATTTCAACCATAGTTGCAGCGGAACGAGCAATCCATTAGAAGAGTCAAATAGACTATAAAGTCTATTATCTTCTCCATGTTAAAAATTCACCAACAATGTTTTATTCCTGTAACATCAATCAATAATTCGGGTCCACAATCATATGAATAACTCATAATCATAACTGTAGTTCTAAATTTCTCTTCTCATCCAGGACGAAGATAATTTTTATCACCTATCTTTACTTGAAACATCAAAGATCATGGTTACACCAAATCACATTTCCTGTTCATAATCATACTAATAACTTCATCTTTGCACTACGGCCAAAGATATTCATTTGTATCACCAGTTGGTCATGTTTATCTCAACATCTGTTCATCTTTGCACTACTGGCCAAAGATATTCAACAACATGTCATCTTTGCACTACGGGCAAAAGATATTCATCAACAATTCATCTTTGCACTACAGACTAAAGATATTCATCAATATTTCATCTTTGCACTACAGGCCAAAGATATTCCTCAACAGTTCATATTTGCACTACGGCCAAATATATTCATCAACAGTTCATATTTGCACTACAGGCCAAATATATTAATATATCAAAGAAATATATAATCATTTCAGAATTTATATAAACAATGATTATAACCATGTTGATCAATTCACTTTTGCACTTATGCTAAAGATATTCACTTATAAATTCAATGGCCATGATCATACCAATCAACAATTCAACTTTGCACTACTGGCCAAATAGAACCCATATTCATGATCATACCAAAAATTTACCCATCTTTACACTCAAGTCAAAGAGAAATATCATCATTAGGATTATAAAAATGCTATATATAATAATAAAAATAATTTGATCAACATCTAGTTTTAATCTCAAGAGTAATATTCGTAAATCAACTATAATTTGGTTAAAAAAAGAAACCAATTTTTTTGTGAATAGTAACTCGTGAATAGTAACTCGACACAAAAAGGTAGAAATTTCACAATAAAATACATACCAATATTTCGGTATAATGATATTGAAAGAATAATATTTCTTAAGCTTATAAATAATTTATTTTAATTGTTTACACTTTCCTAAATAATGCATTTAATCATCCTAAAATGTTAAACTCATAAGATTTCATCACCAATAACCAAAAACCCTCATAAAAAATCTGCATATGCCTCATATAGGATTCTCAAGCCATAAAATCCTATTTTCTAATTTTCTTTCTTCACAAAACATATTTAATTCATTTGCTCATAACTAGACCATTTTTATGAAAAATACCAAATCAGTTCTAAAATTTTTTTTTCCTGGGATTTAGCATGATATAGTCTCATAGTAAACATATATTTTTCTAAGAATTTTTAAAAGTCATTTACTATTTCTCATATGGCAAAAACAGCCGAATATTTAGACATTTATCAAAAATTGTACTTTTATCTAAAAATTCTGAAATTCACAGAGTATACTCCTATCATATACATGTACTCTCAATAAAAATTTTATCAATTTTGGAGTTAACCACAAGGAGTTATAAGCGATTACTTTTAAAATAGTCTTTTCTCATAAAATTCATAACTCTTAATCTATACATCCAAAAATCACCATTTTTGGACACAATCAAGAAAACTCATCAAAATATCATTTCAAATTTTTCCAAAATTTTTGAAGGTCAGAAAAATTACGAAACTGAAAAACATAACAACCCTTAAAATCCCTTACCTCAAAAGAGCAGTACTTCTGATCGGTATAAGACTGAAGGAAACTTGCACTGATGAACAGAAACTCACAGAGTATCTAAATACTCACAAAATATACTCAATAATCTAGAGAGAGAAAGAGAAAAAACTTATGAATTCTGGTGTGTTTTTCAATTCTAACTTAGCTCTCTATTTATAGGAAAATGTTAGCACGCCGAATCAGACTTAACCTGTAACCTGATGGCTTTACCTGCTACTATTCCCACCCACCACATTTGAATAAAAATCTCAACACATTTCTTCACAAACTAAGAGTGGGGCCCATAAATTCTAGAATTTTTAACCAAAATGATTAACTCCGAAAATTCAACAATTTCTGAACCAGTCATCTCGTAAAATTCATAACAAATCATACATTCATTTTTAACGGTTCAAAATTTGTGGACATATACTCAACTTATATATGTATAACATATCCAAATATTACCACGATCCAACGGTCGGATTAAAAATTATAACCCTCGCAAAATATCTTAAAAATCCTAATTTGATTTTCAATACCTCCATTCCGACAAAAATACAGATAAAACACCTCAACATTAACTCCTTCATTTTTAACCACAAAAATATACCCCTCATTTATATCCACATAAAATAAATATTTCCTTATCATATGAATCAATAATTAATTATTCACAAATAATATTACAAAATCACATTTATGACAACCAGACCGTTCACAGGAAAGAGAGGGCTTTCCAATAAGAATTTCTCCTTACTGACGCGCAATTAGGTGACCAAACCTCTCCTTAGACAGAACTTTCTAGATATTGCCAATAATGTTGTCTAATAATATTATTCAAATAATATGAATTATTGATCTGATAATGGGAAATACTGTGAAGTGATAATTATTGAATAATAATAATATAAAATTTCAACGTAGCAATTATTGAATCAATAAAATAAAATATTAAACAGTAATTACTGTAACAATTATTGAGTAGTGCCTTCTTACGTAAGAATCAATAATTTCAAAAATACTATGCAATACCGTGTGCTACTATGCAATAACGTGTATTACTGTATTTTAACCACCGGGTATTCCAACAGTGTTAACGGTAACAACTACGCCGTTATTTGTAAAAACTCAAATTTGTCGTTTTCTTCACCCGACAGTTATTCTATTATGGGGCCCACAAATGGCTGCGCCGTCGTACGAATATTTCCCGACAGAAAGAATATTCCACGACCAAACGAATATTTTCCGACAACAATGAATATTTTATAACCACTTGTGTATTTTGAAAAAAATTCATATATCACCCTTAACTTTAACATTTATCAATTTAACCATTTACTGAATAGTAATTATAAGAAAAATTGAATACTTTTATTTCATAAAATTCGGGGTCTTACAAATTTTATAAGTAATAGTATATTTTTTTCTAAATAAGTTACAATATGTATTGATTAAATTTATATTAATTTTAAATTAAAAAATATCACATGCTTAATTCAAAAAAGATTAATAAATTAATAGCGAATTTATAATTAAAAATAAGATGTTGTAGTATATTACATCTATCATAAGCTTTAACGCATAAAACTAATACAAATGTCAACTAGTTACAAAGGTCAAAACATGCTTTGAATGTTGGAACTTTAAAATTTTAATTTTTAAATTTTAAATTTCAATATTTAAGGAATCAATATAAGGAATATGTTGAGTACATAGTGAAAAATTGAATCTTTATCATGCATAATGACCCAATAACACTACAAAATAGGGATAGAAATAAGAAAATTATTGTGAATACTCTTAATGTTATCATTCCTCATTTTTCAATTTTCAATTTTCACTATCCTCACATCCGATTTTACATCCGATGTTAATATTTATGCATCTTCTCCTTTCACAAAAAATTAATATTTATTTTATTTTTTATAAAAGAAAATAATATCAAAATATAAAAAATGCACATAAAAATATTATTTTGTCTTTCTATTTTGGTTTATCACCTTTGAATCTATTAACTCCTCCACTCCAACACACAAAACATATCATTTTATTAGATTTTAGTTAATATAACTATTAATATTACAATTTAAATTTAATTTTTTTTGCTAAATTATTGTGAATAAAATAAATTTTATATATATATACTTTAAATATCCAGAATATTAACAAGCATAATTATCTCATGGACAAATCTAGGACACCATATTAGAAAGCTTACAAACAATTTTAGGAAATGCCAACTATTGAAGCTGAATGACCGTCTTATGGGCTTTCAATAAACAATGTCAAATTTTAATTATATATCAACTAGTTTTAATTATATCGTTTTAAAAAATTATTAGTGTACCATGCATTTTTCGTTCCATGTGTCGTATATATGTATATGTTTGTGTTTTTTTCATTTTGGAATCTTTGGCTCTTTACAATTAATTCTGATTCATATTCGAATTTTGAGTGAAACAACTGGAGTTAAATTCCGAATTACAATAGGCTCGTATAAAAGGTGATGACCGAAGGTGTTATTGACTACATACAAAATTTTTCTATATCTTTCGATGTGGACTGGGTGTTACAATTTACAAACTCCCCAGCTTAAAGTTATGACGTCTCCGTCAAAACCGATCACACGGTCCACAAATATTTGTCTCTCTAACCATTGTAAGATAATACCGGCTGGCTTCATGTCCTCACCTTCGGACCTCCATCTCTCCATTGTGGGATATTACCGCTACCCTTCGTGTCCCCACTTTCGACAACGTGATCGGATGTCCCAATTCAAACTTTCGAGAGTTAGCTCTGATACCATATAAAACAACCCGGATCAAATTATAAGTCCGAATCGAATCGAATCGAATCAAATCCATCCAAATAAAGTCTTAAACTACTTGTTCAATAGTATCTTATTGAGTCATCTTAGCCCACCACAAACTCATTTTCAGTCATGACCTTTTGAGTGAGTCTGTAGTGGACTAAGATGACCCAAAAAGTCTATTAAACCAGTGATTTTAGGCCTTATTTGGATGAATTTGATTCGATTCAAACTTTGAATTCGACCCGAGATTTATTTCTGACTCGAGATTTGACCATAATTATTTGATTGAGGGTTTAAAAGTTTAGTTTGAGATTATGCAATGATATACAAAAACGCTACTCATTGTTAACTTTTCCCTATTTTTATAAGAATTACGTTATTATGACTATTATAAACAAATCATGATCATTTATTAATTTTCAGAGTTTTTGGTAGATTTATTTTACAAATGGTTGTTCTGCTTTGCTTTATGTTCTATCAAGGAAATCAGATCCTATAAAACCAGCACAATATGATTTTCTGATTTGCTTTATCCTACTTTTACTAACAATAAGACCCAAAAAAACACTCCAATAAACCTTTATGTTACAGGGATCATGTAAAAATATTAATTTTTTATATAAAAATATTAATTCCTTAAATTAGAGTACAACATTTGATTAGCATTACCCATTATTGTTATTTATTGCAAGTTGTGAGAGCAATATCCTTAACTGTGTACAAAATTATTTTTTGACCATAAGTAAGTCGACTATCAGGATCAAATTTAATTTTCATATACGAATAATTAGTACCCTTATTTTGAAAGTGGACTATTAAGAAAAGTTGGGCACTACAAATAGGACTGAAAAAGAATTATATTTCAAATTAACCTTTTCAATCTTAAGTTTATAGCAGCAACAGCCAAACTCAATTCTTACATTTTAGTGCCAAAATATCACTAGTAGTAAAACATTAGCTGCTTGAGAAATTACAGTAATTTTTACCTTCACAATCATGTCCGAATTTAGTTTCTAACTGAATTGCTAAAAGCCCACAAGGATTATGTGTGCAGATAATTGAACCAGTTCATTCAACTCTTGAAGCAGGGCCTAACCCGGCTGAGGGGCTATCAGCAAAATACTCCTGATGTTTGACATTCACGCCATACTCTTGCAGCGCTTTGGAAAGGTCCTCCATTGCCAAGGTTAGGCGCTTATCCTTTTGCAGCTTGTCTCTTTTGTCCTTGACTACTGCCGATTGTCTTGCCTTGCAGTGCTGAAGAGCATCAGTTGCAACCTCCGCGATAAACTTCTGCGTAGCAACTGCTACCAGCCTAACTAGGCGTACATCTGGACACTGAAACCCGCTCTTGGCCAAGTAATGCTCCACCAATTCGTCAGGAATAGTGGGGGTGTAGTCCATCAAAGACGCCAAAAAATTGGAGAGCGCAGCATCATCCTCGTGTCTTGTTTCTTCAAATTGTTGCCTCTGGTTCATCTTCTGTCTGAATTGAACAAAATGTAAATCTTTGCAAAATCTTTCCTTTTCCAAGACAACGGGTTGCTCGATTCCCCCAAGCTTACAGAGAGGTGAATGACAAGGTGAATGACAAGCGGAAGATCATTAGATAGTATTCTAGCTGAAGATAAGCAAGGAAGTGTGAATAAAAAATATAACTCATTTGGTAATTGTTTCTGTTTTCATATTTGTTTTTGTTTTTCTAAAAATTGGATCAGAAAACATTGTTGACAACCGGTTCTCCTCCTGAGAAACTGGAACCAGAAGCCCTTTTGCAGTAAAATGCTTGAAAGAAAAAAATCAAGGTGCTTCTTCAAAACTGACAACATTTTCCCACTATAAACAGATAATACCTTCCTTTTGACTAAACCAAACAAAACCCTCGCCTCAAATTCTCTCTAAAATTATAATTCTTCTCTCTTTGCGCACATGGTTATCAAACAATGGTTATCAAACAATGTTTTTGAGTTTTAGGAAGCCGAAAAAAGGAAATCAGAAATATAAAAGCAAAAGCAGTTACCAACTCGACCTTAAACTTCTGTAAATGGAAAAAACAACAGGCCACACAATAAAAAATCTACTCCAATACAGTATGCTACTCAACAACATATTAAGCAAAGGAAAAATCACTAATCATTGCTAAGACTAGAGCAAAGTAGCTAAACTTTCTGCAAAGCTAGTGTTATAAAATATTCAAAGTACATGATAAGAAACTGAAACATTAACACAACCCCTTTCTTGTGGGTATATATCAAATATTATGATGCATAATACTAATTTCAAAGGGGCTGATTGACATTTAATTGATAATTTCTTGGGTAACGGTAATCCTGAGTTATACTATATACAATAGACTTCAGAGTTCAAATAGATTACAATTGTAAACTCGGAATTGCTCGATTTTGCTTTAAAATTCTGAAAGAACATTAAAGTAAAATCTTGATAACTATAAATCTTTACACTTTAGTATGAAGATTTGCAAATACGAAATCCCTAGACTTTCAAGATTTTTATAACCCTAAGATATGATCCTTAAATTTCAAAAATACAAAATCAATATCATATCAATCTGGATGAGAGAAATGTATACATTATCATATGAATATCTAAAACAAGAAACCTTCTTCACTTCAATCATCCACCCAAAAGTTGTTCATCAAATCTGAACACTCGTATCAACAAAATAATACACCACATGAGAATGGGAAGGGATCCAGACTGGATAGTGATACTCGTCAAGGCAAGCAAAGGAAAAGTACAAGAGTCGCTAGAGAACCAGGTTGGTTAAGGGCTAGTTAAGATGAGTTGGCAATTAGTGTGTGGGGACAGATCACAGTGCTTCAAAGTGTGAGCTGGACTCAATTGTAGAAACCATATATAAGTTGTAAGAGAGAGATAGTAGAGGCTATGAAAATTCATGCAGTTGTTTTACTTTCTTTCAATTTGATTGTTTTCTGTTCTTAATTTACTTTGGAGATTTCCCTGGTCTCGAATATAGGTAACACAATACTTGTAAAATTCATAAAGTAGACAATCTAAAAATCTTTAACAACAAGAAGCTCGTACCGAGAAAGAATGGAGAAGTAGGCTGCAAAATCTTCAATGTTAGGGATTCTTGCAGCTAAGTTCAACAATTGAGCACCTCTATGGAATTTTTTTCTGGAGAGATGAGGACCTATAGTTGAGGCGGGGTTTAGAATTGGGATTCATATGTATTTAAGGGTATAAAAGTAGGGTTGTACCACGGTAAATTACCTTAGCAAAATCACTCCAAAATGGATACGGTGTCACGGACTGATAAGCCAGTTTTCAGTACCGATTTTTATCAATAATTGTACCAGTTGTTCTTTTAAAGTTATTAAAAAAAACTATAATGATGGCTGTTCAAAATTCAAAGCTCAAAAAACAATCTTCTGGTCCAAAATTAAAGTACACAATATTAATACAGCCATACATATACAACAACATTAAAAATACAGGCTATACATCAATACAGGTTATACTATAAATACTTCCTGCCTAGTGCCTACTGTCTCCACCAAAATTAAAATGGGTAAAACATTAAACTGATATATCACGTTAATCTAAAATGGGTAAAATAAATTGGAAAATCAAAATTAAATTTCCAATTCAGGGAAAAATAATCAAGCAATAAATTAACCCATTTCAATTTTTAAGGAAAAAAAAGTTGTTTCATAAACAACCCTAGAAATCAAAACAAACCCAATTAAAGAAACTTTTATAGAAGTGTCAATGATAGAATCAAGAAGAAAGCTTATTACCTTAGACAGATGTCGATGAGATGGAGCAGAAGGCAGCCGTGGCCCATCAGTAGTAGAAGGCTATAGGTACTGAGGGAGATGGTCGGCTGAGAGATCGGAGAGGCAAAGACCAGATTCGTGAATTAATGACCAAGTGAAAGTATCTAGGTCCCTACTAAATTTTGCCTAGGGCAATATAAAGACTAAAGTGCAAATGGAATCCATATGGAGTCCAAGAGAACTAAAGCAAGACTTGCTGGATGACAACCTAGGCCTGGTTAGGCCAAGGTGATTGACATCCAGTCCTTTTTTCCTGCTTAAAGACATCTTATGCATCGTGGATAAATGTTGGGTTATTCCTTCCTATGTGGGTAGGCCCAATTAGTAACCCATATAACATAGGTTTCTGAAAAACAAAAAAAACGAGTAACAAAACGGAAGAGAGAAAAATGAAAAACTGATTCCCACAGAAAATAGTGCATTATTTTTCAACTCAGCGATCGGAAGGTCATTCGTGGTCCGATTGGGCTGATTTTTAACTTGTTGGTCTTCAATCTGAACGGTGGGATTGAGCATCGGAGTCTCCTAGCATCAGGTTTTTCTGTACATTGTTGATACCTTTTTTTCCGAGAGTTGGTGGAGTGTTTAAGTTTTCTCTTGTTATTATTCTTGTTTCTTGTTGAAGATGTATGCCAATAATATGTTATTCTTAATGGTTGTTGCTGGTTTATGTTTCTAGTTGTTGCTAGAGAGAACGTTGTATTGCCCGTTATTATTGATAGTGAATATTTGGTGGACTACGGTCCCGTGGTTTTTACTCCTCGATGGGGTTTTCCACATAAAATTTGATTGTGTTCTTGTGTGTGCTTGTACTCAATTATCAACTTTTTAGATTATTTTTCTTATTGGGTTTACACAAGAGGGGAGAATTATATCGTTCCGCTATGTTGTTAGTGTTGTTTGTTTTTCTCCTAACAATAAAAGGGAAGTAGAATAAAAATTGTGAAGTGTAGTCATGGAATACATGCAGTAATATATGCAGAAGTACATGAACTATAACAGAGCTACCATATCGTCAAATGATTTAACTTCAGACTGAATGCAGGCGTGTCAATGGCATCATTGACTGAGCTGTCATTCAACTGGTTGGGCTTCATCAGTGCTATGATTTCCAATATCTCCTTCACTTACAGGAGTATTTATTCAAAGAAAGCCATGATTTATCTTCTAAGTTCCTTATGATTATCTTCTTATCCTTAATATTGGGGCTCTTGCTTTCTTATGACTGCTACTTCTATTGCAGACTGCCATGGATAGTACTAATTTGTACGCGGTACGCCTACATTTCCATCATTGCTCTCTTTGTCTGTATACCACCCGCCATTATTGTAAGCAAACCTCTACTTGTGGTTAATTGTTTTTTCATTTCCTTTTTTCCTAAACCTATATTCCAAAAGACACCTAACATTTAATCTCCACAGGTAACAAGATTTCAACACAAACAGCCATCGGAACAAGCATTACAATTGCTGGAGTGGCAATGTACTCTTTCATCAAGGCCAAGATTGAGGAAGAGAAACGAGAGAGTTCAAAATTGATTCATATGTAATGTGCTAGGGGTTTTGATTTACTTTAAATTCATGGGACAACAAAAAACTTGAGATTGGCCTTTCATATTTTCGTTAATTGTTTAGTTTTTTGCAGTTAGGATTGAGGTTGCAGTTACATATTTAGCACAACTTTTTATTATTGGACATGAGAAAGAAATCTAACATGAAATTGTTCTTTTTTCAATTTTGTTTGTTTTGCAGCAAGCGAAAGCAGCTTGAGAAGTAAAGATTTCAAGGGCATGAAAGGGTTTAAATGTGTTTTCCTTCCAAAGAAAGAGATGTCAAATTGTTGTTGATGTGAATCAAGTTACCTATTTTTTGATCAATATTTCTTTGTTCCAGAATACAAACAATTGCTAATCAGCAATCCATCCCACGGTAACTGGAATCATGTATCATTCTGTCTCTCATAACCAGTTTTTACAGATATTTGAAACTTTATTAATGAGATGAATCTTGAGGTCGCCGAGATGAATCTTTCCATGTTTTAAATAAGTTCCTACTTCCATGTAACATGGCTTGGTAAAACTGTGCCTACTGCCTAGTGTCAAATCTCATGTTATTTTTTGGCAAGTGCCAACAGTAATGTTACATACTTACATTTGGATACACTCATTTGCTTTAGAGTAAACTAAAGAAATTTATTATACTCTGTATTAGTAACTTTAATAATCTTGATAACACCATCTTATATCTTATTGTTGAGAGAGATGAGCAAGTGACTATAGCAGAAAGACAATCATCACACTGTTTCCCACTGAATCTAGTATAAGCAAAATCATATTATTTCACATCACAGAAGCAGGAACATAAGTACCAAATAAGAATATTTTGAATTATTAGTCATACATAACAAATAATTAAAAATCTTATAACTTAAAAAGATAAATACATGTACCAAACCGACTGTTAATAATTTCCTCACCAACAACAGATTTAATGCAAACCTACACCTAAAGCTGAGTGATTTATGCTGTATAATTGAATATAATTAATTTTCATTGTTATGTACTTTCTAGCTATCTTATCTTCCACACTTCTAGCCGAACCATTAAATGAACTAAAGTAAAATAATAAATGAGAGGCATGACAAATATGCAGAAAGAAAAGCAGAAAATCGTAAGAGATTCAACGGCATAAAAATACTACAGGTAAAATGGACAATGTCAGATAAAGAAAAATTATGTAGAGTGCCAACAAAAGTTGCATTTTCATCTGGTCCATTCATATGGTAGCTTCAGTATAGAGAAAAGTTGACTGAATCATGTCTGACCTCAATCTCACCAAGAAAGTTATCATGCCTAGTTTGACGTATAAAAACCCACTCGAGCAATAATTTCTTATCCCCTAGTTGCCAGGTAAAAAAAGAACAAGGCAAACATTTGAACCTCTAAAAGCAAGGTAAGAAACAGGGGCTGATCCATGGTAGGGGCAGGGGGGCCACCTGACCCCACTGAATTTTCAGGGGGTCAGGGGGGTCAAATGAAAAAACAATTATTTGATGAGGCGTTAAATGAAATTTCATGTTTTAAACTTAAAAAACTATTATAATTCCTAAAGGACCAATCCCAAAAGTAGTCCAACACTCGACCTCTTCATCTGTTTAGCAACAAAGCAGCAGAGCAACAAGTACAACGTCTACAACTCCAAATCTTCAAGTCTCCAAATTCAAATTCGCAACAGAGCAAATTCAAGTGGACCAAGTCTCCAAATTCCAGTCACAATCTTGAAGCAATTTCAAAAAGTATAGTTTAATTTTAGTTTTTTAATTAACAAATTTAACAATTGCTTTAGGAATTTTTGTAATTGTTTATGGATTCTTCTTTTTTATACTTTTAAAAAACTAGGGCTCTTTACTTGTCAAAAAAGATAATTCCATCAAATAAAAATTCTTCAAATATGTGTTCTATTCTATTTTTACTTTCTTTAAATTTTGTAATGTTACTTGTTACCAGTGGTTTAATTGAGATTGTTTATTGACTATTGTTGGTGCTAATTAGTAATTACACTTGTTAGTGGTTTAATTGGGATGAATTGTTTATTGACTGTTTAGAAACTTACATTGAGCGTGACAAATAAGGATATCATGCAACAACTTCAACCAGTGAAACCTCTAAAAATGTTATTGCAAACAATATTTGAGGATTATTTAGTTTTGTAATTTATTTTATTAAAATTTTATTCTTAAGGGATTTTTGTTTTCGAATTTAATCCCACTGAACTACTACGAGGCTGGATCTGCCCCTGGTCAAAAACATCATTTTCCTTGCCAGAAATTCACAACCTTCCCTGGTAATAGATCATCACTAGATAAAAGCAAACACGGAAATTTATCTGCTGCATGCCCTACTGTTATTATCAAATGGAACATACACAAATTTAGAGAGCAGGTAAAAATAAACTAGAGATATGCTATATCATATCTCTATACCAAAATTGAAATTAAATTAAATCCTCGCAACATACCCCACAAAGGAGGTGAAAACTTAAAAGGTGAATCTACAAAGTTCATAACCCATTATCAATAACATCATTGTAATATAACTCATGAATTCCAGATTACATTCCCACAAGGGATGCAGGAGACCAAAAATGTCCTAAATCAATTGAGCAAAAATGTACAGCTTAAATACCCAAAGAGGAGAAAACCCACTCGAGCAAGAACCACAAAAACCAGGACATGAAACAATAATCACACAAAACAAACCATAATCAGAGGCTCAGAGCATTAGGGTAACAATACCTTCCCATAATTCTCTTGATTTTTTAAATTAAAATGAAGTATTATATACCAAATTTTAGCATCCATTATATATATACAAACATATATATACACACACCTAATTAAAGGATAATCAAAAACAAAATCAAAATTGGGGTACCTTGGTAGTGGAGTGAGATATGAATTTGGTTGTTGCAGGAAAACCCTAGAAGTGGGGGGAGACAAACTTGGATCGCGTGGGGAGGGAGGCAAAGAGAGAAAGAGAGCGCGCGCGCTTGGGTCTGAATACGAAAATCGGCAAGTGGTATTTTATATGGTGTTTAGTGTGTGTGCCCGACGGTGAATCGATTAAGATCTTTAGCCGAAATTAGTTTTTAAAATCTTAGAATGGGGGGCATGTGTCATGTCCATTGGGTCGTATGCCGGTGGAGTATGGTATTGGGATGTTTGGTATTAAATTCAATACTACTAATTCTGCAGATATTACCCAAACAGTTGAATTGGAATTGCCAATTCCAATTTCAAGTCATCGATTCAATGTTCCCAAACACACCCTTAGGGCCTGATCGGCTGTTATTTACAAGTTGCTCAAACCAATTTTTTTACTGTTTGTGTGTGATTTATATTTTAACTTATAAATTGATTTATAAGTTTTATTTTGAGAAGTAACAATTTTTTAATTCTTAAAAAATGACTTATAAGTTATTTTAAAATAAATATTTTGACAAAATGTAAAGATTATTTTACCTGATCTTTACAATTTATTTTAACTTATAAGTTATTTTAGCCAAATTTGTTTTAAAAATAATAAATTGTTAGTTTAACGGTGTGATAATAAAATAAAAAATGATATATATTACGAATATTTATGTCAACTTTTTGATTATCAATTATGTGAATAACTTTTATTGATAATTTTTTTTAAAGATATGTAATAAGTGAAAATCTCCTATAATTTCTATCAATCATGTGTATTAATAAATTTTGTAATTCGACATAAATATAACAAAACTAATAAAATTGTGGTGGCATATACAAGGATGTGTCGTTTTATATTAGGATAACTAAAAAGTAAACTCCCTTTATGGAACAAATTTTTTTTATAAATAAGACTCATTTTGCAAAATGAAGAAGTATTATTTTTAATATTATGGAAAATAATTTATAAGTTTATTAATTTTATGTCGAATATGGATTGCGACTACCCTATGAGTAATAAAATAAAATAGTAATATGTGAGTCTTTTATTTCCATTCTTCTATTCTATGTATCCATGTGACGCCCCCAAAATTAGGTATACATCACCCATCTTGGGTCGTCAGATACAACGTACAGAATACAAATACAACTTACTAATACAATTGTCGTGTACAATACGACAAAACATAAACTGTGAGTTTAAATACAAATATTATCTTCTAGAGAGTATTCATACTCAAAAGGAGTCCTCATTACATTTATTAACACACTATTACATAGAATAGTGAGGACTACTAACTAATACTATCATTTGAACCATCACTCCGTTCCCCGACTTGCCCCAGATACGTTCTCATTTCCTGAAGAGAACAGTGAAAGAAAGGGTAAGCTCAACTAGCCCAGTAAGAAATATTATGACTAAGATAATGCAGAATAAATTATCATTAGCCTTCAACAATGTTAAACTGATAAAATATAATAGACATCAAGTTTAACTGCAGTGAAACAAGCAATCCATTAAAAGAGTCAAGTAGAAAATAAATTCTACTATCTTTTATGATTTAAAAGGTTTTTCAACACTGTTATCGCTGTGACTCAGCTTAATAAAATAATCCACATCATCGAATCACCCCTGCACTACGGCCAAGGATTTTTGTGTATTCATTAATGGTCATGATCATGCCAACAACTGTCCATCAATGCACTACGGGCCAATGATGACTTTTACCACATCATTTGTAACATTACGGTCATGATTATACCGAATAATCCCTGGTCATAATCATACCAAGTCCATCTATGCACTACATGTCACAGATGACTTTCAACATTTTATAAACATGATGATGATGACAATGATATAAGAATTCAATAAAACAAGTTCAAGAATTAATTTATCCAATAATTAATAACGTCCAAATTGTCAACATGATACTGCTTTGTGGAGTAAAATTCAAGAATGCTTAGAAGAATATTTTCATGAAAAGATACTGGATGAAACGCAATTATCAAGGATATTCCACAAATTTCATAGAGTATAGAAGTCAAAACTTAACCAACTGAGTACAATAAAGAATTAGAATAACAAAAGAAATCACCATGCATGCGATAGACCGCACAAACAGGTTATTCCAACAGAATAATAAATAATGGAACCAGGTTCGGCGTAAACGCACAGACAGGATATTCCGACAGAATAATAAATAATGGAACCAGGTCCGGTGTAAAACACACAGACAGGATGTTCCAACAGAATAATAACAAGACGGAATCAGGTCCGGTGTAAAACACACAGACAGGATGTTCCAACAGAATAATAACAAAAACGGAACCAGGTCCGGTGTAAAACACACAGACAGGATGTTCTAACAGAATAATAGAAGAATGCCACCAAGTACAGGGTAGACCGCGTATACAGGTTATTCCAACAGAATAATAAGAAATGGAATAACAACAGTTCTCTTCATGAATAAGAAAGAATAACACCCCTTACCGTTTTAAAGAAGAGCTGAAATAAGGAAGTAGTTAAGTAGCAGAATACTCTTCTTCTCTCTCTCTATAGTTTCTCTCTATAGTTTCTCTCTCTAGAGTTCAGTGAATTCGTAAGAAATAATAAAGGAATGAGCTGCTATTTATTGAAAAATAGAATGCATAGTAACTAATCCATGAACGGTCCAGATTGATTACTTTAATTTGACGGTCCATATTTAAAGAAAAATCTTTTAAATAAAATATAATATATTCTATTTATAGAATAACTTTAATAAAGTATTCTATTTTATATAAAAAGATGTTTCTGTTTTATTACGTTAATAATACGAATAAAACAAAACGTCATTATCGCTAAATAATTCATATTATTAACTGACAATAATTGAATCAAACTGAGTGACTTCTCACATAAGCATTAATAATCAATATCGTGTGCTACTATGCAACCACACGTATTACTGTACTTTTACTACCGAGTAGTTCAACAGTAACAATGGTAAAACTTCCGCCGTTATTTTTAATAAAATATTTTTGTCGTTTTCTCAATCCGACAATAATTCCGTTGTGGGGTCCACCAATGATTGTGTCGTTGTACGAATATTCCCTGTTAAAACGAATATTCCCCGACCAATTGTATATTATATAACAACTTGCGTACTTTGCAAAAATTATAAATATTACCCACAACTATAACATTATATCAAATTAACTCTATAATATTCAAAAATGATATTTATAAAAAATTCATCTTTATTTATAAAAGTTGGGGTCTTACAATCCACATTAGTCTGTATTTAATATTAACATATACTTCCTCTGTCTCATGATAAAAGTCTTTATTACTATTTTGGATAGTCCCATATTAAATGTTTATTTTCCTTTAATAATCAAACTTTTACATATATTTTCCTATTATACCCGTAACATTAAATATCTCATACTTTTCTTATTCTAATTCTCTCTCCATATTTAATGACATTATTATGGATAATTTTGTCATTTTATTCATCTTCTTAATATGCGTGAAAAGTCCACCAGGACTTTTATCTTGGGACGGAGGGAGTACTAGTTAAGTGCTCTAAAAATGCCTACTTATATTAAATAATTTATTTTTTTAGATAGTCCCAAATGTCTTATCTTAAATAATTTATTATTTACAATAATTTACCTATAATACCTTAGTATTAATTATCATACTTCTATTCTCTATACATATTTATAAAGTATCACTAATCATGTGCATAAAACTATGAAACTACATTAGAATTTAAACATGGACAATTTTATCATTTTATTATATTTCTTAATATGCGTAAAAAATCAACTCGAATTGTTATCCTAGAACGAAGGGAATATTAAATTCAAAGAGAAAAAGTGTTGCACTTTGCAATTTTTTTTTACTTTTTTATTTTTCTTTAATCTATAAATTAGATTTTTTAATTGATTTTTCTCAATTAAATTTTTCATGTAAAGTGTGCTCATTATTTTTGTATCTCATACAGGAATGTGTATATAATCTTACTGTGTTTTTTGTCTACGCACAATAATACAATCCAAAATACTTTGAGAATGGCATGGCAATGAAGTTGAGCTTGGTGATAAGCAGCACATCGAGACAATGAGTAGTTTCATTGGAGAAGTTTCATCGGAGAGTGGTGGTTTTTGGAAACAAAACAACTTATTAATAAACAATCACGAAACTTTAAAACAAGCCCTTAAGTATTCACAACAGTTTTTTTATTTTTATCCCTATTCTGCAGTGTTATTGAGTCATTATACAAAATAAAGATTCAATTTTTTCACTATGTACCCAACAGGTTCCTTGTATTGATTCCTTAAATAATGAAATTTAAAATTTAAAAATTCCAACAGTCAAAACATTAAATCAATAATAATCTCATAATTTATAATTAAAAGAGAGAGTATTTATCAATTATATTCCACTGTAAAATAAATTTTATTTTAAATTTTAAATAATTTATGGAGTGAGTATTGAATTGATTGTAGTTGTAAATGTACATAAGATCAATATTAAAATTTAAAAAGTTAATTTGTGATATTTTTAAATTTAATATGATTCATTTAAAATTTAAAAATAATAAAATTTATAATTAATAGTACTTTTATAATATTTATAATTACATTGATATAAATTAAATAAATTTATATCAATTTTAAATTTGAATATGTTTAAATTTTATTTTTTTAAATTCAATATTAAGTTTATAATTTGAGAATGTAGTAAAAAAAATGTCAAGATTGTATGATTGATGAGTTGTCCACTTAAATGAGGATGTGAAATGTCATTTTGTATATATATAGAGAACGGTCTTTTGATTCCCTTATACTGGGGAGTAAAATCCCATATATGGATTAAAATAGAGAGTCAAATAAGGATAAAGAAACTGTTGATAATGATTTGTTGATGTATTCTTCAAAATTGGGGATAGAGAGTCGATTAAGAAAACTGTTGTTAATGCTCTAAGTAATTTAATATTGGGAGTGTTTTAAATATTTCTATTACAATTTGGGCTTAAATTGAAGTGAATGTCATTAATTATTTAAAATTATTCTATATATTAATGTATTCTAATCCATGAATAGATTAAATTAAATATTTAGAAACTCAAATTCATGCAATAATTAATGAGAAATTAACTCTCAAAGATCACCATTTAAAATAATAATAAATACTTGTGAAAAACGAAGTCCCACATCGAGTAAGAACTAAAATATTAATTGGTTTATATATAATAAAGTTACTCTTGAGTTTGACTCCTAGTCAAGACTTGATTCAAACCTGTACGGCTCAAGTTTAGGGTTCAAGGGTGTAACGCCCCCAAAATTAGATATACATCACCCATCTTGAGTCGCCAGATACATGGTACAGAATTCAAATATACAATAGACATCAAGTTTAACTGCAGCGGATTAAGCAATCCATTAAAAGAGTCAAGTAGAGAATAAAATCTACTATCTTTTATGATTTAAAAGGTTTTTCATGACTTTTATCGCTGAGACTCAGCTTAATAAATAATTCATATCATCGAATCACCCCTGCACTACGGCCAAGGATATTCTTTAGTATCACGACCACGAATTATCCATGCACTACGGCTAAAGATAATCATGTTTTTATCAATGGTCTTGATCATGCCATAAAATAATTCATCTCTGCACTACGGCCAAAGAGAATCCATAGCCATAATCATACCAAAAACTGTCCATCAATGCACTACGGGCCATTGAGGACTTTTTCCACATCATTTGTAATATTACGGTCATGATTACACCGAATAATCCCTGGTCATAATCATACCAAGTCCATCTATACACTACAGGCCACAGATGACTTTCAACATAATATAAACATGATGATGATGACAATGATATAAGAATTCAATAAAACAAGTTCAAGAATTAATTTATCCAGGAATCAATAACGTCCAAATTGTCAACATGATACTTTTGTGTAGAGTAAAATTCGAGAATGCTCAGAAGAATATTTTCATGAAAAGATACTGGATGAAGCGCAAATATCAACGATATTCTACTAATTTCATGGAGTATAGAAGTCAAAACTTTAACCAACTGAGTATAATAAAGAATGAAATAACAAAAGAAATCACCATGCATGCGGTACTTCGCATAGACAGGTTATTCCAACAGAATAATAATAACGGAACCAGGTTAGGTGAAATTCACACCGACAGGATGTTCCAACAGAATAATAAAGACGGAACCAGGTCCGACATAAAACACACAGACAGGATATTCCGACATAATAATAAATAATGGAACCAGGTCCAGCGTAAAACGCACAGACAAGATATTCCGACAGAATAATAAATAATGGAACCAGGTCCGGCGTAAACGCACAAACAGGATATTCCAACAGAATAATAAAGAATGAAACAACAGAAGAATTTCATCAAGTATAGGGTAGCCCGCATATACAGGTTATTCCAACAGAATAATAAAGAATGGAATAACAGAAGTTCTCTTTATGAATAAGAAAGAAAGAATACCCTTTACGAGTATAATAAATAATATCCCTTACCTTTGAAAGAAGAGTATTCCGACTGGTAGGGTGAGGATATACTCGAAGAAAACTTGCACTACGCTCAAAGCTTTCTTAAACTCTAAATAAATACGCTCAAGATTATTGAAGAAGAACTCTCTCTATAGTTTCTCTATCTAGAGTTTCATTAAATTCGTAATAAGTAATGAAGGAATGAACTTCTATTTATAGAAGAATGGAATGCATAGTAACTAATTCATGAACGGTCCAGATTGATTTACTTTAATCTGACGGTCCATATTTAAAGAAAAATCTTTTAAATAAAATATAATATATTCTATTTATAGAATAACTTTAATAAAGTATTCTGTTTTATATAAAAAGATGTTTCTGTTTTATTACGTTAATAATACGAATAAAACAAAACTTCATTATCGCTAAATAATTCATATTATTAATTGACAATAATTGAATCAAACTGAGTGACTAATCACGTAAGCTTCAATAATCAATACTGTATGCTACTATGCAACCACACGTATTACTGTACTTTTACAACCGAGTAGTTCAACAGTATTAACGGTAAAACTTCCGCCGTTATTTTCATAAAATATTTTTGTCGTTTTCTCAATCCGACAATAATCCTGTTGTGGGGTCCACCAATAATTGTGTCGTCGTACGAATATTACCCGACAAAAATAATATTCCCCGACCAATCGAATATAATATAACAACTTGCATACTTTGTAAAATTTATAAATACTACCCACAACTATAACATTATCTCAAATTCACACCATAATATATAAAAAATATTTCGAAAAATTAAATCTTTATTCATAAAATATGGGGTTTTACAAAGGGTCTGAGTCATTGTATATAATTTTTTGGACAATTCATTTAAATTTTGTTTTGTTAGTTCTATTATTAAAACTTTGTCATTATCTACTCGATCGGACGCACCAAAACTACGTCCTTTTGCCGAAACGAAAGCGCCATATTTGGTAAGACCCAAAATTATGTCGTTTTTGGTCCGAACGAACATGCCCATTCTGCAAAAGCTCAAAATTACGTCGTTTTGACCAAAACATCCCATGCCTTTTTAAGTGCTTGTGTCCCATTAGAATGGTTACTAACCCCTCTTATGAATAGACTACGGGTCAACCACTTCGATCATTCAAATCCAAACATTTTATGGTTCATTTCTAGTATTCATTTCATAGTTCATTTAGAGAGAGTTCTGAACATTATATTTGATTTGTAGAGTATATACTATTTGTAGTGCTACTATAATATACGTTGTGATTGTATCTGAGAAACAAGTGCTATTAATTATGAGTACCATAAGGATGACATAATTGTCTTAATGACGTAGTACTAAATATTAACCTTTGACAAATCTTCTGCTGCAATTTGATTTACTTGAAATAAGTTTATATATATATATATATATATATATATATATAGTCTGTCCATTCAGTTTTCATAACAATTTCTACATGGTTCTTTTTCACATGAATGAATGATCCACTGTATACTCATGTGAGACATGACCTTGTAAAAATATCAAAAATATGTGAAAATATCAATTTCCTTTAATATTTCACTTTTTGCTACTTGAATAAAAATGTGAAAACTTAAGAGAACTGATATTTTCACATAAAAAATAATATTTCTACATTATCTCTCTCACATGAATAGTTAATAGTGATAGAGTCATACTTCTATGTGAGAGAGACTCATGTAGAAATATCATTTTAATATGTAAAAAATATCAATTTCCAAACTCAAATGTTATATCCTCAAGGGTGTCCAAGTAGAACACACTTAATTGATGTTTGATAAAATTGAACAATTAATATATCTTAATAAATTAGATCATCTTAGTGAAATAACATATGAACTTAAAGAACTATTTAGTAACTAAAAAATATAAAACATCTGAATAACTTTTAAATTTAAAAATATCAATTATAAATTTAAAAATATCTCAAATTGATTTTTAAAATAACAATAATAATCTTAAATTTTGGAATGGACGAAATATAATATTTATAGAGGCTCTATAGAATTAAATTTTCCATTACTACTTAATAACTTTGATTTATATCTTTCTATTATCGATTAAAAGGTGATAAAAGGCAAATAATATTTTACTAAACAATTTTACCCTTTTACCGAAGTAGATGTTGTAAACCACCTTATACTTATGCAACACGGCCATACGTTTATGGTGATATAAAGCTTAAGAACCTCCTCTGTTTTTCACACTGTTGACAACAGAGCAAGACTAAACCGAACAAAACAAGAACCAAACAATTAGTCGTCATGATTGCAAAAATACATTTGATCAAAATGCAAAAGACCACAATTATATTGACGGCATCTAACCGGAATCACTAATTTTTTTATCACACAATAAGCAATTATAAGTTTATAACGATTTAAGGATATTAAGTGTGATTCCAATGTGCCAGGTAACCCAAGAGATCTTCCTGTGGCTAGAGACATTTTTATAAAGGAAAAATATTCTTAAAACTCTTTTTTGCAATAACGAAGATGACCAAGAAAACTGGTAAGTAAATATAATTTGATGATAATAATAAAGTTTGAAGCCTTTCCTTGAATCATGAATTCTTAGACAGCCTATAGGATATTTATTATAGTCAACAGTACTGAGGCCTAACTCCTGGTTCATTCATATCATAAAACTCCTATATGCTCAACTCTAATATTTAAGTCGTGTGATCCATATAAAATCCTGAACTTGTTAGAAATGACTAATTATTACTAGCAACTTCTCCTTAATATAATTATAATTATTTCTCCAAACAATTTGCTTAATTTCAGTTCTTCTTAGAATCTTTTTCTTTTGTCATTTTATCACTTGAATAAACAACACCAATCCGTATTGAAACTAAGAAGCACAACATCGAATTTCCAATGCAAATTGATAATTACGAGTCAGTTAAGGAATAAAAATCTAAAACCACAAAGAGAAATGAAGCAATTTTCATAATTGAACCTGCAAAGATCAGAACAGTAAAATTCACTCAAACTACGATCCTCTTCATCACTACTTCAAATCAAAAACATTAAACAAAATTTACAGAGCATGAAATTCGCGGAAAAATGAAATACCAAAGTCACAGAGCTCCAACAACAAGATCCAGAAAATTAAGCTCCAGCAGTGCCAGATCCATAGCGGTAGAGCTTACCAAAAACGTGAAGCGCCGTGACGAATCCAATGAAGCAGACGCTCATCACGAGAACGACAGTCGGCGTGATCTTAAGCCCTGGAGCGTCGTCGGTGTAGAACCTGAGCATGTTGCTCCCTCCTCCGCCTCCTCCGCTGCTGAGTGCGGCGGAGCTGTTAGAGGATCCACCAAGTCGACGGCGTCGCATGCCGGCGGAGGCCGCAGCGGAACCTCGGGGTGCCATGCCGACGGGACCTGGTCGGGTAGTGGAGGAGTAAGCGGTGGATTGCGACTGAGATGCTCCTCTCGCCATTGGTAAATCAGAGCGGAGAATTCGAAGAGTTAATAAAGTTGCAGAAAATTTCAGAGAGAGAGAGAGAGAGGGACAGCAGTGTAAGAAATTAGTAATTTTATTGAGCTGAGTACATGTGGATAAGAATGATCAACCGAACTAATTTTAGACTAGAGAATAGACTGAATAGTAATTTCAATTATGCCATGGTTAGTATTATTGTATTAACAAGACAATTTTGTGCAAGCTTTCCCGTACAACTTTTGATATTTATATATTATATGTACTTCGTCCACTTAAATAATTAACTTTTTAAGTTAATTTGAAAATTTTTAAATTTAAAATTAATATATATATTTTAAAATTTTAAAAATATAATTATAAAATTATAAACTATATACAAGCAGTGGCGATCCATAATTTGACATCAGTATAGAAAAAACATTTTTCATTTATAAAATTAATTTTAAAAAGTAGTGTAGTAAATATAATTAAAATACAATATAATATATTCGTTCCAAAACTTAAAATATATTTTTAAAATAAGAATTTTTAAAAATAATTTTTTTATATTATTAACACATGTAACATTAATATTAACTAAGAATTTAATAATTGAGGTTATATTGTAGAAATGATAATAAATTATACAAGAAAAAGAAAATAAATGAATGCCCGTTGAATATTAGAAACTCGGAAGCAGATATTACTCGAAGCATGAAACTCTTCGTTTTCGATCTCGCTTTATGTTCAAATATCTTGTTTCCGAGTTATTTAAGTAACGAAAATAAATAAATAAATATAAAATTTGATCCGAAATTTCCCACTAAAAAGTAAAGGGCCGAGTTCGGAAGAAAAAGAAAGTCTATTTTTCGGCCTCTACATTACTATTTGTCCACAAACCCAAGAAGATTCAATTAAGATAAGGACAAAATGGTAATCTAAATTTATTTATTTATTTGAATTTTATATACTCGCAAACTCCCAAAAAAAAATACTTAAAAAGTTTTATTTTTCCATCCTAATTTAAGTTTTTTATCTAAAACTCACAAACATAGTGTAAAGCTACTCTTTATTATGTGTTTGATAGATATTGACTTAAATAATCACTTACAACAGTCTAAACAATTTTAGTATACACCCCAGTTGGGCTTGGTTTCCAAAACTTGGACGATAGAACCCAACTGCCCCTAAGTGGTTGGGTAGGTACAAATTTCTGAAGGGAAAAAGATATATTATATATATATACATACACACATTTGTGTAGTACACAGTCATCTATAACAATAATTTTTTTGGGCTATAGCGACGGATACCTCTCCATAGACCAGAATAGCTATAGCGACAGGTGAACTGTCGTTATAGCCCAAAAAAACCGTCGCCATAGAAGACTGTGTACTACACAGCTGTGTATATACATTTTTTTCATCTATCTAACAAAATACAAATAATTTTAAATTTCTCGCTTATTTTAATAAATTATCTGAACCGTCTAAAGTTTGGATAAATTCCACCGTCCATAATGTCGGAGGCACGGGACTGTTGCTAGTATATATATATATATATATATATATATATATATATATATATATATATATATATATATACAATATATATATCGATAAATATGTGACAAAATTATATTACAATTAATACCAAAATTTATGCGATAAGATAGAATAAATTAGAGTGAGAGCATTCTTAATTCATTATTTTCCTACATATGCACATACGGTACAATTATAATTCGATTAAAATTTTTTGCAACACTTTCTAAAATATCTTATAGAAAAATAAAAAATAAGAAAAATCTTCCCATGAAACGGTGTGTCTTCTTGCATATGGCCTTGGCCCAATTAACAATGCATTAGATCCAGACCAAGTTTTGGTCTTAGTTTCGTCCAAATCCTCAGAGCCCAATAATGCAGCCTCTAATACAACAGGGAGGAAGTTATAATTACAACTATTTTTATGCATAATAATCACACTTTTTTTGGGGGAAACCAGAAGCTTTCATTATTTAGCCCAAAGAATAAGTCTAGCCGGACAGGAAATTGGGACCGGAAAATTGGACCGGTTTATTTTTTTTTATTGTGACTTTCAAAAAATGTATAGTATTTATTTCAACAGGAATTTTTATAAAATATAGTGTTTTAGGTGTAATTTGGATACATATACAAATACAGGGTTATACAGACTGTATAACCCTGTATTTGTATATGTATCCAAATTACACCTAAAATATTATATTTTATAAAAATTTCTGTTGAAATAAATATTATATATTTTTTAAAAGTCATAATAAAATAAAATAAAATAAAATAAAATAAAATTAGACCGGTCCAATTTTCCGGTCCTAATTTTCTGTCTGCGTAGCACTACTGTTAGCCCAAACCAGAGTCACTACAATAAGATCAAAAAGTTAACTATTCTCAAGAATAAGACTGTTTAGAGGAACTCCTACAGGACTCAAATGTTGCCCACGAAAAAGTCAATCAAAAACATCATATAGCTAGACTGGTAACCCTAATGAAGGGCCCACAAATCTCATTCATAATTATGAGTACTCTATACTTACTCCCTTCTTTTTTATTTATCTTTTTATAAAGTAAAATTTGTTTCTTTTTACTTATTGTTTGTAAATTTTAAAGAAGCATTAATAAATTTATTTACCATGTTATGCTTACATTAAATATTAACTTGTTTATCTTGTAATTTTTTTTAATGAATTTTGAAGGCTATTATTAAGATTTTATACCGATTTTAATTAATCAAATAGAATATTAATTATACTCTTTAATCTTTATATTTCTTCTAAAACATCAATTAAAAAAAAACGGAGAAAATATATTGCAAGAAAAATACGTCAACTTTTGTTAAGAGTATAAACAATGATATTTACTTCGTAAATTAGTATAGATTTATAATCGAGCGACATGTGTACTTGCAAAATAAGTTAAAATATTTTTGTGAATAAATAAATTTTTGTTCTTTTTTTATTTGAACAGTAAAAATATTTTCAAATTTGTTTATGCGCTAATTGAGATTAAATTCCTGCGAACAATATGTGTAGTTTGTGCAATTTGCAATTTTTTCCCTATTTTTCAAAGATTCTTTTTTTTTTTGGGTTCTTTACAGAAATATATAACAATTAGAAAGTAATTACATCATTAGTACATGCACAAAATAATTATAAAAAGAGTGTAATTAGGACCCATATTACAAAAATAGTACAATTCACATTAATAAGGAAACCTAAAATCAAGGAGAAATAACTACCATAATTAATAATTCAAATTCAAATATTTGACATCTAATAACAAAAATAAATTCAAATTCAAAATAAAATGAGAGAAAAACAAAAAAATATCTTCTTCATCCTAATCTTCATCTCCCTCACCGCTAATTATCTTCATCACCGTCTCCTCTCTCTTCCCCTTCATCATCCTCCTCCGCCGTGAATCTCCAAAAGTCATTGGTTGCGCCGCCGTTACATCGCCCTCTCTTCCCCTTCATCATCGTCTTTTTCTTCCGCCGCAAATCTCCGGAAGTACTTAAATTACTGTTCTGATTTTTTTTAACGATTTGGTTACTCACAAAAATTAAAATGGTTACCTTTGTATGAAGGTTTGGCTACCAACTGTATCACATTCAAAATAAATTTGTAACCTAACAAAATTGAGTTGATTACCTTTGTCTGAAGGTTTGACAACCAACTACATGAAAGTTTGACTACCAAGTGCATCACATTCAAAATAAAATTAGTAACCTTATAAAACTGAATAGGTTACCTTAGTATGAAAATTTGGCTACCAACTGCATCACATTTAAAATAAATTGACAACCTAATAATCGTATACTAATACGAAAAGTCAAAATTAACGCATGGCCTAATGGCCAGTATTTACGTTATCTTACGGATGCAGCAAAGCAACATCTTTTATTAATGCTTGTTATGAGCTTTAGCGTCGTTAAAGACCAATCCTGGGTATAATCGTATACTAAATACGAAAAGACCAATCGGACGGAGTTTCAATTGGAGTCTTGATTCCTGGGTATAATCGTATACTAAATACGAAAAGTCAAAATTAACGCATGGCCTACTGGCCAGTATTTACGTTATCTTACGGATGCAGCAAAGCAACATCTTTTATTAATGCTTGTTATGAGCTTTAGCGTCGTTAAAGACCAATCCTGGGTATAATCGTATACTAAATACGAAAAGACCAATCGGACGGAGTTTCAATTGGAATCTTGATTCCTGGGTATAATCGTATACTAAATACGAAAAGTCAAAATTAACGCATGGCCTACTGGCCAGTATTTACGTTATCTTACGGATGCAGCAAAGCAACATCTTTTATTAATGCTTGTTATGAGCTTTAGCGTCGTTAAAGACCAATCCTGGGTATAATCGTATACTAAATACGAAAAGACCAATCGGACGGAGTTTCAATTGGAGTCTTGATTCCTGGGTATAATCGTATACTAAATACGAAAAGTCAAAATTAACGCATGACCTACTGGCCATTATTTACGTTATCTTACGGATGCAGCAAAGCAACATCTTTTATTAATGCTTGTTATGAGCTTTAGCGTCGTTAAAGCCCAATCCGTTGAAAATTCTCTCTCTCTATATATATAAATAATAATTTATAATATATATTTGCTATGTATCTTTATAATGTTTATATTATCTATACCAATAAAAATAAAAAGTAACGTCCATGATTAGAAATTAAAAAGAAACTATTATGATTAAAAATTAAAAATCGACGTCCGCTGTTATTAATAACGGATGTTAAAAAAAACATATATCATCCGGTATGCTAATCAAAATAAGAGTTTGATTTTATTAACTAAAATTTATTTTAGTAATAAGTATTTAGAGTTTATTAACTAATATTTAAGATTTATTAATTAAAATTTAAAATTTATTAACTAGAGTTTATGTTTTATTAACCGTTTATATCACTTCAAACTTTCTTAATTAGCTGGCAAGCTATTGTATTCTAAAGATCCGTAGTCCAAACTCTAATTTCTTTTTTGTTACTTTACTTTTTTAAAGTAAGTTAGTTGAGTATTACTTTAGGGTAAGCCAATGGTGGGTCTCAATTCACTTATGTTAAGAAAATCAATTTTGTGTTTAGCTCTGGGTCCTAATATTAAGAAATATAATATAAAATAAAAAACTAGTATTGTTATAAATTTATTTAATCTAACTCAATATAATTATAAATTTAATGAATTATTTAAAAATTATCCTTAATTTTAAAATTTAAATGAATCTATTTCATTACTTTCATTTGAGTTACATATATACACATCTACTAATCTACTTTCTGCCTACTAATGAAAGGAGATAATCATACACATATTTTATATTAAAATATCTTAATTAGTTTACTTTAAAAAGTTAAAATTGGAGAGAATATATTTTATTGTTTCAATGAGATGAAGTAATTTTAGCTTAAATTAATGTACTTCCCCTTGGTTCCCAAAAAGGATGACTAAATGTACAAATTTTTTTGTTTCTAAAAGAGTGAGATAAAATACATAAAGTGAAGGGTAAATATATTATTTAGTGGGGCTTATTAATATAAAAAAATAAAATTAATCATCTGTTTATGTAATCTTGTGGGCCACCAAGGATAAATTTAGAATTTTTTACTATTTTCCCTCTACTTTTATTTTACTTAATGTGTGTGTAAATTGTACTTTGTTCATCTTTTACAATGGAAGGAGTAGTTTATAACCTTGATATATGAAGTTTTAGACATTTTTTTGGGATTTTTTTCACTTCAAACATAGTTTTGAAGATCATTTGTGCTATTCATTAGTTTTTTTTTGTGACTGACCCTTTTTTTTATTTGAACCTTTTTATTAATTTGTTTAAAAGGATTAAGAAAACAAGAAGAATATTGTGGCGGTGCAGTGGTTCCTTTAAATTGATTAATTTTCTCAACCGACAATTAATTTGACTAGTTGGCTCCCTGTGACAAATTGCATGGATTAAAAGTTCTGGTCTACAAGTAACCAATTGAAAATTATGGACTAACCATAAATCGGTTACCAAATTCTTGTCGAAGATTCATGGAAGTAAAGTGATTTATGCATGTTTGTTATTATTAGTTTTTAACCAACTCATTGAGTTCTCACTTTTATAGTGTACATATATTACCTCCATTTATTTAATTAACTGTTGGTTTTTGAAACATATTAAAATTTTGTGACTAAATAATTTACATTGCTATATAAATTGATTTCTTACCAAGTACATGCTGTTGCAAATCAATTGTAATATTTGTTTTTACATCAAAATAAGCCCCTAATTTTTTTTTAAAAAATAGATAAACTCTTGAAAAACACTTGAATAGAATTTTGAGTTCAAAACTCTTGAAAAACACTTTGAGTCAGATGTTATCCTGTTACCGATTTATTGTCTCAAATATATTTTGAATAGAATTACAGGAGGAATAGAGAGAGAAAGAAGATAGAGCATTGAAAATGTTTAATTCATCATGAGCTCTGACTTTGCTTGCTGGTAGAATGCAGAGGGGCATAAAAGACTATTTGCAATATTCCTACCATTAAGTGATGTTTGATTTCATCTTAATTGTGACGCCCCCAAAATTAGGTATACATCACCCATCTTGGGTCGTCATATACAAAGTACAGAATACAAATATAACTTACTAATACAACTGTCGTGTACAATACGACAAAACATAAACTGCGAGTTTGAATACAAATATTATCTTCTAGAGAGTATTCATACTCAAAAGGAGTCCTCATTACATTTATTAACACACTATTACATAGAATAGTGAGGACTACTAACTAATACTATCATTCGAACCATCACTCCGTTCCCCGACTTGCCCCAGCTACGTTCTCATTTCCCGAAGAGAACAGTGAAAGAAAGGGTGAGCTCAACTAGCCCAGTAAGAAATATTATGACTAAGATAATGCAGAATAAATTATCATTAGCCTTCAACAATGTTAAATTGATAAAATATAATAGACATCAAGTTTAACTGCAGCGGAACAAGCAATCCATTAAAAGAGTCAAGTAGAAAATAAACTCTACTATCTTTTATGATTTAAAAAGTTTTTCAACACTGTTATCGCTGAGACTCAGCTTAATAAAATAATCCACATCATCGAATCACCCCTGCACTACGGCCAAGGATATTCGTGTATTCATTAACGGTCATGATCATGCCAACAACTGTCCATCAACGCACTACGGGCCAATGAGGACTTTTACCATGTAACATTACGGTCATGATTATAACGAATAATCTCTGGTCATAATCATACCAAGTCCATCTATGCACTACAGGCCACAGATGACTTTTAACATTTTATAAACATGAGGATGATGACAATGATATAAGAATTCAATAAAACAAGTTCAAGAATTAATTTATCCAAGAATTAACAACGTCCAAATTGTCAATATGATACTGCTTTGTGGAGTAAAATTCAAGAATGCTTAGAAGAATATTTTGAGGAAAAGATACTGGATGAAATCAAGGTATCCTTACCTCGATGTTGAGGAAATGACTTGGGAGTTAGAATCTGAAATGAAATCAAGGTATCCTTACCTCTTCGACATACCAGGTACGTACCCTAATTTCGAGGGCGAAATTTCATAAGAAGGGGAGGTTGTAAGACCCCAACTTTTATAAATAAAGATGAATTTTCTATAAATATCATTTTTGAATATTATGGAGTTAATTTGATATAATGTTATAGTTGTGGATAATATTTGTAAATTTTGCAAAGTACGCAAGTTGTTATATAATATTCGATTGGTCGGGGAATATTCGTTTTAGCAGGGAATATTCGTACAACGGCACAATCATTGGTGGACCCCACAACGGAATTATTGTCGGATTGAGAAAACGACAAAAATATTTAATTAAAAATAACGGCGAAAGTCTTACCATTGTTACTGTTGAACTACTCAGTAGTAAAAGTACAGTAATACGTGTGGTTGCATAGTAGCACACGGTATTGATTATTAATACTTATGTGAGAAGTCACTCAGTTTGATTCAATTATTGTCAGTTAATAATATGAATTATTTAGCGATAATGACGTTTTGATTATTAATGCTTATGTGAGAAGTCACTCAGTTTGATTCAATTATTGTCAGTTAATAATATGAATTATTTAACGATAATGACGTTTTGTTCCATTATTTATTATTCTGTCGAAATATTCTGTCTGTGCGTTTACGCCGGACCTGGTTCCATTATTTATTATTCTGTTGGAATAACCTGTCTGTGCGGTCTATCGCATGCATGGTGATTTCTTTTGTTATTCCATTCTTTATTGTACTCAGTTGGTTAAGTTTTAACTTCTATACTCCATGAAATTTATGGAATATCGTTGATAATTGCGTTTCATCCAGTATCTTTTCATGAAAATATTCTTCTAAGCATTCTTGAATTTTACTCCACAAAGCAGTATCATATTGACAATTTGGACGTTGTTAATTCTTGGATAAATTAATTCTTGAACTTGTTTTATTGAATTCTTATATCATTGTCATCATCCTCATGTTTATAAAATGTTAAAAGTCATCTGTGGCCTGTAGTGCATAGATGGACTTGGTATGATTATGACCAGGGATTATTCGTTATAATCATGACCGTAATGTTACATGGTAAAAGTCCTCATTGGCCCGTAGTGCGTTGATGGACAGTTGTTGGCATGATCATGACCATTAATGAATACACGAATATCCTTGGTCGTAGTGCAGGGGTGATTCGATGATGTGGATTATTTTATTAAGTTGGGTCCCAGCGATAACAGTGTTGAAAAACCTTTTAAATCATAAAAGATAGTAGAGTTTATTTTCTACTTGACTCTTTTAATGGATTGCTTATTCCGCTGCAGTTAAACTTGATGTCTATTATATTTTATCAGTTTAACAATTTTGAAGGCTAGTGATAATTTATTCTGCATTATCTTAGTCATAATATTTCTTACTGGGCTAGTTGAGCTCACCCTTTCTTTCACCGTTCTCTTCAGGAAATGAAAACATAGCTGGGGCAAGTCGGGGAACGGAGTGATGGTTCGAATGACAATATTAGTTAGTAGTCCTCACTATTCTATGTAATAGTGTGTTAATAAATGTAATGAGGACTCCTTTTGAGTATGAATACTCTCTAGAATATAATATTTGTATTCAAACTCGCAGTTTATGTTTTGTCGTATTGTACACGACAGTTGTATTAGTAAGTTGTATTTGTATTCTGTACTTTGTATCTGACGACCCAAGATGGGTGATGTATACCTAATTTTGGGGGCGTCACACACAGAGTCTTAATAGATCTTCTAGAGTTTGAATAGTCTTCTCTAATTGTCCGTCCGTCTGAGGATGATATGCTGAACTAAATCGTAAATCCGTGCCCATAGCTTTTTGTAAACTAACCCAAAATCGTGAAGTGAATCTTGGGTCTCGGTCAGAAACTATGGATACTGGCATACCATGCAGTCTTACAATCTCGTTTATGTACATACGAGCAAGACGTTCAAGTGTATAAGTTTCTCGTATCGGTAAGAAATGAGCAGACTTGGTCAATCTATCAACAATGACCCAAATCGCATCAATACCTTGAGAAACCCTAGGAAGACTGGTAACGAAATCCATGGTAATGTGCTCCCACTTCCATTCTGGAATTTTAAGTGGTTGCAATGGACCTTTTGGTACTTGATGCTCTGCTTTGACTCGTTGACAAGTTAGACACCTTGAGATAAACAACGCTATCTCTCTCTTCATATTGCTCCACCAAAATGTATGACGAAGATCATGATACATTTTGGTACTTCCAGGATGGATTGCAAACGGTGTGTTGTGCGCCTCCATCATAATTTCATACTTTAAATCAGGGTTGTTAGGAACACAAAGTCTGGAGTTGACTCGAAGTATTCCTTCTTCATCGATTCTTGCTTCCGGCATAGCACCTTCTTGCACTTTCTTCCTCATACGCATCAGCTCCAGGTCTGTAGCTTGAGCAGCTTTAACTTTATCGATTAAAGTCGGTTCTACTCGTATATTCGCCATCATCACATGGGTCCCTGGAGTCTTTAACTCTATCTCCATCCTTTGCAAATCACACAAAATGGACCTTTGTGTTGACAATATTTCACTCGTACTTGCATATGATCTTCTACTCAATGCGTCAGCTACCACGTTCGCTTTTCCAGGATGGTATTGAATGGTATGATCATAATCTTTCAATAGTTCAAGCTAACGTCGTTATCGCATGTTGAGTTCCTTTTGAGTGAAGAAATATTTAAGGCTTTTATGATCCGTAAAGATCTCCACCTTCTCCCCATACAAGTAATGCCTCCAAATTTTAAGTGCAAAGACAACAGCTGCCAACTCTAGATCATAAGTAGGATAATTCCTCTCATATTCCTTGAGTTGTCTTGATGCATAGTGTAACGCCCCCAAAATAGGTCCATTCCATCCAACCCATTTTGAGTCGCCAAATACATGGTACAGATAACAACTACGGTCGCCGACCGTCGCTATAGGCCAAAAGACCGTCGCTATAGACTATAGCGACGGTCGCCGACCGTCGCTGTAGAAGCCGTCGCTAAACCCTATAGCAACGGTCTTTTGGCCTATAGCGACGATCAGCGACCGTCGTTATAGGTCATGCCAAAATCGTGTTTAGATGTCTATAATGACGCTCAGCGACCGTCGCTATAGGCCTGTGCTTTATAGAACACTATAGCTACGGTCGATGACCGTCGCTATAGCCTTTTTATATTTTAAAAATAAATTAATTAATAATGCAAATTTATTCAACAAACACAAATACAATATAAAATAAAATATAAAACATATTATATACATCATTTAAAATCTCCATGGCTCTTCTCTTCATACATATAAATTAAATACTATGCTAGGAAACTTACAAATACTTAACAGCCACAACCTACTTCTATAAATATGGTACATGGCTCTTCTCTTTATACATATAAATTATCAATCTCCATTGTTTTTATTAACGCATATACACCAGCAGGCAGCAAGTCTAACTGTTGCAACCCAAATCTTACCCCAACCATTGCCAAGACTGTTAACTCCTCATTTGAAGAAGATGATCTGGTCGCAACATTACAGTAAACACCATTTGATAGCTTCTTCCCTAGCTTTTCTGCACCACATAACAGACTATAGAATGACACTATAATGGATTAAAACTGGATTATATTTTGCACTGCAATGGATTAAAACTAGATTAATTTTGCACTGAAATGGATTAAAACAGGATTAAATTTTGCACTGCAATTTAAGACCAACGTTTAGAGAGTAACCAACCAGAGTTGATTATATTTATAGAAAAAGAACGATGAAAATCCACTATTTTATCAAGGAAAAAAATTACATCATTTATGCATTTATATGCTCAGGAAAATTACATCATTTATGCAATTTGGGTAAATGAAACTGACAGATCATGAAAAAAGTAAGATTTCTAGGCAGGTTTCTGTAGCCCAATAAGATCATTTGATAGGGAAAATGTAAAAAAAAAAGTACAAATAGATGGGCATCAAATCACTACATCAGCACTTTCACATAGCCATACAATGATGTTAAAAGCTAAAATGTAACTAGAAAGGCCTCGCACAAAAATTTAATTTGGAAATAGAGTATTGAAAAACAACAAAATATATAAAAGAAGTTGCAAACTAGACATATGATGACCACAGGCGGACCATTCCACTTCAAAACAGAAATCCCAGTCTTTCCCAATATTTTTCAACTAAACAAAAAGTCCACACAAGCAAAAACTACAAATGATTTATTTATTAAGGGAAATAAAAAATTGAAGCCAATACCCAATAACAAAGTACGTCTTCTTTCTATTAGTCTAGTTATTGCAGGACAATACAGCTAATGAGATTGGTTCAATGGCATGGGATACACAAAATAAATTACATTTTCTGAATTTCAGAACAGCTAGTAGGATAGACAATATGCTAACAACAAAACAAAATATGATGTTGCAATCAATTTTATTCAACTAATTAAAGTGTTTTGGTGTATATTATGTAAATGTTATTAACACTGCCTGCATAAGAGAACTCAATTTAACAAACAGCTTGTTCAGAATATGTCAACATGCACGAATTACATGAGTTAGACTAATAAAAACAAAAAGGAAAATGACAATATCAACATAAAAATTTACCTGCATCCGGGTTTTTGCAAGCTCAATAGGATAGCAACCTGTGCAGGCTAATAAGCGTGCTAAGTGAGCCTGCCAATAAAGGGGCATATGGTGTCATGCTTGGAGCATTCTTGGCTGTGAAATCTTCCAAGTAGTTGCAGAAGATGTCATAGCAAGGCAAGTAGATTCCAACCTGGGTTGACAGTAAGCATATGGTTACAAAGTAATGAAATGAGCACATGGTCATAAAGTAATGAAATGAACGTCAAAAATAACAACTAAAAGATCCCCAAGGAACTTACAGTTGGTACAACCAATGCTAGCCCTGTAATTGTGCCTCTCCATTGCCTTTTCATATTCCCCGTTTTCCAGGCACCTCTGATCAGGTCTTAGCCTTGAATATGTTGGCGACAGCTGGTCCTGCAACTGTCTTCCCATTACTATCTTGGATTATGCCTTGCACCTGTAAAGAAGGGGATGATGACATACACGAACGATGTTTCTAGATGCAAAAGTAACAAAAAGATGAGCTTACTCTTTCCTGGTACATAATCATTACAAAGCAACATATCTAAACTTGAGCTACAAATAATAACACCTATCAACTCTCAGATGCCAAATAATTATTGAATTAAACATCAGAGAGAAAAAACTACACCAGATTTGGTGATATCCCACGAGCAACTGTAGAACCACCAATTGTCTATTCCAATATGAGAGCCCATTCAATCAACCAAGCAAGACTTCAATTAAAAGATAAGGGCCATAACATATGAAACTCAATTAAATATATTTAATAGCATAGAAATTTTATTTATAGGTGACAAATCAACATTTGAGAAATCCAAAATTAATTTTTTTTAAAAAATTTAAAAGACTTTTCCAAATAATACTTCCTCTCTCTTTGGCATTTTAGCATATACTATGTGATTAATAATTACAAATCTTTGTAATTTTCTCAATGTCTCCTTTTTTAGGCCATAGTCCAAATATAATACATAATGACAAAAGATTGAAGATCCATTTTGAAATTTATTTCAATAGAAAAAGTCCAGCACATAAATTTTCATGGAGAACAAACTAAAAAACTAAGAAAGAAAAGAAACCGTGATTCCAATAATAATTTGAACGGTTTCTATTCGGCATTTCTAAATAAACTATTAGCATAATTCATTAATAATTAGGGATCTTTTAGCTTCATTTTTGGGCAGCTGCTACCATAAAAATTAATAATTAGGAATACCAAAAATATTTAAATTAGGAAGCTTCATTCAATAATTAAGATCCAGGAAGACAAAAAGTTGGTACATTAAGCCATGGACCATAATATTTAAATCAGAAACATACCTTACAAAAATATTAGGCCATGGACCATTAAGCTTCAACAATTAAGCTTCCTAATTTAAATATTAGGCCATGGAACATTAAGCTTCATCAAACTTTTATTGCACGAGGAATACCAAAAATATTTAAATTAGAAAAGACAAACAGTTGCTGCAAAGGAATGTATAGTTATAGTTGCAATTAGGCCAAGCATGAATGAAGATAATCTTACTTGGAAGTTTCATCATTATTGGTTCCATTGGATTCACCAGTTGACTAAAGTTCAGCATAACAAAGAAGATTGAAAATGATTTAGTAAGCTTTCAGAAGAAATTAGAAATTAGAAAAATGTGTGGGTGCAAAAATTATGATATACCTTAGAGGAAGAAGCTAAATTTTTTGCATTTCCATCAGTGGCCAATACGTTCCCTGCTAATTCCATGTTTGTTAGAAAGAACAATCATGTGGTGTATTGTATCAAACATATTTCTCAATTTCAATTTTTTTTTGCAAAAGATTCCCTTTATTAATGAAAGAAGAAAATTGAATAATAAATGATACTTGAGAGACTATTTAAAATATGACAACATTTATGTGAAGATTGCCCAAAATTCTCCTAATTACTTCAAATTGCTAAATGTTAGGGAAAAAAAGTATGTTAGGTCTCCCATAAACATCTAAATCGTTTAACCACTTTTCAAATTTACAAACAAAAAAATTTTAAAAAAAATTGAATAACTGCAAATAGTCATATATTAACTTCAAAATTTAAGCATGAAATGAAATAGTCCAAGAGAAAGAAAAAGAAGAAAAAACAGAACTATTATCTAGTTGCAAGTGTATTCTATTTTTACATTGACGTGCAACACTTTGACATGAATAAAATCCTAAAAATTGACACTAATATTACTAATTATGTTATATTACAACCCTCTCTAATATATTATGGTACTAAGCAAATGCTAAATTCATCTTATGCAAATATGAAATCTACTTGTCAATGAAATTAAGGACATACCATTTGTATCTGTTGCCGGTCCATTTGGTTGAACAGAAGTTTCGATCTAAGCAATCTCACGCTCTAATGTAACAAATCTCTCAAGAACTTCAGGTGTGCCGACAAATCTAACAAACCTGATAAAAAAAGAAGAAGACATTAAATATATGAGAGAGATCTATAATGATGATAAAAATAAGATGAAGACAAAAAAACATACAAGAGAGATGTACCTAATGTTGTACGGCTTAGATCGGAGAACACGATGGCCTACTACCGAAGCACCTCTAGCCGCCGGCGTCAGTTCGATCGACTGAGAAATGGTGAGAGGGGAGAGAGAAAGGGAAAAGGGTTAGAGATGAGAGCTCGATCGACTGAATATTTGGGGCAAAATAATGATTTGGGGGAAATTAGATGCTCGTGCCCAAGCTAATTAAGACCCAGTAATGACTCAGCCAATAAAAACTCCCTACACCGACGGCCAGATATTGACAGTCGTTATATATTACCTATAGCAACGCTTCCGCTCCAACCGTCGCTATATGTTGAATCACTACAACAAAAAGGCTTATCAGCGACCGCACATCTGCGACCGCATATAGTCGCAGATGGGTATCAGCGACCGGATGCAGTCGCTAATAGTAGTCGCAGAAAATCTTGTCGCTAAAAAGACATCAGCGACCAACAATAGCGACCGCATTATTAGCGACCGCAATCAGCGACCTCAGCTGTCGCTATTCTGACTCATGCTGAGTCATGCGTCAGACGTGATGTGGTACACGTGTCAGCGACTGGTAATAGCGACCGCATGCGGTCGCTGAAGTAGACGAACCTTACTGGGTCGCTAATACTGTATCAGCGACCGCACGCGGTCGCTGACTTTGTTTTTTTTTAAATATTTTTCCTGTTTTATTGATTTCCCAAAAATAACCTGCTTTGTACCTGCTTTTTATCCCAACACACAGCAGTATATATAAGCATCCATCCATGATAACTACTATATGATAAACATCCATCCATACATACAGTCCAAAGAATGAATCTAAATCAACACAACACAATACAATCGTAAACATCCATATAATAGAATCGTAAACCAATACAGTCCAAAGATAAGTAGTTTAAAAGATTACAAGGCTTTAAAAATCTAAAAAACAAGTCTAACAAGGCTTTACAAATCTAACATGCATGACTGGTCTAGCTCTTCATGGATCATTCAAATTAGTACCCTGTAATTAACAAAAGAATAAAACATATATGTTACATGTGTTGATACTGCTATGACTTGGGGAAAGCTAAATAATAGACAATGTACGTAATGAAACATTAAAAGTACCTGGTCGCCACCCTGATGCTGTGATGCTGCTGCTTCCGCCACTGCCTTTGCCAAGTCATCAGGATTCAGAGAATGCAGATGCCCGCCCAGTATAAGAAGAAGATCACGATTTTGACAGATCGCTCTCACACAGTCAGCAGGAGTATGATAGGCTGGATGACCTGATGACTGTGTAGACTGTGTAGACTGGGTAGCAGAGCTGCCTGTGCCACTGATGGTCGGGCGTCGTCTTTGTCCTTGACCTTTAACATAATTTTTCTTCACGACGGACGCCCTCTCCCACAATTCTTGATCAATCGCCGGACGCGGGGTGCCTTCAGGATAGCGCTCGTTCATTAAGCCCTTATAAGTGTCCTGTCAGAAGGTCAACAAATAAATAGTTAAAAATAAATACGAAATGCTAAAAAACATGACTATAATATATTTAAAGTTAACTTATTACCGCTATCTGAACAGCATCAGGCAGACCATCACGGGTGGCCACATACACATCTAACCAATTGATAGGTTGACCTTGAGACTCAGACTCCTACAGTTCATGTTCTCATATTAATATGTAAACATATGATATTTTAGCTACAAAACATGACTGTAAACATAAAGACAAATAACTAAGCCAATAAGCTTGTTATACATACGTACCCTAGCAGCAATATGTTGCAGCTGAGATATACTGCCGCCCTTGTACGTGCCTTTTGCCTTTTCGCCTTCAGATACACCTGAGGATCTGTTCGAGGCGGCAGTCTTACGTCTCTTGACCCAGCTCTCAGCTCTCCACTGCTCACACATCTGCACCCATATGGGATGTGCGCACCACCAGGGGCAATGCTCATGCATATACTGCTCACCCTGTCCTGGATGGTCAATCTCAGCATTGTGCAGGGCTTTCTGTCGTTCTTTGTTTAGATTATCTTTAGTCCGGACGGCGCACTTCTGCCAGAACAGTGCTTGAATAACTGATGCATGTGCGTCGTCCCATCTATACCGCTTCTGCAAATAAAACAACAATAATAATATTAAAACTACTATAATACCATAATCCAACATTACTAAACTATTAGTTGATTAACTATGTATTATCTATCAGAGTGATTAAATAAATATACCTGAAATTCAGCCCAAACTGCATCCTTATGGGCGAGAGGTGTGCTCGCCCATGTAATCACTGGCGTAGGCCAGTTCTGTAAGCATAATTGTGAAATGCACTTCACAATTTTACTATCTTGAAAATCACTACAATATACAATAATTTACATTAAAATATATTTATAACAATGGAAATATTAAACCCTTATATATACACGATGTTTAACTTACGTGCTTTCTGGAGGAGGACGGATCTGTATAAGAATGCGATCATCCGGATTAGCCGGGGCCTTCGGCACATGATTAGGGCCCCGACCCAACCCGCGCTTTCGTGCAACAGGTTCAGAAGACATCTATAAATAAAAAAAATTAGGATGTTAGTATGAAATTATGAATGACAATTAATTGTATGAAATAGTTAACTACGATTACCATAAGTGAAAGGTACATAAACATGACTGCAAAATAGTTAACTACAACAACTATAAATGATATAGTTAAGGATATAGAGAACATTCCTATATAGAGAACATAAATGAAAGGTACATAATTATGAACTAAACATGAACATGAACATAAACATACATTTTGTACAATTAAAACTAAACATACATTTTAATGAAAATCGTTGTCTGATGAGTCAGAATCATTTTGTACAAGTATCGGAGATTCATAACCATCTTCAGATTCTGTGTCAGTGTCAGTCAATAACTCTTTCTCAATATCACTGTCATCCTGCACAATAACTGTCTCGGGATCCAATTCATCAGGTTCATCTCCACCCTCTAACTGGATTACATCATTGTTGTCCTCTATATTTATTATAGGAGGTCTCTGAAGCATTTCCTCTTGGTAGAAATCCCCGTCTATTACTTGGACACGACTACGCGCGGGAGTATGAATTACAACTTGCCAATCTGTAGGCGGTCTATCCCTTTTCCTAACTGGACTAGGAGTATAGTATACTTGTATTGTTTGAGTTGGTAATACAAACGGTTCGTTGGAGTACGCAGACCTATGGAGGTCAATATCGACGATTCCATGTCTGTCAACACGTATCCCTTTTTCTGAATCAAACCAATGGCACTTGAACAAGTGAATATGACCACCGTACGTGCCCTTGTACGACAACTCTACGATTTCCTCCAACTCCCCATAAAAGGCACGACCAAGCTCATTGTAACAATCTCCTTGGACACACACTCCAGAGTTCGTTGTTCTTTTACCGTGCTCATATGCCTTTGTGTGAAATTCACAACCATTTATTTTGTAACCATTGCGGGTGACTTGGTCCCTGTCTGGTCCCATAGCTAGGACTTGTACATTAGCCGGAATCGTTGATCCCTTAGTCAAAGCCTACAAAAACTCCATCTTATTAAATGAAGTCATAGTTAACATGGAGTATATATATATATATTACGTGCTTAAAAATTAAACTTACTTTGTCCTTTAGCCAAAGTGCAAAGTTTTTATCCCGATTGATTTGAACATCTTTATCAGTTATGCCGGGATGCTTCACTTTTAACTCGTCATCGTACAATCTATACCATGTTATAAACATTAACATATTGGAATAAATTGTCAACTTAAAAGATAAATTATCAAGTTTACATGTGTACCTCACAAATTCGTCAATCTCCTCGCAATTGAGAAGAATGTAAGTATGTGCAGCATGTAATTCTTGCTCAGAGAGGAATATGCGCTTCCCTTTTCCATAAGCGCGGCCCGATAGACCAAATACAGATAGTCGACCATTTAGTTCAACATTTCCCCCATCATCATGTCTCGATACTCGATTGGCCTTTGTCAAGACTTCGTCCGGAAAATAGTCTGAGACAAACGTAGATATCTCATCGAAACTGTATGCCTCGCATATCGACCCCTCGATATAAGCTCTATTCTTAACCTTTCTCTTAAGGTTTTCCATCACCCTTTCGAAAGGGTACATCCATCTATATTGAACTGGACCCCCAACACGAGCTTCATAGGGAAGATGGATTTGCAAATGCTCCATGGAGTCAAAAAAACCAGGTGGGAATATTTTTTCCAGTTTACACGTGATCTCTATGATGTTCTTCTCAAGTACAGACATGTCCTTCTCATTTAATGATTTTGAACATAAGTCTTTGAAGAAACGACTAAGATCCGTCAAAGCATCCCATATTGGTTTATCAAGCAGATCCCGAAATGCTATAGGCATGAGCCTCTCCATGAACACATGACAGTCATGACTCTTCATCCCTTGCAATTTCCCACCCGTAACACACCTTGCAATGTTTGATGCATATCCATCTGGTAGTTTCAGAGACTTAACCCATGTGCATACATCTTCAACTTGCTTTTTGGACAATGTGTACTTTGCATGCGGTTTGACAATCTTACCATTAGGAGATTCGTAAAGTTCTAATCCGGGACGCTTACAAATATCTTTCATGTCCAAACGTGCCTTATCGTTATCTTTTGTCTTCCCCGTAACATTCATCACAGTGTTAAACACATTGTCAAACACATTCTTCTCAATATGCATCACATCTAGATTATGACGAATCAAATTTGTAGACCAATAAGGCAGTTCCCAAAAGATGCTTCTCCGAACCCAGTTATGAGATTCGCCAAACCCATTGATTATATTTGTGGCATCAACCTTACCAAATGGGATAACCGGCAATCTCATCACACGATCTCGCATCTCCGTTCCCGAAAATCGCGGTGCAGGTATATCATTGTCTACTTTCCCTTTCCTGAAGTGTTCTCTATTTCTTCGAAATGGGTGATCTACCGGTAAGAACCGACGATGACAGTCAAACCAACAAGGCTTTCGACCTTTTGATAGATTAAACGACTTTGTATGCTCCATACAATACGGACAAGCCAACTTTCCGTGTGTACTCCATCCAGCTAACATACCATAAGCTGGGAAGTCACTTATAGTCCACATAACCGCTGCCCTAAGGTTGAAATTTGTTTTCGTTGCAACATCCCAAGTCTGTACTCCATCCTCCCACAATACCTTCAACTCGTCTATAAGAGGTCTCAAGTAAACATCTAAGTTCTTTCCAGGACTCTTAGGACCAGGAACCAAGAGTGAAAGATATAAGTATGGCTGTTTCATACACATCCAAGGTGGCAAGTTGTACGGAGTAACAATCACAGGCCAACATGAGTACGGAACAGCTGAGTGGCCAAACGGATTGAAACCATCGGTGGACAATCCAAGCCTCACATTTCTAGGTTCCAATGCAAATCCAGGATGTGCTAAGTTGAAATCTTTCCAAGCCTTCCCATCTGCGGGATGATTTAGTTCTCCATCTTTAGCTGGAGATTTCGCATGCCAACTCATATGTTCAGCTGTTCTTGAAGACATGTACAATCTTTTTAGCCGATGTGTTATTGGAAAATACCTTAGAATCTTAAACGGTATACTTGATTTTTTTGTAGTCACACCCTCTTTATTAGGCCTAAACCGATCATGACTGCAAAACGTGCACCTTGTCATCTGTTCATTTTCCTTATAAAACAACATGCAATCGTTGGGACATGCATCGATCTTTTGGTATCCAAGACCCAACTTCTTCACCATTTTCTTACAAAAGTAATAGTTACCAGGTAATTTCTCACCGTCAGGCAACATACTCTTAATGGCCTTCAAGAGCGACTCAAAACACTCATGGCTCATGTTGTGATCAGCCTTGATGTTAAGTAATGTCGCCACTGCAGACAATATAGTGTGTTTGGTGCAACCATGCCACAATGGCTCGCTACCCTCGTTTAACAACTTAAAGAATTCTTTGGCATCAGAATTCATAGGTTGTTCTCTGCCTTGCTCCCAATCAAAATCTGGCCATGCAATATCATGAACCATTTCATTCATACGATGAGTACTACTGCCAGAATTATGTACTTGTGTGATGCCATCATCTCTTCTCTGCCCATGTGCCCACCAGCATTCTTCGTAATTTCTCATGAACCCAGAAACAAGTAAATGATAGTTTATCATGTCTCTATCCATATAATTTACATTCTTACACTTCAAACATGGACATCGTATCTGCGACTTACCATTCATACATTCCGGGTGACTATACGCATACTCCAAAAATACTTGGCAACCAGCTCTAAATTCAGCTGTAGCACCTATCTGGGCACTTGACTTTCGTCGTGCCATCCAACTACGGTCTAAATAGAGGTCCATGATTGCACGGTACCTATGTTGACATGAATTTATTGTATTCCCTTGTTAGAGATTTACAATTCAGCTCAATCCCATTTATGATGCTTATAAATACATATAGATGTATATATACATATATAACATGAGTGTGCATCATATATGATTATTCGAGAATTGAACAAGGATACATGCCAAAACAAATTTACACCGCTTGAGATCGACTACCCAAAGGCATGGTATATTGTTATGGATCTTAAATTAGAGTATGGTCTTATGTCATCCTACATATTTTAACTAACACCAACCTAAAGCCAATAGATTCATAGGGGTAGAATACGAATCATTACATCATATATGGTCTGCATATGCTGCGTATATCAAGATTGCAGAAGAAGGCATACTATTAGTCCCTTAATGTGGGACTATTAGTCCTATGAGGCTTAGCTAAGCTTGGCGTGGCCTCGTGTGGCCTCGCGGCCCCAATCCCAGCCCATCAGCTCTAACAGCCCCTTAATAGGCTCTAGTGGATCACCAATATACTTATAATACTTAAAAAAATTTCACCAGAGTCTTCCCTACAATATGGACTAGCCACATGCACGACGACATGCATATATGGACATTTCTAGGCACCCAAGACACAAACCAAGAGAAATATAAAAATTTCCAATCAAATCGAACAATTACTTGAAGAATTGAATTCATTGATTCATGAAAGTTTACAAGGTTTACCCCCTTGCTCTTCTTCACAAAAAACTTTAAGCTATCCCAACTTCAGTTGAAGTAATATTATTTCGAGTTTTAGGATGTAGTTTTCAATAAATTTTAGGTAGATGATTGATAGTAATATAAAATAACCCAATATTCTTGGGTTTTTCCGCATAATTTCTTTACCATGCTACCAGCCTACCACTACTTAACTAACTACTTATATTTGTAGGGTCAAACATAAAATAAATACACAGTCTTAATATTTACAAAATTCACAAATTGGGACTCTTTTTGTAGGACGGATGGAAGGTATTGTTAGAAAATTACTGTCCTTGGTAACATCTAACTAACTGAAATTCAAGTCTCTAACAATAAATCTTCTAAACCAATTCAGATGCTTCTGAAAAATAAATGATTATTCATATGAATGATTATTCTCTAGCAAACAAAACACACCAAATAAGAATTTTTTTTTTACTTAAAAACGAAATCTTATAAGGAAATTCAACGGAAACATTATTACCTAAAAGTGACGATAAAATGAATCAGTTGCTTGACTAGCGACGGCTTCTCAATTTCATTAGGAGGAAAAAGAAGAGAGAATTTATATTAAGAAAACCTAAAATAAAAAGTACATACCAGTGTTTGGTGGGGACGGCGGCTGGCTGGTGGCGGTGGTGGTTGGCCGGTGGTGCGGTAAACTTCTCCTTCTCCTACTTCTCTTCTCCCCCTTTTCTCCCTCTTCTCCCTCTTCTCTCTATGCTGAGCTCCCTTTCTTCTTCTTTTTTCTTCCGTCTTCTGTGTCGAGCGAAAGACCTGTTACTGATTTCTTTTAGTTTAATCAGCGACCGCCATCAGCGACCATCTGCGGTCGCTGAATTTTAATGACATGGACTTATCAGCGACCGCATGCGGTCGCAGATGTTAAGTGGTCGCACAAAACCTTGGCGCCAACATTTCGTGCCAAATTTTACGAGGTAAATTTGTAATAGCGACTTCTCAGCGACCGCATGCGGTCGCGGATAGTATTTAGCGACTACTTTAAGGAACGGTCGCAGATGTCGGTCGCTATAAATAGTATCAGCGACCGGATATGCGGTCGCGGATAGTCTTGGTCGCTGTTAAGCCTTTTTCTTGTAGTGAATTTTTAGTAGTGGCAAGTTGTTATATAATATTCGATTGGTCGGGGAATATTCGTTTTAGCAGGGAATATTCGTACAACGGCACAATCATTGGTGGACCCCACAACGGAATTATTGTCGGATTGAGAAAACGACAAAAATATTTAATTAAAAATAACGGCGAAAGTCTTACCATTGTTACTGTTGAACTACTCAGTAGTAAAAGTACAGTAATACGTGTGGTTGCATAGTAGCACACGGTATTGATTATTAATACTTATGTGAGAAGTCACTCAGTTTGATTCAATTATTGTCAGTTAATAATATGAATTATTTAGCGATAATGACGTTTTGATTATTAATGCTTATGTGAGAAGTCACTCAGTTTGATTCAATTATTGTCAGTTAATAATATGAATTATTTAGCGATAATGACGTTTTGTTCCATTATTTATTATTCTGTCGAAATATTCTGTCTGTGCGTTTACGCCGGACCTGGTTCCATTATTTATTATTCTGTTGGAATAACCTGTCTGTGCGGTCTATCGCATGCATGGTGATTTCTTTTGTTATTCCATTCTTTATTGTACTCAGTTGGTTAAGTTTTAACTTCTATACTCCATGAAATTTATGGAATATCGTTGATAATTGCGTTTCATCCAGTATCTTTTCATGAAAATATTCTTCTAAGCATTCTTGAATTTTACTCCACAAAGCAGTATCATATTGACAATTTGGACGTTGTTAATTCTTGGATAAATTAATTCTTGAACTTGTTTTATTGAATTCTTATATCATTGTCATCATCCTCATGTTTATAAAATGTTAAAAGTCATCTGTGGCCTGTAGTGCATAGATGGACTTGGTATGATTATGACCAGGGATTATTCGTTATAATCATGACCGTAATGTTACATGGTAAAAGTCCTCATTGGCCCGTAGTGCGTTGATGGACAGTTGTTGGCATGATCATGACCATTAATGAATACACGAATATCCTTGGTCGTAGTGCAGGGGTGATTCGATGATGTGGATTATTTTATTAAGTTGGGTCCCAGCGATAACAGTGTTGAAAAACCTTTTAAATCATAAAAGATAGTAGAGTTTATTTTCTACTTGACTCTTTTAATGGATTGCTTATTCCGCTGCAGTTAAACTTGATGTCTATTATATTTTATCAGTTTAACAATTTTGAAGGCTAGTGATAATTTATTCTGCATTATCTTAGTCATAATATTTCTTACTGGGCTAGTTGAGCTCACCCTTTCTTTCACCGTTCTCTTCAGGAAATGAAAACATAGCTGGGGCAAGTCGGGGAACGGAGTGATGGTTCGAATGACAATATTAGTTAGTAGTCCTCACTATTCTATGTAATAGTGTGTTAATAAATGTAATGAGGACTCCTTTTGAGTATGAATACTCTCTAGAATATAATATTTGTATTCAAACTCGCAGTTTATGTTTTGTCGTATTGTACACGACAGTTGTATTAGTAAGTTGTATTTGTATTCTGTACTTTGTATCTGACGACCCAAGATGGGTGATGTATACCTAATTTTGGGGGCGTCACACACAGAGTCTTAATAGATCTTTTAGAGTTTGAATAGTCTTCTCTAATTGTCCGTCCGTCTGAGGATGATATGCTGAACTAAATCGTAAATCCGTGCCCATAGCTTTTTGTAAACTAACCCAAAATCGTGAAGTGAATCTTGGGTCTCGGTCAGAAACTATGGATACTGGCATACCATGCAGTCTTACAATCTCGTTTATGTACATACGAGCAAGACGTTCAAGTGTATAAGTTTCTCGTATCGGTAAGAAATGAGCAGACTTGGTCAATCTATCAACAATGACCCAAATCGCATCAATACCTTGAGAAACCCTAGGAAGACTGGTAACGAAATCCATGGTAATGTGCTCCCACTTCCATTCTGGAATTTCAAGTGGTTGCAATGGACCTTTTGGTACTTGATGCTCTGCTTTGACTCGTTGACAAGTTAGACACCTTGAGATAAACAACGCTATCTCTCTCTTCATATTGCTCCACCAAAATGTATGACGAAGATCATGATACATTTTGGTACTTCCAGGATGGATTGCAAACGGTGTGTTGTGCGCCTCCATCATAATTTCATACTTTAAATCAGGGTTGTTAGGAACACAAAGTCTGGAGTTGACTCGAAGTATTCCTTCTTCATCGATTCTTGCTTCCGGCATAGCACCTTCTTGCACTTTCTTCCTCATACGCATCAGCTCCAGGTCTGTAGCTTGAGCAGCTTTAACTTTATCGATTAAAGTCGGTTCTACTCGTATATTCGCCATCATCACATGGGTCCCTGGAGTCTTTAACTCTATCTCCATCCTTTGCAAATCACACAAAATGGACCTTTGTGTTGACAATATTTCACTCGTACTTGCATATGATCTTCTACTCAATGCGTCAGCTACCACGTTCGCTTTTCCAGGATGGTATTGAATGGTATGATCATAATCTTTCAATAGTTCAAGCTAACGTCGTTATCGCATGTTGAGTTCCTTTTGAGTGAAGAAATATTTAAGGCTTTTATGATCCGTAAAGATCTCCACCTTCTCCCCATACAAGTAATGCCTCCAAATTTTAAGTGCAAAGACAACAGCTGCCAACTCTAGATCATGAGTAGGATAATTCCTCTCATATTCCTTGAGTTGTCTTGATGCATAGTGTAACGCCCCCAAAATAGGTCCATTCCATCCAACCCATTTTGAGTCGCCAAATACATGGTACAGATAACAACTACAACTTTATTACAACAATTGTCGTGGAAAATACAACAACACATATGCTATGAGTTTGGATACAAATATATACCAACTGTGACTCATGTCCCAACCTTGGATAGCACGTCACAATGACACCTTACATAAAGGTATAGTCAAAAACTGTTTTAGAAATTAGAATCTTTGGGAAGTGCTTAAGGAAACCCTCGTACATGGGAGGCCATGCTTATAGGTTATGATAGATATCATATGGCCACAGAATTATCCTTAGTTGACCCAATAGACCCAAAAAAAAAACGAGAAGATTACTATCATATTCTTCCCAATGGTGAGTCTTCTCTTGACTTATCATTATCTCCACTGTCTCTAATTGAGAATTATACTTCAAACAAATACCAAGATTATATAAGTAGTGCTCGTAAATATACTCAGTAAGTGGATGAGCACATCCCTGTCTTATGATGACACGAGATTGTATATCATTAGACATCTTGTATGATAGTGGCAAAACACCATTCCAACGTTGGGTTCGCCTCACCCTAGATGATTCACCAAATATAACTGCTAAATGATGACCACCGTTCTATTCTCCTGTTACCCCCGCTCGACCCAGCTACACTCTTATTACCTGAAAGGAATTGTGAAACAGAAGGGTGAGCACAACTAGCTCAGTAAAGAATATCATGACTAAAGATAAATAAATTATCAATAGTCTTCTACAGAATTAAATCAGAGATTTAGAATATATGGTAGATGATAAAAATTTCAACCATAGTTGCAGCGGAACGAGCAATCCATTAGAAGAGTCTAATAGACCATAAAGTCTATTATCTTCTCCATGTTAAAAATTCACCAGCAATGTTTTATTCCTGTAACATCAATCAACAATTCCTGTCCACAATTACATGTATAACTCATAATCATAATTGTAGTTCTAAATTCCTCTTCTCATCCATAACAAAGATAATTTTCATCACTTGTCTTTACCTGAAACATCAAAGATCATGGTTATACCAAATCACAGTTCCTGTTCATAATCATACTAATAATTTCATCTTTGCACTACGGGCCAAAGATATTCATCAACAACTCATCTTTGCACTACTGGCCAAAGATATTCCTCAACAGCTCATATTTACACTACAAGCCAAATATATTATTATCTCAAAGAAATATATAATCATTTCAGAATTTATATAAACAATAATTATAACCATGTTGATCAATTCACCTTTGCACTTAAGCTAAAGATATTCAATTATAAATTCAATGGTCATGATCATACCAGTCACAATTCAACATTTCACTACTGGCCAAAGAGAACCCTAGTCATGATCATACCAATAATCTACCCATCTTTACACTCTAGTGAAAGAGAATTTCAACATCAGGGTTATAAAAATGTTATATATGATAATAAAATCAATATAATCAATACATAGTTTTGATCTCTAGAGTAATATTCATAAATCAACTATAATTTGGTTAGAAAAAGAAATCAATTTTGTAGTGAATAGTACCCGTGAATAGTAACTCGTGAATAGTAATTCGTGAATAGTAACTCATGAATAATAACCCGTCGTGAATAGTAACTCGTGAATAGTAACTCATGAATAGTAACTCGTCAATAGTAACTCATGAATAGTACTCCGTATTCGTACATAGTACCGTATACGTAAATAATGTCATATACGTAAATAGTGCCATATACGTGAATAGTGTCGTATACGTGAATAGTACCGTATACGTGAATAGTAACCCCGACTCAAAAAGTTTCAAATTTGATAAAAAGTTCAGATCAATACTTCGGCATAATACTATCCCTTACTATCCCTTACCTCAAAAGAGCACTACTCCTGACTAGAATAACGCTGAACGAACTTGCACCGTATAGCAACACTCAAGATATCAAAATACTCACAAGAATACACTTGATGATATAGAGAGAGAAATAGAGAGAAAACTTTAGTTTCTGGTGTGATTTTCAATTCTAACCTAAGCACCCTATTTATAGGAAATTGCTTAGAACACCAAAGCAGAAAATTTAATATAATATTAATATATATATATAAATTTTCAAGACCACTTTTGAAGATCTGAATTCAGCACATTTTAACAACCAGTGGGCCCCACCATCTCACAAAAAAAATATTTTTCTCAAAATAATTAACTTAAACTCCCAAAAATCAATTATTTCGGAACTTCGGAACTTCAATAATTCATAATAAATAGCCCTTTGATCAGAAAATTCAAATCTAGCGAGTTTTTATAGAAAATTCAATTCTCTACAACTTTGCAGAAGAAAGTTTTTCCAAATTCCAAATAGAAATTGATCGAAATCCATAAACGGGCGATTTTACAGTCAATAATAAATTTTCGGTCAAGAATTGTGTCCACCAACACACAAAACATGTGTTAATCATTTAATGCCACAAAAATATTCTTCCTCCTCATATACTCATATATCCCACATTCATTGTAAAAATATCACCATCAATATATTATTAAAATAATATATTTAAATGAATTATTTTATCAATATTTTCCTCATCATATAAATCAATAATTAATTATACACTAATAATATTACAGAATCACAGTACTGGCAACCAGGCCGTTCCCAGGAAAGAGGGGGCTTTCCAATAAGGATTTTTCCTTACTGGCGCGCAATTAGGTGACCAAACCTCTCCTTAGACAGAACTTTCTAGACATTGTCAATAATGTTATCTAATAATATTATTCAGATAATATGAATTATTACTCCGATAATGAAAAATACTGTGTAGTGATAATTATTTAAACAACAGTAATATAAAATATCAATGCAGCAATTATTGAATCAATAAAATAAAATACTGAACAATAATTACTGTAACAATTATTGAGTAATGCCTTCTTACGTAAAAATCAATAATTGGTGCAATACCGTGTGCTACTGTGCAACAACACGTATTACTGTGTTTTAACCACCGGTATTCCAACAGTGTTAACGGTAACAACTACGCCGTTATTTATAAACAACTTACTCTTGTCGTTTTCTTCATCTAATCGCTTTCCGTTATGGGGTCCACAAAAGACTGCGCCGTCGTACGAATATTCTCCGACATAAGAATATTACACGACCAAGCGAATATTCCCCGACAACAATGAATATTTTATAACCACTTGTGTATTTCGAAAAAAAATTCATATATCACCCTTAACTTTAACATTTATCAATTTAATCATTTACTAAATAGTAATTATAAGAAAAATTGAATACTTTTATTTCATAAAATTTGGGGTCTTACACATAGGCTATGACTTTTCCATGTTGCATGAGAACGCATCCCAACCCTTTGCTAGAAGCATCACTGTAGATGACAAATCCCTCCGAGCCAGATGGTATTGTTAGAACAGGTGCTGAAATGAGTCTCCTCTTGAGTTCTTGAAAACTCTTCTCACATTCTTTGCTCCAACCGAACTTTGTATCTTTTCGAGTCAGCTGAGTTAATGGAGTAGCGATTCGAGAAAATTCTTCCACGAATCTCCGATAATAACCAGCTAAACCAAGAAAGCTACGTACTTCGGTCACTGATTTAGGTTGCTCCCAGCTTTGAATAGCTTCAATCTTTGTCGGGTCAACCAATATTCCACGACTTGATACTACGTTCCCAAGGAATGCTACCTCCTCCAGCCAGAACTCGCATTTCTTCAACTTGGCATAAAGCTTGTATTGACGAACCTTTTGGAGTACCAGCCTCAAGTGTTGCTCATGATCTTCACGACTTTTGGAATAAATAAGGATGTCATCAATAAAGACGACCACAAAGTGATCCAAATATTCCTTGAATACCCGGTTCATCATATCCATGAAGGCAGCAGGAGCATTAGTCAATCTAAAGGACATGACTAGGAATTCATAATGCCCGTACCGAGTTCTAAAAGCCGTCTTTGGAATATCCTTAGTTCTAACCTTCAGCTGATGATATCCAGAACGAAGATCGATCTTTGAAAAGAATTGTGCTCCTTGCAACTGGTCAAACAGGTCATCAATACGTGGCAATGGGTACCTATTTTTGATGGTGACATGATTCAACTCCCGATAATCAATACAAAGTCGCATACTTCCATCTTTCTTCTTCATGAATAGAACAGGAGTACCCTAAGGAGAAGTACTAGGACGAATAAAGCCAATGTCTAACAATTCCTGCAGTTGGATCTTTAACTCCTGAAGTTCAATAGGAGCCATTCGATATGGGGCTTTGGAAATGAGTTTTGTACCGGGTTCAAGGTCGATACAAAATTCAATTTCACGCTCTGGGGGTAGGCCAGAAAGTTCTTCAGGGAATACGTCAAGGAATTTATTAACAATAGAAATATCATTCAAAACTGACGTATTTTTGTTTAGATCCGTGACATGAGCTAAGAAAGCTTGACATCCGTTTTTCAATAAACGAATAGCTTTATGGCTTGAGATGACATCGATTGATTTTAATGGTTTGGTTGCTTGAATTCGCATAATAGGTCGATTAGGAATATGAAAGCTAACAACCTTACGAAAATAATCAATTTTTGCATGATGAGTAGTTAACCAATCAATCCCTAGAATCACGTCAAATGCAAGTATTTTTAATAAAATAAGATCGACAAGTAATGTGTGGGTACCAAATTGAACCAAACAAGACTTATAAACCGTAGATGTAATGAAGGTTTCTCCCAATGGAGTTTCAATAGATAAGTCAAAGTCTAATTTCTCCGGAATCAAATTTAATCGATGAGCGCAAGTAGGAAAAATAAAAGAATGGGTAGAACCGGTATGAAATAAAGTATAGACTTCGTTAGAGTTTATGATAAGCTTACCCGTGATGACCTCATTCGGGTTCCTTGCTTTCTGGGAGGTCACAACAAACGCTCTCCCTCGCACTACCGGTTTTGACTTTTCTGGGACGGCCTTTGGTGTCTCCATCTTGGCTGAACTTGTTTTTGGTAAACTACAAAATCGAGCTAAATGACCTTCTCTTCCACAATTATAACATGCTTTAGACGGCATCGCGCAGTTTGGACTGATGTGCCCCTCCCCTCCGCATTTGAAACATATGATAAGTGGTCGTTCTCCTTCCTTAACAACGGGTGCTGGTGCTGACGTCTTTCCATCATTGTTGAATCTCCTCTTCTAGAAATGACCATTCTTATTATTTTGGCCCTGATTACCACCGAAGTAGTTACAATTTCTGGCCTGTTGATTCCCTCCACGCTTGTTGTCACCGCTTCGATGACTGCTCTCACTGGTATTATCATTTTGTCGACTGCTCTCTTTTGGTTGCGTTGACTCGTTATCGTGCTCCACTAACTGAGCCCTATTCACAACATCTGAATACAAACACAGTTTATGAGAAATAAGATGTTGACGTATCTCAGGTTTCAACCTCGCAAAAATATTCGCGTCATTCGCTCTTCATTATCCACCAAGTGGGATGCAAACCGGGACAACTCAGCAAATTTAGCCTCATACTACGACACGGTCATATTATTCTGCTCCAATTTGATGAACTTCACCTCCTTCATGTGACGAACACTTTCGGGAAAGTATTTGTCATTGAACAGCTCTTGGAACTTCTCCCAAGACATCTTCAGTGCGGCAGGTTGAGTACGCTTAATCGATTCCCACCAGTAATCTGCCTCTCCTCGCAACATAAAGGCGACAAAGGGAACCTTTTGCTCCTCGGAGCATCCCAAGACATCAAATATCTTGGTAATCTGCTTTATCCATGTTTCCGCTATAAGTGGTTTTGGCTCTCCTTTAAACTCTGGTGGTCCCAGCTCCTTGAACTGTTTAGCGGTGACCGTCCGAGAGTTTTCAGTGTTTCCACCTATATTTTGGACAGGAGCCGCTCTCGCCTGCTGTTGCATGAACTGCATAAAGTTTCTGAACATTATATCATTCATCATCTGGTCAGTGTTGTTGTTTGCATGAGGATTGTCACATTCTTGATGCACATTATCCTGATTATTGATATGTGGTGAATCAACAGTCGCCTGTGCTCCACTGCTATTCTCAACATTCTCAGATGCCATTTTCAGATACTGTCACAAAATAAAAGTTAATTGATATGTCATATATTATCCTTATATTATGACCGACCAATTAAATACCATGCAAATAAACTTTGGTAGGTCATACCAGCGAAGGAATTCCCCGTCTCTCCCCTCCTAGTTCTATTCTCATATCTTAGCCAGGGATCATATCCCTAAGCTCTGATACCAACTGTGACGCCCCCAAAATTAGGTATACATCACCCATCTTGGGTCGTCAGATACAAAATACAGAATATAAATACAACTTACTAATACAACTGTCGTGTACAATACGACAAAACATAAACTGCGAGTTTGAATACAAATATTATCTTCTAGAGAGTATTCATACTCAAAAGGAGTCCTCATTACATTTATTAACACACTATTACATAGAATAGTGAGGACTACTAACTAATACTATCATTCGAACCATCACTCCGTTCCCCGACTTGCCCCAGTTACGTTCTCATTTCCTGAAGAGAACAGTGAAAGAAAGGATGAGCTCAACTAGCCCAGTAAGAAATATTATGACTAAGATAATGCAGAATAAATTATCATTAGCCTTCAACAATGTTAAACTGATAAAATATAATAGACAGCAAGTTTAACTGCAGCGGAACAAACAATTCATTAAAAGAGTCAAGTAGAAAATAAACTCTACTATCTTTTATGATTTAAAAGATTTTTTAACACTGTTATCGCTGGGACTCAGCTTAATAAAATAATTCACATCATCGAATCACCCCTGCACTACGGCCAAGGATATTCGTGTATTCATTAATGGTCATGATCATGCCAACAACTGTCCATCAATGCACTACGGGCCAATGAGAACTTTTACCACATCATTTGTAACATTACGGTCATGATTATACCGAATAATCTCTGATCATAATCATACCAAGTCCATCTATTCACTACAGGCCACAGATGACTTTTAATATTTTATAAACATGAGGATGATGACAATGATATAAAAATTCAATAAAATAAGTTCAAGAATTAATTTATCCAAGAATTAACAACGTCCAAATTGTCAACATGATACTGCTTTGTGGAGTAAAATTCAAGAATGCTTAGAAGAATATTTTCATGAAAAGATACTGGATGAAACGCAATTATCATAAAGAATGGAATAACAAAAGAAATTACCATGCATGCAATAGATCGCACAGACAGGTTATTCCAACAGAATAATAAATAATAGAATCAGGTCCGGCGTAAACGCACAGACAGGATATTTCGACAGAATAATAAATAATGAAACCAGGTCCGGTGTAAAACACACAGACATGATGTTCCAACAGAATAATAACAAGACGGAACCAGGTCCGGTGTAAAACACACAGACAGGATGTTCCAACAGAATAATAACAAGACGGAACCAGGTCCGGTGTAAAACACACAGATAGGATGTTCCAACAGAATAATAATAAAAATGGAACCAGGTCCGGTGTAAAACACACAGACAGGATGTTCCAACAGAATAATAGAAGAATGTCACCAAGTATAGGGTAGACCGCGTATACAGGTTATTCCAACAGAATAATAAGAAATGGAATAACAACAGTTCTCTTCATGAATAAGAAAGAATAACACCCCTTACCGTTTTAAAGAAGAGCTGAAATAAGGAAGTAGTTAAGTAGCAGAATACTCTTCTTCTCTCTCTCTATAGTTTCTCTCTATAGTTTCTCTCTCTAGAGTTCAGTGAATTCGTAAGAAATAATAAAGGAATGAGCTGCTATTTATTGAAAAATAGAATGCATAGTAACTAATCCATGAACGGTCCAGATTGATTACTTTAATTTGACGGTCCATATTTAAAGAAAAATCTTTTAAATAAAATATAATATATTCTATTTATAGAATAACTTTAATAAAGTATTCTATTTTATATAAAAAGATGTTTCTGTTTTATTACGTTAATAATACGAATAAAACAAAACGTCATTATCGCTAAATAATTCATATTATTAACTGACAATAATTGAATCAAACAGAGTGACTTCTCACATAAGCATTAATAATTAATACCGTGTGCTACTATACAACCACACGTATTACTGTACTTTTACTACCGAGTAGTTCAACAGTAACAATGGTAAAATTTCCGCCGTTATTTTTAATAAAATATTTTTGTCGTTTTCTCAATCCGACAATAATTCCGTTGTGGGGTCCACCAATGATTGTGTCGTTGTACGAATATTCCCTGTTAAAACGAATATTCCCCGACCAATCGAATATTATATAACAACTTGCGTACTTTGCAAAATTTATAAATATTACCCACAACTATAACATTATATCAAATTAACTCCATAATATTCAAAAATGATATTTATAGAAAATTCATCTTTATTTATAAAAGTTGGGGTCTTACATTAATGTATCTTAACATTCTACTTCTTAATACCTCTTAAGAACCCACATATTTGTATTAAGAGGTCATCTAAATAGTTAATATATAAATATGAGTCTAAACAATTCAGAGGATCTCTTAATACAAAAATATAGGCTGTTAAAATACATTAAAAACTGAGTTGTTAAGATAAATTAAGATGCAATCAAACAACACTAACCCTATTAAAAGTCAAAGCATATGCCATGCTCATCCTTTTTATTAATAATAAGGTAAATGACATGAAATACTATTTCTAATATTTCTACCCCCTACCCTATTAAAATTCATAACATTAATCGATTGACACCTTTGAGCCAGAGGTTATCCTGTACGTGTACATCTAAAGGATATATAGTAACTGTTTGACTGTTGTCAATATTTCGATATCCTTCAATATATATGTACGTATTAATTTCATTTATATACTAGTTCTTCTACCAAATGAAAAATCCTTAATATTAACCTCAAGTTGTGGAAGTGGAGCCACTTGTGATGACTTTGGGTCTTGAGCCTCTAAATGATGTTCAATGTGGGCAAGTTCAATTTGGTGCTGGTGGTTATAAGATGTTGATGGCGAATCCTCGGTTTCTGAATTATCACAGTTGGATCTCCTAGGGGATATTTGGTAGCTTTCCAAATCGCTCTTGTGATGGCGCAAGAGATGGACCGGAGACATGGCATGGGATGGTGTCCCCGGTCTGCTCGACATCGGTGTGACGACAAGGCCTGAGGAGGATTGTTTTCTTAGTTTGATGTTTTTTCTCGCCGTCCGGTGCCAATTTCGTAGAGCCGTGGCTACTCTTTCGTTGAATATGGTTGGTTTCAATGTTGAACCCATCTGTTCATATATGGCATGACACAAATTTTAAAATATTTCACTAGGCATTTGTTTTTTTAAAAAAAATCTTACTCGGATTCCAAAAATATTAGGCTTTGAAGAGGGTCAAATGTACGCATGCAGTGTTACATTTTATTACCAAGAAATTTAATTAATTAAAAAATCGAAAGCATATTAGTTAGTTAAATGAGATGTTCCAAAGATTATGGATTCTTACTTGTGTTACTAGGGCATAAAGAGGGAGAGTGACATAGCTGCACAGAATCTGAATGAGAACCCTGATCAAATCACCGGCCACCATTGGTTTGTTAGTAACTTAATTTATGTATGGAAAATTAATTGTGCATGCAATTTTAATTTAGTAGAAACATTTTGATTTATTAATTTTAAGATGCCGCAATTAATTGACACCGGTAAAAGTGATGTATGTTTGTACTTTGTACGTAGGGATTCCAATAAGATTAACCTAGTCTAAAAATAAGAATTTATATATGGAATTTAATTAATTGTATGTCATCCTTAACCAAAATTAAATCTAATATTAATTAAGTTGATGCAAATGGACTCACCCCATTGAGATGTCGATTATAATATCCTCCGTGTCTCTGTGGAAACAAGATTTCAAGCCAAACTCATACTGCAAAAGTAAAGGATCCTATAGAAATTAATAACATATATATATATATATATATATATATATATATATATATATATATATATATATATATATATAGAACAATAAAAAATATTAAGAATTTGTCAAATACTCTCCGTGTACATCCAAAAGTTAAACCCCCATTTGACTCTTGAATTTATTTTACGTACATTAAGGTTTAGAATAGGATATACTCATATACTCTCAACGTCACATAATATATATATATATATATATATATATATATATATATATATATATATATATATAACATTTTAGAGTTGTACACAAGAATTAAAAAAATAATTATATATATAACATTAAATATAATATTAATTATTTATAATACCTTTTACCATATACTTATCCCAACCTTTCTCTTCATCGGTAATATTTTTTCATTAGGAGTAATTTTGAAAAAATTGTGACAAAAAATAATTATCATTTAAAACGACATATATTATGTGACGGAGGGAGATGGTAAAAGAAAAAAAAAATGAAGAAAAGAAGACAAACTTTACAAAACAGTTGGAAAAAATTAAAAGTTAAACAAGACTTTATTTTACGTATATTAAGGCTTAACCGATCGAGACATAGTAGTAGTACACATAATTAAGACATTAAGCTGCATTAAATAAATATTGAATAATCAGGCAGCTTGCTTACCCAAGACCAGGCAAAGAAGGCCAACTGAAAAGCATTCTGCATTTATTGACCCAAGCAAATAGTATCAGAATATTAGTTAGTCTAATTAAGCAAAGAATAGTCTATATATATATATATTATACGTATTTTAGACATATAGGAAATTAATCAGAATTTTTTTTAGAAATTAAACCTGAAAGAGAACAAAGTTGATGAGAAAGAGAAGGAAACGCGGACGGTTGAACCAGAAGAGGTCATCACCAAGCTCAACAAGGGGTACCCCCTTCACCACTTGGCTTCTCTCTCCAATTCTTAGCCCCATTTTTGTAATTATCACTTGTAGCTTGGTCCCTACCAATAGGGTTATCTGCCAAATACATATTTAAGCAATAATAAATTTAATTCATCGGCAATTTGATATAATATCATTTGTATGCAGTCACAAAATAAGAGTAATTAAGTTTTGACTTTAATTTCTTCATTGATTATGTTTAAATCTCAAATTTATTTTGATTGGACTGATCTCATTTTGGGAACTGATGGTGCATAAAGAAGTGTACTACAATAGTAGGAGTACTAGCTAAGCTACTCACAACTAATGGAATGAATGGTAGCCATAGATGGGAATACCAGCCTGTCAGAAATAATAACGAACTTTTTGTCAATGAATTCTTATAAATAATACTAGTGCTATATATATATATATATATATATATATATATATATATATATATATATATATATATATATATATATAGGGAGCGGATCAGGTTCGGATTCTAATATTTTGTTAAAATACGGATCTTTTTTTTTTTTACTTTTTTTTTAAAACAACTAAAAAAAAGTTTAATATTTTATGGAATTGAAAATTTTCTATAATACAATATTTTGGGTGTGATTTGGATACATATAACAAAACATGTCTTATATGTATCCAAATCACACCCAAAACACTGTATTATGAAAAAATTTCAGCTCCATAAAATATTAAACTTTTTTTTTAGTTGTTTTAAAAAAAAAAGCAAAAAAAAATAAAAAAAATTTGGTCCGCATTTTATCATGTCCGGACTCCCAGACCTAATCCTTGTTGTATATATATATATATATATATATATATATATATATATATATATATATATATATATATATATATATATTCACAGAAAGGATCAAGAGTAGAACTCTTAAGTAGTAAAACTCCCTTAAATAATAGAATTGTATCAAAACGACGTAGTTTTGATAAGACGCGGTGACATTTTTGTAAATACCATGCCACCGCGTATTTACAAAAATGTCACCGCGTCTTATCAAAACTACGTCGTTTTGATACAATTCTATTATTTAAGAGAGTTCTATTACTTAAGAGTTCTACTCTTGATCCTCTCCCTATATATATATATATATATATATATATATATAGTGTATATATGGTTAGTAAGTAGTAACTCACCATTGGTATTAAAGAGTAGAAATATTACAGCGAATAACCAAATTAGTGGACTGAGAAAAATCAGAAAATGGGTGTTAGTTTAATGAAATTAAAATAAAAATACCCCACAAAAGAAAGAAAAACATCAAATACCTACATAAATTGAGTACTAGATAAAACTGAAATAATAAGAAAAATAAGGAATTTAAGCACTAACCTGATTCCCACCACAACCTTGAAATCCTCCTGTAATGATCTATTTATATATTTTTGAAAATTAAACCTTGTGTGGGTATGAGGTGCCAAATGTGTCTGAAAAAATTACAAGTCAAAAGTTGGAAGAACTTGTTGAGATATAAAGTTTTATATCGGACAATTAAGACCTGAAGATTTAATATATAACTTGAGATTGCAGATTAATTTTGAGTTGTATACTTCATTATGATATCAGAGCAGACACTATTCAATACGGTGGTCAGATAAATTTTATATACAAATTTCTAAGATTTGATAAATTTTCAAACTAATTTTTAAAAAGTCAATATTATATTATATTTTGAGGTGAATAAAATATTTATTTCTTTTTGTTTACACAAATGACGAGCTCCAACAAAAAGAGAAGTATAAAGTTTAATTTTTGAAAAATTAAACGAATCATATTAATTTTAAATTTGAAATTATTTATAATTAACTTTAAAATGTTAATATTAATTTTATATTATAGAAAGATAAAAGAATTAATACAATTTAGTAGGTAATTTTTTGGTAATTAATTACCATTATAAATCCATGTCTCAAGGTCAAGTAATCAACTTTTGTCACCGATCTTACAAATTGCCTGACGAAACACACCTGAAACCAAAACCAAAACCAAAACCAAAATCAAAATCAAATTAAGTTTATTTTAATAAGAAATGCCAACTTAATACATAAAAATAACCCTGATATGTTACACACTACTTATCATAGAAGAAAAAATCAAGTCCTCAATTTCTTCTCTCCCACTCTAGAAGGAACAAAATAAAATTAGATAAATAGTAATATCCAATTTGGAGTGAATTAGTAGTTTATTGGAAAAATCAACTAAGTCAAGGAATAATTCCTTCAGATTGGATCATATCTGGCAGCCGGTAACGGCCTTATTTACTTAGGTAGGCATATATATATATATATATATATATATATATATATATATATATATATATATATATATATATATATATATACACGGTCCGTCTCTAAAGCGAACCTTAAAGAGCGAACCAAAGACGAACCGTCGTCTTTGGTGTCTATGGCGACGGTTCGATCCGTCATCATAGCCATGTAATATTTGGCGGCGGGTCGAACCGTCGCCATAGACACCAAAGACGACGGTTCGTCTTTGATTTGTTTTTTAAGGTTCGCTTTAGAGACTCTCCGTGTATATATATATATATATATATATATATATATATATATATATATATATATATATATATATAGTCAATTTCGGAGAGAGTGAACTAAAAACGAACCGGTTATACACGTTTTTTCCGTCGCATAGAAAATTGATTTTTTATACTATATCGACGAAAAAAATCGTAGCTATAGCCGTTCGTTCCCTTCAATTCGTTAGAGAGAATCGAGCTAGAGAGAGAATTCAGAATTTGAACTGCTAGAATAAAGAGACCGGGTCAAAAAAGTAACCAGTTCCATTATAGGAGTATGTCCGATTCTCGTTGACAACAAAGTCCTCGGTATAAGAAATTAATGATACACGTGATTTGGGTTGTGTGGAATTTGCCATACAAAGATTAGTAAAGTAAAATTAATGATCTGTCACTATAAATTAATGGTATAGTGATGAGGAGATTATCTCTTGGTGGCAAACTGGCAATTAATGAATATAGGTGATTCTCTAGTTAAATTATTTAAATTAACAAAAGAAGAAGCATAATAGGATATGTCAATGCTCTTGTACGTTTTATAATATTCCGATTTCATAAAATTGTCCTTAACTTATTTTGGGTGTGCTCAAGAATGAGTTACATTTTTTATCTTAAAAAAGTTATAATTGTATAACAAAGAACATAAAGATATTAGGAAATGTAGCTCTCTACTCTGATAATACAAATACAACTCATTAATTCCTAGCTATATGTTATGAACAATATCATATATATAATCCAGATATTATTGGAAATGTAATACTTTTAGTAGTATTATTGGTTGTGGGAATATACTAGCTAGTTTGTTTATAGATAAAAGGATTAAGTAATATTAAGGATAGACTTTCTTAGGAGTCGATATATATAATTTAACTATCTAAGAGCATTTTGCTGCTTGTGCCTCTTGCAGGTTAAAAATGTACGTGATATATATATATATATATATATATATATATATATATATATATATATATAGAGAAAGAGAGAGAGAAGGGAGAGACTTGAGACTTGAGACAGTGGAGAGAGGAGAAAGGAGAGAGACTTACTATCCAAAGAAGTACCGTAGATTGGCTCCAGAAGTGCATATGTCTTCTGCCAAAGGTCGTTTCCCTTGTAAACCTAAATCTCTCTGGATCTGTATGTAGTTAATCCATTACATGCATGCGCGAATTAATATTATGAGCCAATAATTACGTCACTATCATTTATTGTATTTGCACATATAATTTATTCATGCATGCATATGCACATACGTTTTTTGAGGAACTAATATATATATATATATATATATATATATATATACACACACACAAAAATGATCAAGTAAGGGATCCCTTACTTTCTTAAAATGAGGGATTTTTTTTTTTTTTAAAAATAACTAAAAAAAAAGTTTAATATTTTATGGAACTAAATTTTTTTCGTAATACAATATTTTGGGCGTGTTTTGAATACCTATACTAAAAAGTGGTGGTACAGTCTGCCCAGACTGTACATACATGTTTTGTTATACGTACCCAAATCACACCCAAAACACTGTATTATGAAAAAAATTCAGTTCCATAAAATATTAAACTTTTTTTTAGTTGTTTTAAAAAAAAAAAGCAAAAAAAAAGTAAAAAAAAAAAAGTCCCTCATTTTAAGAAAGTAAGTGATCCCTTACCTAGTCCTGACCCTATATATATATATATATTGATCATCATTCATCGTAGTTTATCTGTAACGGCCTAACGGGGTTAGTTATTTAGACGATCCATCTGTTTGGTACCTAAAAATCAATAGAATCATGCAGACGTAATTAACTATAGTATTCATGTAGCTAATTAACTACATATGATGTGTGTTCATGTGACTGCATGTAGTGTACATATGTGTTTTCAGTTAGCAATCAGCCTGGATTGCTAGCTAGTATATACTCTTGTTTCAAAAAAAGAGTTTTATTTGATTTTTTTCTTAATCAATTTATGAAATTTTAAAATTTAAAATTATTGTGAGTAATTTAATCTTAATTAATCCAAAGTATACTATTTAAGAAGTATTACTAAGTAGAAGTTGTTATTATAAAATTTAAATAAATTCCAATTACAATTTGAAAGTTAATAATTTATAATTTAATTAATTAGAACAAGAACAAATGAAATACATTTTGTGGAAATGAAAGAGTATAATTTAAGTACATACATACCGTGTGAGAATTGGTACTCTGCTGTTCTTGTTTCTTTTTCCCATGCCTTCCACTTTTTCATCTAAACCATAACAACAAAGAATTGCATCATCTATATATATATATATATATATATATATATATATATATATAGAGAGAGAGAGAGAGAGAGAGAGAGAGAGAAATTAAGAAAATACAAACATTGTATGTTAATTACCTTGAATCTCCCAAAAGCCATTGTGAGAATACTATAAAGTACGTGGAAAAGAGCCAAAACAAAAATGAATATGTGGAGTTGATGTATACCATCCGAAGACATAAATGCCACCTTTCCCTGCCAAATATTAATTTACACCATATATAATTACTCCAATATCTATATAAATGTGCCTCAAAATGATAATCTAAAATTTGAATATTTAATTATATAACTAAAAAATTATGCCAAGATAAAAAGAAGAAAAAAACTAAAACTAGTCATGCCTTGGCTTCACATTTGTCGGTCTCGGCTCCGGCCAGAATGCGACGAAAAGTTACACCGGTATCTGACATGGACAGAAGTTTCCGACGATGTTCTTCTTCAGATGTATTATCATTATTATTTGGTTTCTCGTCTTCCTTCTTCTTGCATGGATGCCAAGAATCTCCAAGTTTCTTGGATATACAAATATCTGAAATTGGGTCCTGTCCGACAGTGAGTAGCAAGGATATGAATCCCAGCAACATAAGCTCTTAAATAATTCACCCATGCACCACACAAAAGAAAATTAAAATAATAAGTACAAAATGATTATTTCAAAAAATATATATTAAATTTTAGCCTAAATAAAAAAAATGTTATATATATGAGTGTACCAGATTTAATCTTTTCGAGCGATTCAAATAAAGCTCTTTTTTGTTTCCTCTTCAACCACTGGAAATAAAAATGTTGAATGAATATATAGAGAAAATTAACTAAAATGAGAAAAATTAAGTAGTAAAATGGATCAAATTAATCTTCACCAGAAAATGTATTCAAACCGCAAATATTAATTGAATATAGGAAAAATGAAAGTTGAAATAGTACATACTTTTCCAATGAGGTGAATGATGTATTCGATTACGATAGAAACTGCAACAAGAACAAAACAAACTACAGCAACAGCCCATGTTGGTGTTTCTTCCAAAGATCTTCCTTCACTACCTCCAGCCATAAATATTTTTAGATTTTCGCAGTCCAAACAACACCTATTTATATATATATATATATATAGAACTCGATCGATCAGACTTGTGAGTTGTGATCAGATAGAAAGTAGTAGAAGTGATGAATTTATATTTGTTGATATATATGTATGTATGTATGAGTGTTTGGAGGGAGAAGGGTAGAAGTAAAAAAAAAAAGTAATGAAACTGTTAGCATTTAAAGAAGGGAGGAAAATTGGAGGAGTGACATTTGACGTCTGGGCCAACGCGTAAAATAATTGAATATTATAGCCTTTGACTAATTAATCAAATTGTTCATGTATATGCTACTTCTATGTTAATGTATGTGATGATAATTGAAATGACCTCCCGGCCGGCCAAGACAAATGATATGACTATTCACTACTTACACTTTTTTTTTAATTATTATTTTCTTTTTTTAAAAAATTATACGGGAGCACATATAATATTTGATAAAAGTAAATTTCCGTTTTACAAAAAAATCATTCGATAATTTTTTTTAAAGGAGCTAGGAGTCTAATTCTTTTGATAGTAATATAAAATCTCACATATTTCTTTAGTTTTCATTATTCTATATGCTTTCATAAATTAAATATGTAATAAATTGAGATTAAACACAAAATAAATATTTATCTTTAAAATGTAATTTAAATATGGGGGTCGTTGTGGAACAAAGAAACTGTGTAATACTTCTTCTATTTCCGTAAAAAGAGTGCAATTTATAAAATGGTCGTAGAGGGAGTATGAATTTGTGACAGAATGCATTGAAAAATATGACCGTTTAGTTTAATAATGATGGTATGATTGAAATTGAGATTATAAATTTGAGTATATTTTTATTATTTTATGATACTATAAAAAATAAAGGAACTCTTTTTTTCTCTTTTGAACGAAATAATTATCCATCTGTTTCAGAATATAAAATTAATATTGACTTTCTAAAATCAATTTGAAGTATTTTCAAATTTAATAATGAATATAAATTCTTTTAATTTTAGATAATAAAAATATAAAAAAATATAAACCATCTTAAAAGTACTATTAATTATAAGATTTATGAATTTTAAATGTTTAATAAATCACATTAAATTTAAAATTAAAAACATTTTAAATTAACTATAAAAAATCAAACTTAATCTTATATTTGAGGATGAAAAAAAAAATATTAAATGAGGCTGTTTTTGTGTGGAATAGGTGAATAATATTGTTTCCGGTTTAATTAAGTTTAAATTTTGCAGAGTAAAGAAAAAAGTTTTAAAACGTGGCGCATGCGACCTTTCTAACCAAGTCGACAATTTTTAAAAGTTCTGACGTCATAACAAACGTATTTCAATGAATACAAGCGATTGCTACGTACGTAAAACATGTAGTAAAAACTATTGTTGCTTACGTGGATTCGGAAGCTAGGTCCATATATATACGTACTTCCCTTGTACAAGTTAATTATGTGTCATTATCTTTTCATTTACAAGTTAATTTTGTGTCATAGTACTAAAAAATAAGTGAAAATAGGAAATATTTAACTGAGTATTTAAGTTTAGTACGTAATTTATTAGACTAGAATGACAGTCTTTAATTATATTTTTTTAGCAAATTCAACCGTATACATACAACAACATGAAAAATTATGAGAATAGTGTAAATTTCCATGACCTGATGAAGATTACGCGTGTCAATAACTTTATAATAATGGAAAATAATAAATTTAAGTTTTTGGAGAAAAAGTATTCTTATTTTACATACACATTAATAATAATGGTGTTTCATAATCTCAACTCAAATAAAAAAAATTCACATTTCATACTTATACATGCATGCTCTTTGTATTTTATAGCTAATTTTATCTAAAAATCTCTACAAAGGGTCACTTTAATTAATATGGTAGGGTAACAACCATAATAATAATAATAATAATAATAATATGGTTATATGAATATACACAGCTAGCTATGTAGTACGCAGTCGTCTATGGCGACGATTTTTTTGGGTTATAACGACAGTTCATCCGTTGTCATAGACCAAAAATAGTGAGCCGTCGCTATAGCAAAAAAAAAATTATTATCATAAGCGACTGTGTACTACACAATTATATATATATATTTTTTCCATAATAATATACATAAACAAGAGTCAAAAGTTAAGCGAATTAAAGTCTCATTTTTGAGAGAGTACGTAATATTGTTAGGTCGTTAAGAGACTACAAAATTGAGTAGAGAGGTGAAAAGTGTTTTTAAAACTTTATTGTGAAGATAAAATTTGTACAAGTTAAAGTATACTTGACGGTGAGAATCCCTCGATCAAAACTTAAGTTTAAAAATTTTTAATTTAAGAAAAATATTCAAACTTAATACTACTATATATGCATGCATGGAAGTGCATATATAAGTACTCAAATGCTAAACAAATGATCGAAGCAATTATAACAACATAAGTGCGTAGTTAAGACTCATCGAACTCTAAATTAATTATGGAACAGAAAGAGAAAAAAAATTAAACCATTAATAATTTCAAGATCATAAGACTTGCGTAAATGAGCAACAAAAAACACATGATAGTGTTTCTGAATATTCTATAATAAAATTCTAAAGAAGTTGAATGAACATTAAGTCAAAATCCAAGAATATGGAGAAAATACGAAGATATGATATTCATTTTGTTTTGCATATGGCTGGCCTATACCCTGTTCATTATACTTGCATACAATTATTCATTTTATGTATATACGTAAACAAATTTTTTTTTTCTCTCTCTGTCTCTCTCTCTCTCTCTCTCTCTCTCTCTCTCTATATATATATATATATATATATATATATATATATATATATTTATTTATAAGTTGTTGTCCTTTTCAAGATTTTGTTGGTTTGTTGAATTAATTTATATAAGTTGGCTTGTGACCTTCGTATTAGTAATTCCTTATTACGTGATTCGAATGATTACGACTTGGGTACATATAGACTACTACTACATAAAATTATAAGATCGTTACATTATATATATATATATATATGGTAGTCAAATGGCTGCATTTCTTTTTCATCACCATATAATTAATTCAAATAAAGATTATTGTGCTGAGTTTGTATTTTAACGAATGAAATTATGTACGTACGTAAGTTTCTTGAAATTTACAAATATTTTAACGCTTAGTATATATATAATTTGTAGAGATCGATCAATAGGTACGTACGTACGATAATAAAAGGAATGACTTTTCTTTTTTGGTATAATTAATAATTTCATTATTCTATAATTTTTTTAGACACTGATCCTGTTAATAATTAAGACATGTATATATAAGGAGTAAGGACCAACGATCTTTCTATTACGGGGAGATCAAATTAAAATGATGGAGAAAATATATACTTCCGCGTATTAAAATTAAATAAAAATCTCATTTGTAATCTACTCCGTACTTCTTAAAATTCAAACCAGTCGTTGTTTCCTGATGTACAGAGCAAGGATATCTCTAAATTTGGGGCCGTACATATCAGTACGTGTAAGGATAGGTTACGGCCGTAACAACTGGTGATCTACTCGGATTGGAGGAATTGGTTTGACTTTTAAGGGCCCACGTTATTATGCATTCATATATATATATATATATATATATATATATATATATATATATATATATATATATATATATATATACGGAAAGCTTCAAGAGCGTAATCCTTAAATAGCATAACGCCTTAAATAGCATAATTTTATCAAAACGACGTAATTTTGATAAGACGCGGTGACATTTTTGTAAATATCATGCCACCGCGTATTTATAAAAATGCCACCGCGTCTTATCAAAATTACGTCGTTTTGATAAAATTATGCTATTTAAGGCGTTATGCTATTTAAGGATTATGCTCTTGAAGCTTTCCGTATATATATATATATATATATATATATATATATATATATATATATATATATATATATATATCTTACGATTTTATATATTAATTTTTATTATTATAAATTTATATTAATAAATATGAATAATAACTTTTTTATCGAAATATGTAAAAAGGTGCATCGCTCTTATAATATTATTGATATATTTCGCAATTATAATTCGAATAATACGTAATAGAACTCATTGATGAAACAAGATGTGTACTCTCTCTTCCTTAAAAATCGGAATATTTAAGAATTAAACTTGGATATACCTTGTGCAAATTTAATATTAGTTCATATAAATAAATATATAGTTAAAACTCGAGTGAAAAATTATATATATTAATGCGTGCATTCAAATATTTGGATAACACTTGCAATCATAATTTTTCATTGACATATTCTCTTCAAATTAATTAGATTATTCTTGTTTTTAGTCCGTGAAGTTCACGGTTCCAATTTTGTAGGAGTAATAGCTTAGGCTTAGTGATTTGCTGAAGTTTTATAGGGCTATAGTCTTGTCAATGTTTGTCTATTTTATCCGTCACAATTTTCTTCACTTTTATACTTATTCTAATAATATTTTGAATTTTTCCGTCTTGTATGATACGCAGTAACCACACCTTTATATTTATTCTAACAATATTTTAAATTTTTAACGATATTTATTGCTCTGACAACACAAGTATTACATTATCAATTAGTATATTTTTTTAGTCTTGGCATATCTTGCGATAATATATTATAATTTTCGTTGCGGTTAAATTTAATTATATAATTAAATTAAGATATATGAGTAATTTGTAGAGCACTCACAACAAAAGTCAACTTTTTTAGTTGCAACTTATATTTTCTTTTCTCCAAGTGGCTTTGCGTTGTACATGCACTTCTACTTCCTTCTAGTTAAAATAATTATTTTGCTTTAAAAAAATAAAGAAAAAAAAAATTCTGACAGTTTAAAGAAGCAGTTTAGCATATATTACATAATTTCTTTTTTTTTTTTAAATATTTTTCCTTTTGTTGCCGTATAAGATTTTAACTCCAAGTAGTCCCAAATCTACCAATTAAAAACCAAATTTGATTCCAGTCCTTTTGTCTCCTATAGTTCTTTTCGGATTGAAACAAAATTCTGACCTTTAATTTATTATTATTGAAAATTGATCCTAATAATTTGATAGAAATATTTCACTAAGTTCTCATTTTGGTTTAATATTCTAATCATAATAATGGTTTCCCATATCCAAAGGAAAAGAAATATATATTATCTTTCTTCCATTTTAAATGATACAATCATTAATTATTGTCTTTTAAAAGTTAAAAATTATGAAATAATAAATCCCACGAGGCATAATACTACTTTTTATATGGTTATAATTTCATTATTGTATAAATTAAAATTAAAAAAATTTTTGTTAATCGTGGATTTGAAAATAACTTAAGTTAATTTTAAAAAGTCAATATAATCTTCTTCTTCTTTTTTGAAACGGATGGAGTATTAAAAACTATTTCCTCTTTTCTTTTTCCACTTGTTGAAGTAAGCCGAATAATTAATTAAGCACTCCATTCTATAACAATTTTTTTCAAACTAGATCATTTTCTGCATGTAGGAAATGATAATCAGCGAGAGCAAATTCCATGTCTCCATTTTCCTTATCCCTCTCGTATCTCTCACTTAAATGTTTGATCAAATGAATCAATATCACTATAACGGTCTCCAGTTCCAACTGTAACCAATGAACTATTAAAGTTTTAATCCGTCTTAACATTTTTCCATCTAACATTTTGTATGTACCTAATTTTCTATACAAATTATCATTTGGAAACAATAAACTTTATCAACTGGAGCATCCCGACAGAGCAAAAAATATGAAAATGTGGTTTTTAACAACAATTTTTTATTTTTTTTATTATTATCCTTTCAGTTTTTGACATTGTAAAATACATGTCCCTTGTACCTATTACAAAATAGGTGGCAATAAGATGCATATATCTCTATATAAACTCATTCTTTAGGGCATTTTCACTTCCCTCACAAGGGCCTTGCGTAAAAAAGCAAGCATCAAACCACTAAAAGATATTATAACCATATGCATGTGTGAAATGAAAATCATTGATTAAATTTGTTATATGTGATTTTCTAGCTTCAATTATCAGAAAGGAGCTCTACCTTGTCATGGAGAGTAACCACCAAGTCATGTGCATCATCTAGGAGCTTCCATACATCAAGATGCCCTGCCATGCTATTGCACTCCCTTATTATCTCGTCCATGCTACTGTACTTTTCTATGATTAGTTTCCTTCTTTGCAATACAGATGCCGCAATGGCATAAAGCAATAGATCTTCTGTTGGCGGTGCTTGCTGTCTTATCCTGCTCCACGAAGACTTCCCAATTCCAGCCCTGATTGCCACCTGATCTGCCCACATTACCTCCCAGAGGCAAATTGTCTGCTCAAAATTTAACTCCCTCCTGAAGAGCACCACCACCATCCTGTACACGAAAAAGCAATCCTCTGCCTGGAGCTTCTCCAAGTGTTTAAATAGATGAGAATCTTTGCACTTGATAATTTTAGAAACTCTATTCAGTTGCCCTCTGATTCCCACCTCGTCAAGCCTGAAATTATGCCGAGCCTTCTTCATGAAACCAACAAAACACCAGAAAGCTTCATGGTCCTCCGCTATCACTGTTATTATTGGAGAAAGTAGATCACTCATTCCCTGGCAGTAGCCGATTTCGGGGTCATATAGAGCATAAGCTTCAAGAATGGTAACCAGTCGAGCAGCATGGAAGATCCTGCATGGCTCAAGGTGATCATAGTCCTTCAACTCAACAGCCTCAGCAGAACAGCGTGCCCTTTCATCTGACACTGCAGCCTGAGTTGGAGAATATGGTATCCACTCGTCGTTGGCACGAAGTGCATCAAGCCGGATGATCCGCTGCCAAGTAGTAAAATCTTCTGTTTTTTGGAGTTTTGATTGAACTTCTGTCTTAGAGGAAGAATCCTCATTGGAAGGCACATCAGGATCTTTATCCTCTGTGATCTCTGTGGAAGTAAAAGTCTGACTCACTTCCGCAGAGGAGTCATAGTCTGATGACTCTGTGTCAGAAGTATTGAGATCTAGTACACGTCTTGAACCAGTCTCTCTCTCCAGCAAGGCACTTGTGAGGTCATCTGAGTACTCAGCAGATGGGTTCAATTCCTTGCTAGAAAGAGATTCCCTGCCATTAACATCATCTTCAGAGTCGGCAGAATCCATGCTTTGAATGAGATTCCCATCATCTACATAGTCGTTAGTTACACCAGTTTCCTTTAACTTCAAACTGTCATTGTCACACTTTAAAAGTTGCCGACACTGTCTCCGAAGTTTATCATATTCCTTTCTGTAACCAGGGATTGAAACTCAAAACCATGGTATATCAAAACACAAAGCTAGAAAGAATGTACTAGTATAGGGTGAAACCCATAATAAACTTGGTGAAAAGAGAGAAAATAATTCGTTAAACATAAAAGAGAAAGAGAGTTGGAAGACTCGCCTCCTCTTAGTTCTTAAATTATCTCTTTCCTCTTTGGAACTATTCAAATCATAGCTGTAAGAAAAATAAGTAACTTGGTCATCAGAGGTTCTTGGTTCCCTTACCCTCTTATAAATATAGAAATAATAATTAAAAAAAACATATATCTGCAGTTTGCTAGTACACACTTTATTACACACAAGCAGAGAGAGGCAAGCAATGACAGCTATCACTAATTTGTGTTTTTTTCATTCCGTAAACTTCTTGTTCTGATCAATTTCTTAATAGTAGCAACGATAACAAGCACCAAAAAATAAATATAACTCCATTCCATGTCTAAGAGGTGAATGTACAAGTTAAGAGGTTTCGCATTCAGATGATTATGCCTTCAGTTCCATACAGCATTCCCTTGTCCAACACACAAGATATACAAAGCAACTGTAAACATAATGATAATATCGCATGATTCCTAAGCCTGGACATGCAACCCATTAAAAGGATCTTGCAAGTATTGTCCCAAAAGAAAACGTGATTTACAACAAAATCATGCATCCCTGTGAACAGCAATTATCCTCGACCACCAGAAATTCTTGAATTGGTAATCACAACTTTATCTTTAACATCTATTTAAGATGCCATACAGAATAAACAGACTTACAAAGGTCAGAGCATAGAATCGTACCACGTATTTACTGATCCTGACAGGTTGACTATTATTCCCCCCCCCCCCCTCCTCAAAAAAAAAGGGAACCTTAACAATATCAACAAAAGAGAGGAAAAGGAGACGCACAGAAGAAGTATAAGAACAAACTTAGAAGCTTCCAAGTTTTTTATTGCACCTTAATAATTAAATAAATTTATGAAGAAAGGAGATAAAGAGAGGAAACTTCGTTCAACAAATAGTCCTATATTATTAAGAGACCAAGAAGTAATATCTGGTAATTTCAGGAAAACTTTCCAGTCTACTAAGTACTAGCCGAGATAGAGAAGATTTGAAAAGTTCTCGTGTGAATGACTTTGAAAAGCAGAGCATTCGAACTTTAAAAAATACTAAGGGAATTCTCAAGGAACCAATTGTAGCTTCATATAAATTGTTAACAGCAGAATACAGATACAATGACACTGACGCATTCAAGTAGATGTTAGGGAGACTAAGATATCATGTGCATGAATTCCACTACAAGCAGAATGAAAAACGTAAAGCACCGAGAAACTTCTAGAGCTGATTTGTGGTGAGATCCCAAGTGTGCAACTCTATGGATGAGAAATTTAGAATTGCAGGTGGTTGTCCACTACTTGATAAATAACATCCCCTGCCAGCAGTTATCAAAAATACATACTTGAAAGTTACATTACAATGCCACTTTTGGAAACAGAGATTAAGTAAAGATGCTTACACTCCAAGCAGGAATGGCCAAACCTCTGCCCTGATACTAGGATCAACACCCTACATAGTAAATTGATTTAAAAAAATAATTGAAAAACTAGCCATAAATATAAGAGCAAACATGTAAAATTAAAACTTTATATTTCTAAATGGAATGAAACTAACCCCACTGCGGACTTTTTTCAAAAATCTAACTCCGCCATCATGGAATTTCCCATCTGGTGTAAACAACATTCTCCATTGCTGAGGTGAAAGGGGATGTTTTCTTTTCGTACGAGACCATGGAGATTTAAGATGACCCCTGGAATTGAAAAGTAGTTGCAGTTAAGCAAGATATTATAAATCACTAATACATATGTATTCAACAATCAGGTGAAATTAAAAAGCAAGAGTTCCATGCATTCCATCAAATTTACATGGAAGTATGGAACCAAATCGGTGGGACAGAAAAATCTCTCAATCTCCCAACACATTCCATGAGTCCTAAAGTTCATGCAAATCTTGAATGGAAAATATGTACTGCAGAGTTTACAACCAGTTATTTATCTCCTAGTTACTTGTCAACAAAAAAGGAGATACAGCTAGGATTGTCTATCATCTTCCAATATTAAGATCTTAGCGTGTTTAGGTACAAGAAGTCCACGCAATGATGTTAATAATGATACAGATCTATACGTCAGAGCAATTTTAAAGCATCACATATATTGTTGAGCCCTGGCCCAGAGGCCCTCTCTTAAGCTTTTAGGGCAATTGGTGGCTTAACACTGTATTAAAGCTCTTAGATACTCAAGGTCTTGTGTTCTAAGTCTTCCGGCTTGAAACTTGTTCCCCCTTATGTTGTTAATGCAATTGTAATTTATTCAGTTGTACACTATGATGCACTTGGTTTGTCTCACATGCAATTGGGGTTGCACGTGAGGAGTGTTAAAGTATGATATACAATGTTTTGGCATTCTCTCTAAAAGCTAAACAGTTGGTGACTTAACAAGAGAACCTATAAAATAATATGCCTCTGATTACAAGTACTACAGCCGAAATACATCCAGCTTAAGAATAACATCTAGCCCCACCACATATTGTCTGATCGTGGATCCAAAATCCCTGTATTTGAATATGTATCATGTATAGTATTGTGAATTGTATCGTAAGATACAAACAAACATGCAAAACACAATAATCATATATTTAAGTATAAAGAGAATTCATTTTATTAGAAAATAAAGTATATTTGCTTTAGTGGAATGTTAAAGTAGTCAAATAACCATATAAACAAACCTTAAATAATACTTTATTAGCTTTAAAGTAATGTTAAAAAGTCAAATAAGCCTATAAACAAACCTTAAATAATCATACTATAGTTTAAAGAGTTTAAACTAAAGGCCTAAATTATACTCCTTCCGTCTAAGTTTACTTGTCCTAATTTCCTTTTTAGTCCAAATCTTTTTGTCCTCTTTCTATTTTAATACTATTTTGACCTTATTTTTTCAATACTACCCTCATTTATGTTTATTAAAAAGTTTCATTGAAAATAACATGACATACATTGAAAAAAAATAACACTATTGACTTTGACATTAGAACTACAATCACACTTCTTTTTTCCCATCTCTCTCTCTATTTTATTATTCCAAGAAAGAGTTAGAAGATTAATTAAAACAAACAAGATGATAATAGAGTAATTAATATGGGTAATTTGGAGATAAGAAAATTCTTAATAGGCGTGTATTTTTAAACTGAGACAAGTAAAATTGAACAGAGGGAGTAATATATATTATTTAAATAACATTTATTTTAAGTAACAAATACCAAGTGAAATCAATCCCCAAATTGCACAAGTATAGAGCAAAAGACAAAGTATTACCCTCTCCGTCCTCAAAAGCATGACTTCACTTCAAGCACAACATATTTTGTCCACAAAAAGATGTCTAAAATTACACAAGTAAAATATAAAATAAGCATAAAAATTAGTGTACCCTCGAAAGTATACTCAAGTAGGGTCCATTAAGTGTTCTAAAAATCATTAGGCGGACCTAGACGACAGTGGGGGCATCTAACGCCTAGGCGGACTAGGCTTTTTCTTAGGCGCTCTCATTTTTTTTTTTATTGTACATACTTGTTTTACTATACAAAACATATAGTACTTGTAATTTATTTAAATTTTACAAGATACATTACTAAAAAGTAATCTTTTAATACTTAACAAATTAATACTTGTATAGCTTCATAGTAGAAGTCTGACCAGCCAAATTGAGACAAGAGAGGACCGCCTAGCGCCAAGACGAAAATTAATCGAACCTAGTCGGGAATTTTTAAAGCACTGGGTTCATTAAGTTTAAAAAGGTAAAAATTTATTAGTGTACTTGCATAAGGTCTACTATAACCAAAATTGACACTTAATTTTATACTCTCTCCTCTACTTTAATTTTCTTAATTTTTGTGAAAGTTGTACTTTGGACATCTTTTAAGGATGAAGGGAGTAATTTATATTTCCATATGACAATGAGGAGAGAAAAAAAATAGGGGAGATCAATTCATTTAAAATGTTAAGAAATCCTAGAAAGCATTTAAGACTTGTGATATAGATTAAGTTAATTCCTCTCCTACTAAAAAAAAGTATTAATGTGTTATTTTAACTCGTATCAGATCTATCTCAGAAATATATTAATCGTATCATAAATGGTATACCCTATTGTAGAATTTATCGCAAATTGTACCGTATTGCATAATACGCATGAAATTGCGTAAGATACGACTCACTTTCTGATACGCTAGAGTTATTGTATCGAATTGTTCCTGTATCGTACTGTATATCATGCATCGTAACATACCGACTAGGTTGCACGAACACTCCCACGAATCCATGTCGGACACACGCACCCATGAACTCCTTTTTCTAAAAAAAAATAATGCTAGAACACGCGAGGACACACCAAGGGACACGTCAGGACACTCTCTTGTACACAACATAGGTTGAAATAAAAAAATAAAAAGTGCAATATTTAAATTTTAATATACAAGTTAAATGAGGGTACCCATACACAATTCCCCCCTTTTAAACCGCAAACATTCTAAATCTTACTTGTTTCATCTTTTTTTCTCTTGGATGTAATATTACTAGTGTAAGCAATAAGTATGTTTATTATTTTAATTTTGCCTGAACATATGTGAGTGGTTGCATATTTGAGTGGCTACCCATATTCGAACATATTTATTAAAGAAATACATTTATATTATTAAATATTAATAAAATGAAGTATCCCCCGACGTATCCTCTTTTTTTTTGGGAAAATATCATGTCCCATGTCCCGTATCGTGTTGCATCCGTGTTCCGAATCTATATATGTGCTTCATAGCATACGGACAACTATGTTTACTCAATAATTTAGTTCTGTCATTCCGGTACCTATCAATAGTTTAGTTTTATGACGCATCGACTCGGACACGACACGATTCGCGATAAGGGATACAATATATTCCAAAAAAAAAGATACGATACGTAAAGAACACATTCAATTTATATATATATATATAATATTAATGTATTTTTACAGTAAGTAAATTTAATATTAATAAAGCACAATAAAAACTTGAACAAAATAATAAGAAACACAAACACATTACATAATAAATATTTTAAATAACATAATAATGTCCCAACTTAAAAGACATAAAATAACCCATAACTTTTATATTACAATTTAAGTTTAAGTACTACAATTCTTTTTCTTTTTTTTAAATTGACCTCAAGCATATCTTCTAGCGTGTCCCGACGTGTATCCATGGCATGTCCAAGCTTTTTTAAAAAAAAAAGGCGCAAATTATTGACACTACGGAAGTGTTCGAGCTTCCTAAGTTTAGTTAAATAATTTTAGATGTATATCTCTACTCAATGGTTTAGTTCTGTCATTCTTGTACCTATCAGATTCTTGAGTAATTGTCACCTACTTCACTACTTCAGCAACCTTAAAGTAACGTCTCTCGTGGAAACAAAAAACAAGCTAGAATGGCATAGAATTTTTGCTCCAAGTCTTTTTTACAAGTTTCTCTCAAATAATTTTTGGCCTCCCCCCTACTTTTCCTTACATCTTCTTCCTGATACAATATTCCTTTTCTCACTGATGTGTCGACAGACCAATACTGGATATTATCAAACCATCTCAACCAATATTCATTCATCTTGTCCTCAAATCAGTGTTACCTTAACCTTCTTTTCAACGTGCTTGTTTCTTATCTTATCAATCCTTTTATTCCCATACATCCACATTAACATTTTCATCTCGAAATCTCCCATCTATGAACATATTACTTCTTGGATGCCCAATATTCAATTCTCTATAGCATCGTTGGCCTCACAGTCGTCCTATAAAACTTTTTCTCCAACTTGGCCAAAATTTTACCATCACATAATAACCTCAATGGACCACGCTACTAAAAAAGATCCTACTCTAATCTTATGTTTATATCCTTATCAATATTTCCACCTTATCCAATATGTATCCCAAGTACTTAAATACACCTTCTTGTCCCAACATATTCACAATGCCTACATCTCTTCTGCTTAGATCACTTTACTTGTATTTCATATACTATGACTTACTTCGACTTAATCTAAACCCCTTACCTTCCAATAAACTTCTCCATATCTTCAACTTAGCATTAACATCCTTCCTAATCTCACCAATCAACACAATATTGTCAACAAACAACATACATCATGACAGCTCATCCTAAATGTCTTTCGTTATTATATCCATAACTAAGACAAAAAGATGACGTAATATCGCAAGTCTTCACACAAGTAGTTGCTCCATCATACATGTCCTTCATCACATTAACATACTTCATAGACTTTTTTTCTCAAGAAGCACCAAAGGGCCCCCTCTTTGGAAGCCTATGATATGCATTCTCTAGGAAATTGAACACCATATATAGGTCTCTTTAAACCTTTTTAGCAACTGTTACTTAGGAAAATTGCCTCCATAGTAGATCTCTCTGGCATAAACCCAAACTGATTATCTGATACTCTGCTTCTTATTCTTAACGTTTCATGAGTTACTTTCTCCCACAACTTCACTGTATAGTTCACAAGCTTAATTCCGTTGTAGTTAGAGCAGTTTGGAAAATCACCTTTATTCTCGTAGATTGGCACATTCTTCATCATGAATGCTCCAAAAAAAGGAAAATAGACTTCTGATTATGGATCTAAAAACTCCATTGAACAGCAAAACATTGCATTAACCAACAAAAGGTGAGCGTAGTGCTTCTCAAACATATACTACTCTTTCCAGTGAGCTAAGGAAACTTCTAGCTTCAAAAATCTCCAGTATAATGAGACTTCATATAAATAGTGTGCACAATTAAATTCTTAAAACTTTGTTCCCTACTGAAGTGTTGAAGTATCATTATCAAAGCCTTAGACAAAAAATTCTGCTAAAGCAAAATTACTATCTTCTTATGTGAAACATAATAAATAACCTTCCAAAAATATTGATGAATGAAACAACAAGTATTAATGAGATTGAGCCTATAATGTTAGAGCCAATTGTAGTTTTACAAACTTAGACACATCTATATAAAGTAGACAAATGAAACAATCCCCTCCAGGGAATAGATGACTAACATATGATCACAGTTTCCATCTGAAGGCTTATTGAGATTTATGTAAATAAAAGAAGAAACCAACCTCTTAGAAAGCCCTAAAACTCAGGATCCTAAAGCATGACAAACAACCAAGCGAGGCACAACAATCACATTGTAATGAAATTTTAAAACAAAATTCACCAAACATGTATATAGTATATAGAACGGTGGTTTCAGTGATGCCCGTTAAAACTTGAAGAGTTTGTAGCTCAGTCTTGCTTTTCGAGAGAGAAAGACGGACCATCAAGGCCAAAAAAAGTGATCCTTAAATTTCAATGAATATGTTTTAGCTTAGTGTATTTATTAAACCAGTGGCAAATTGCCCTTGAAGAACCAGTAAATTAAATTGAATGAATAAAAACTCAATTTTACAATATATAAACGTCAAACTAGTACAAGCATAACTATATCTTCTAAAAGAAGAAAACTTGAGGGAATAAGCAAAAGAAAAGACAAATATAGACTGAGATGCTAGTTTTTCAATCTACATAATACGGAGTTAGGACAGTGAATTAGTCCAACTATTTACAAAAATAAAAAATAAATAAATAATAGCACTACTCCTATCATTTATTAAAAAAAATTGGGATTAAGGTACCATAATATAAATGTGGAAAGAGAAACATCAATTAACTGAGATTGAGCTAGAAAAATACAAGATAAACCTAAAATTTCGAGAATTTTGAGATTGAGATCTGGGTAGAAAAATTCCAAAATTTGAGCTGAATCCAAGAATATTACGAGGAAATGGAAAGAGGGAGAGATTCTACAGAGAAACTCACCGATCAGAAGAAGAAAATGATGCTGGTGAGGATGAGGCAACTACAAAAAAAACTGATCTCAAATGAATCCACGGCGATGACGATGGTGAAGATGATTTCGACGACGAAGGCGAAGATGATTTCGAGGACGATGACGACGAAGTTTGACTTCGCCGGAGGCCTTTCATTTATCTACAATTACTGTTTTTTTACTATGAATAAACCTATCAGATTCTAGGGTCAATAATTGATGTTTTGCTTCAACTACTTTGATTTTACCTACTACTGTAGAATACGGCGGCAGCTATGGCGATTCCGGCGACGGCCGTGACGGCGACAACTACTCTGGCATTAGGACTTGCTGTCTCCATCCAGAATCCGGCACCGCCGCCGACGAAGACGTCAACGAGTTTAGTACTGAGCTTATGGATACTGATGCCTTGAACAACATTTGCGCCGGAGCTGAAGAAGAGGGAGAGCATAGTATAGACGAGAATGGGAGTGGAGAGATATTTTATCTATAACGACGGATTTACCCTTCTGCAGTAAGAGGACGCTCAAGTGGAATTTCCACCATAAACAACGAAACCCTCTCTTTCTCTCTCAACAGCCTTTTTCCCCTCTTACTTTATTTTCCCTCCTCTCTCGAGTCATTTTCTTTTCCCTCCGTTGTGGATCTTGTGATTTGGAGAGAAAATAAAATCTTTAGACATGGAGAGTAAATAAATCTAACCTTTCTTTTTTACTAGTAATTATTAATCTTGATTATGACTTAGTAAAATAGAATGCATTATTTAACGTTTATTTAGTAAAATAAAATACACTCTTTGAAAAGTCGGTTAAAAAACAAATTTTTACTTTTAAACCTATTTTTTGAAAGATAATATAGGTACAACATATTAAATAAAAATATTAAAGATTTCAGCTCCTAATGAATTTTAAGTAATGATTTTATTTTAGTAAGAAAATTTACAATTAATATATATACATATATATTAATTAAATCACGTGATATATAAGAGACTTCTTCGATTAATTATTCAGACATTTAGTTAAGATATTGACTAGATAATTATCAAATAATTAAATTTAATAAGAAATCTATTATTATTATTATTAAGCTAAATTCATAGAGTAGCTAATAATAATACAATTAAACATCAAAATTTGACGAGATTTCAAGTTCTAATAAATTTTAATTTAGTTGAGGCACTAATCTTGTAAGGAAAAATACGTATAAATTAATATAATTAAATCTCAAGATATGTTAAAATTTCAAGTGTTAATAAATTTTATTTTCTAAAATTAAATAAATTTATAGTATTTAAAGTTAAATATATCTCAAATTAATTTTAAAAAAGTTAAATTAATCTTACGGTGTATTTTGGATTTGAGGAAGTAATACATAATTATTATTTTTGAGCTGCTAAACGCATAGGTTTCAAGTCCACTCAATTCACATGGAACCTTTACGTTTATGGGCTTCCCCCATTACTTTGGCCCAGCAACCCCCAATCCAATGCAGCCACAGACCTCCTGTAGTATCAATCCTTATATATAAGGATAAATTACATATATTAGTACATTTTTAGAAATAATTACAAAAATCATACACCTATAAAATAATTATAAAAATATTACACTTTTTCATGTTTATTTACAATATTAGTGTAATTAGAATTTCTTAATTTAAGGGATTAGTATTAATTGGCTGATATGGCAAATCGGGTGGTTTTTTTTGAAACGCGTGTTCCTATGTAAATAACTCTTTTTTGTCTCCCAACTTCCATAATTTTCGTACCTTCTCTCTCTAAAATCTTCTTCTTCTTCTTCTTCTTCTTCTTCATAGTTGTTAGACTAATTAACTATACATGCATACAAGGTTAATGAATATTTTTCTTCTTTTTCTTCATCATAGTTGTTCGTACTGGGTGGCGTAAATTGGTTAATGAATATTGATCTCCTTCAGGCTATTGGGGGATGCAACTGGTTTGCATTGTCTAATAGTCTTTTATTTTTTTGATTGTTTTTTAATTTACTTTTGCTGCACTTGTTGATTCACAGGTTGTTCAAGTTAGTGAAAAGAAGATTTTGGATCAGAAAGCATACATGTTCTATTATCAAGATAATAGAAAATTTGCTTCAAACTTGCCTCTTGATGTTATTCGGAAAGAGATCATGGCGACAAATGTCATGGAAAGAAGCTCAAGTTCATAGCCAGAAGATATTTCCAAACCAAAAAATTTTAAAGGTGTGTTAATTTAAATTTTGTTATTGTTACTATCATATAATTGTTTGGTTATTTCTGTATTATGTTTTGGTTACTGTTAATTTGGGATTCGGATACCATTTTTGTTACCTTGATTTGGTATTTTGGTTATTTTTTTATGTTGTTATGGTTACCATATATTTGCTTAGTATACATGGTTTGTGACGCCCCCAAAATAGGTATACAACACCCATTCTGAGTCGCCAAAATACATGGTACAGAAACAACTACATCTTTATTATTACAACACAAGAACTGTGAGTTTAAATACAAATATTGTCATTTAGACAATATCCACACTCAAATAAGTCCTCATTACAATTATTGATACATTATTTCACAAAAATGGTGAGGACTACTAAAGTAACTTCTAGAACCATCATTCCATACCCCGACTAGTACTCGCTACATTCTACTATGACGCCCCCAAAATAGGTATACAACACCCATTCTGAGTCGCCAAAATACATGGTACAGAAACAACTACATCTTTATTATTACAACACAAGAACTGTGAGTTTAAATACAAATATTGTCATTTAGACAATATCCACACTCAAATAAGTCCTCATTACAATTATTGATACATTATTTCACAAAAATGGTGAGGACTACTAAAGTAACTTCTAGAACCATCATTCCATACCCCGACTAGTACTCGCTACATTCTCGCCTCCTGTGAAAAATGGAACAAAAAGGAAAAGGGTGAGCTCAACTAGCCCAGTAAAGAACATTATGACTAAGATAATACAGAACAAATTATCGTTAGTCTTCAACAGGGAAAAATCTAATAGAATACAATAGACAACAAGTTTTAAATCAATAACTGCAGCGGAAACAACAAACCATTAGAAGAGTCAAGTAGAGAATGAGTTCTACTATCTTCTAAGATTTAAAAGTTCATCATCAATATTTTATCCCTGTAACAACAATCATTAACCATCTTTAATCAAATATTCATCTTTGCACTACAGGCCAAAGATATTCATTTGTATCACCAGTCGGTCATGTTCATCTCAACACCTGTTCATCTTTGCACTACGGGCCAAAGATATTCATTAGTTAATCATTCATCTTTGCTCTACAGGCCAAAGATATTCAGTAATATCATCATTTAGGACTGAAGATGATGAAAAAATATCTTAAAGAAAACGAATCCAGTGAAACAAAATAACAAATATTAAGGATTCGTATTTCGATTTATCCATGTCCAAAAATACCTTATAATTATTCATAGTTAAGTAAAATTCAAGAATGATCAAAACATGGATACAATCAAAGCTAGTACCCAGAATAGATATTTTGGATGAAAAGAAGAAAAGTTTATTTTCGGTGAATAGTAACTCGTGAATAGTAATTCGTGAATAGTAACTCATGAATAGTAACTCATGAATAGTAACCCCGACGTGAAAAGTTCCAAATTTGATAAAAATTTCCAACCAATATTTCGGCATAATGATATTGAAGAAATAATATTATTTTCGAATAAAATAACATCCCTTACTTCGTAAAGACAGTACTTCTGGTCGGAATACCGGTATAAGGCTGAAAGAAACTTGCTCTGATGAATAGAAACTCTCAAAGTATCTAAATACTCATAAAATACACTCAATAATCTAGAGAGAGAAAGAGAGAAAATTTGTTTCTGGTGTGATTTTCAATTCTAACTTAGCCCTCTATTTATAGAAAAATGTTAGAACGCCATTGGAGACTAAAATAATAAAATATATTATTTTATTTTATTTTCTTTACGTATGCTAAGACCATGACTATCAAGGCATGCAAAATCTGAATTTTCCAGCAGCCCACATGCATATTCACCACCAACCAAAAAGTGGGTCCCACCCATAATTTAATAAAAATCATTTTATTTTCTGAAACTTCAGTAATTCATAGAAAATAGACCGTTTATCAGAAAAATACGAATTTTATGTCCATTCTGACTGAAATCGAATTCTCTACAACTTTGTAGCTTTGAGTTTTTCCAAATTCCAAACCAAAAATATCCGAAATCCACAAACGGATGATTTTTAATACCTCCACATCGACAAAATACTGATAAAACACCTCAGCTTTAATTCTTTCATTTTTATCCACATAAAAATAAATATATCCACCATTTATATCCACATAGAATAAATATTTCATTATCATATGAATCAATAATTAATTATTCACAAATAATATTACATAATCACATTTATGACAACCAGGCCGTTCCCAGGAAAGAGGGGGCTTTCCAATAAGGATTTCTCCTTACT